>CM039680.1:60351081-60951081 GCA_022537955.1 Schmidtea mediterranea | reverse complement strand
TATTTTTTGTCCAATTGTTTGTATTTATTATCTAGATGTTGCGTGTAGTGATATGTGTTTGGTCAAATTATGTTACATTCATATGTAACGGAAGAGGATATTAAAGTATACCTATTAGTATTCATATCATTTAATATCATAGTTATAAATCGTTCAAACAAATTTGGTATTAATACTGACCTACGGTACAAGATGTTTACCATGTTTTTGTCACCTATTATTAACCGATAGGAAACCTTGTGGGACCTTTGGGAATTTATCGTTGTTTAAATGTGCAGTATATATGAATTAGTACAGCCTGTTTAGTGTTAGGAATCGATTTTAACTACACCAAAGCAAAACATGGAGTTGTCAGAGTTATAAAAGAAATGCAAAAAAAATAAAGTATACAAAAATTATTCAAAAATTCAAAAACAAAAAAAAGGAATTTGGTGTTGGTGGTTAAGTCACAATTCCCTAAAAACGTTCAATCAGCAACAAATTTGTTGAGATTATGTATTTAAATCATTAAATCATAACTATTACATAATTATTGTTTGATGGGAAAAAAGTAAGATAAATTTACCTCAGCGCTTCTCAACCTTTCTGTTATTGCAACCCAGTTTACCAACGTAAATATTCTCGCGCCCCTTCCTTTTTGATCTATCGAAAATACAGATCACAGCTAAATATAGAAACTTAGAGTATCCATATCTGGTATTACTCCTTCATTTCAAAAACTTTTCAATGATAAACAGGCTCAAGGAAGTCATTAATTAATAACATAACATATTTAATTGGTATTAGTTTCATACTAATAAACTTAAATAATAAATTATTTATTGATAATATGTAATTATAAACTGTATTCTTATTTTAAATATATATATATATATATATATAAATTTTTTAATTATACAATTTCTTTTATTTAACCTTCAACAAAGTTTTAATTTTGATTTTAAATATACTCGCGTCCCCTTTGTAGTAACGCCGCGCCCCCACAGAGGGTGCGCCATACAGGTTGAGAATCGCTAATTTACCTGAAAATATTGCCAAATTATCAAGAAAGTTGTAATAGAAACTCGAAAATTAAAAACTAAACATTCAGAAAGAAATTCTCTAAACGCTAAATCATATTCGTTCAACTTGAGACGGTTTACAATAAAGGTCTTTTTATTTTGTCAGTAATAATCAGAATATTTGTCATTCTGTAATAAAAGTTGTTCTGTCGGGTTTCTGATCGAGAGCACGAGAAATTGAATTTTAAGCTTTACTCAGACTCAACGAATATTATTTAAATGAATATTTAAAATATTTTTTAAATAAAATATAGTTTATGAAATTTAAGATAAAGTCTAATAATCATTGAGACACTTTTATATTTATCATAATTACAGCTGTACAATTTAAGAAAAAATAATATATCAATAATAATTTTAAATATATAAAAATATATATCAATAATAATTTTAAATATATAAAAATATATTTATATTGTCTTTGTTAATATTTCAATACATAAATTAAATAAGTTCTTTTTTATTTTATAAATTTTTTTTTAAATATGCACCTTAAATGCTATGTTTGATCAATAAAATTATTAATTGTTATTTTTGAGATGTCATTTTTTTATGAATATTAATATATTTTATATACTTTGAAATTTTCCATGTTTTGCTCACTTACTTTATTTTGTATAACCCATGGTTTATATTTCCCAAAATTATTATAATGTGGCATAATTTATGAAAAATTTGTCATTTTAACACTCAAGATATTGAGATGAAATATCAGATCGTAAATACAATATCCAAATGCATTTTTTCATGAAAATTAACTATTTATTGTCAATAATTTATACAAAGAGAATAAAAGAAAATTGAAAGGATTTGTTTGAACAAGGTAATAAATATGAAGCGAGACAGATGTAGATGGGCTACAGTTAATAAATTAATAGTAACACCGATGTGTGTGAAATGGTATGAAAAGGACTTTTTAAAACGAGGTCTCAGATATTAAAAGTTAAACTAAATATATATATATATATATATATAATTCCTATATCTCATTAAAGAGTAACCTTCATTAGGAAATGTTCATGGAAATGATTGACATTTATCACTTTTCGATCTGTTACATTTTCGAAATGTCACAAAACTAAATTTTAATCAGTATCAAATGTGTTTTAACCTATATTTTATGGAAGGCATCTTAATAGAGCTGATATTAAAGTAAAATATTTACAAGAATTTTTTTCATTAAAAAAATGTATAAAAGCAAAAGTACAACTATATTTTTAAAGAAAAAATGTGATATTTTGTGCCATCATTTGTAATTTTTATTCCATTTAATTATTAGTTATTTTTCGTTTGTCAATAGATAATTTCCAAAGAAAATTTATTTCATTTAAAGACGAAGTAGTAAATAATTTTTAAACACGACAAAAATACAAATAAAAGCAATTTCTTAAATAAAACTTTAAAATCGAAAACTAAAATTTTTTTGTACTTATAATTCTGTAAAAATCATATTAAAATGTAACTAAACAACTTGAAGTTTTAAAAATAAAATATTATATTATTAAAAAAAAATGATATTTTCTAATTTTGCAAAAAAAATAGTCATTTGTATTTGTGAGGATTCAAAAATTTTAAAAATAAAATTTAAGTAAAGTTTTATGGATAAAATATGAGATTTATAAAATATGCTGAAAATCCATTGGAGAAAAATTGTAAAACTTAATTTTAATAATGAAATATGAGTTTTTAAAAGAAAATTAGGGCAAAATTGAAATATGGGAAATTAAGGGGAAGAAGTAATATATTAATATAAATCATTTATTTCTTTTAATTGTTCTATAAAAGATTCGAAATTCTTATCAAACCTTCGTCTCCACATAAATTCAACCAAATGCTAGTTAAGATTACCTTTAAGAGTACCATAACAAGATTTTTTCTTTTTTTTGACCTTCAGCCAACTAATTTCAATATTATAAGGACTTTTTTGTTTTTCACCCCTGATTTCTTTATAAGTGACATAATATTTCTACAAAATTTGACTATGAATACCTTAAATAAATCTGATTCATAGTTAAATTTTGTAGAAAATATAATGTAATTTCAATATGTTTAGTAGTGGCAAATGTATAAGGATCAACTAAGGAAACATTATGATTAACTGTAAGATTAACTTTTATTCTTTTTAAAATGTTATGGAAACTAATACGGTTTTGATATTAAAAGTGGAAATTATAAACTTTAAAATCTGTTTTTTGTCGATGGCGGAATAATTATATAAATAAAATTTAAATAAATAACAATGTTCGCCAATTACCACAATGTTTATTCATAAAATATGAAATATTTCGACCAATAAACGGTCCTGATCACTCATAACCAAAATTTAACTAGACTTTTGCTTTCTCCTCTTCTTCTCTGATTGATATTTTTTTCACTCAACTGTAGTCAACAAATATATTTATTTAAACAAATTTCCAATGTGTATTTAATTTAGATTTTTTACTTTAGATTTTGCAATTCGAGAGAAAATATTCTTTTTTCTATTAAACTATTATATCTGTTTTTAAGAAAATACTAAATTAATTATAAGACAAGAAGTTAGTGGAAAAGCGGCAAAAAAATCCAACTGGTTAAATGTTTGTATTTTGGACTATGCAATGTTTATTGTAAACATATATCCAAAAAATGTTTGAGCTGCATTGGAATTGTTTGGCACAATGTCAAAAATAAATTATAAAAATTGAGTATCAAGCTGTTGTAGCAAGTGAATAAATTGGCAATAAGTGTAATAGGAGTATAAGATCAACAATATTTTAGAAGCTTTGAAGAAATAATAAGAATAAGGAATAATATTGTGTCATAAAATAAATATAGTCAAATTTATAGTGTAACAATGGACAAATACAGCTCCTATCGAAAAGTGAAATCAAATTTTTTTATTATTTACAAATTTTTCTTATTTAAATAAACTAAATAAAAAGCTTTTTGTGATATGATTTTGTAATAAGTATTTTTAGAGTCTTTGTATAAACAGTGAATTTCAATTAAACCAGTGAAAATGATAAATATGTTCTGTGAGTGTTAAAATCATTTGAATATTCCAGAGATAATCGGCGCGTTATCTGCGTTAAAATACTCTAATAGTTTTTTATAATATTCCAGTGTAAAATTTCGTATCCAAAATTATATATCCAAAATTAATTATCTATGGTAAACTATTCTAGTTAGAGAAATTAAATCCAAAACAATACCCTACAAAATGTTACAAGTTTTAATGAAATTTGGGTGTTTTAGTTGACCTCAACACCAAGACTTCTAACGAAATCAAAAATATAAGATAATTCAAAATCTTGCTTCTATATTTAGTGGTTTGTTCATATGCGTGGATTTTGAAAAGAATAATTATTCAAAATTACATTGAATTCGTAAACCTGATTGTTTGTAGATGGGTTTTAAACATGATACCTCATGTTTCCAGAGTGTAGACAATAATTGGTTGATAAAATTATTCATGCAGTTTATTTGAATATTTTATCTTTCAAAGCTAAAAGTTATGCATACTGCCTACAAAATTCTACGCTTCTTCTTGAATGCCGAAATATTCTTTAGTAGCAATTTCCAAAACCCTAACCTCCATTAAACCATTATTGGTCTTGAAATAATAATATATTATTATTATTATTATTATTATTATTATTATTATTATTATTATTATTATTATTATTATTATTATTATTATTATTATTATTATTATTATTATTATTATTATTATTATTATTATTATTATTATTATTATTATTGTTGTTGAAACATAATCAAAAAATCATTTTTAAAATTAAAAATAAAATATAAAATCAAGGAATATAATTTAAACATGCAGCTAATATGAAATTAAAGACTTTTGTTTCTAAATATTTGTAAATTATTTTCCTTTTATTTCATTTGTGAAAATTTCCAGTAACATTTATTTTAGAATTTTAGAAGTTTCGAATCTTCTTGTCTTTTGGACCAATGAAAATCATTATATTGGGCAATTATATTATCTGTTGGAAATATTTGTAATTGCATTAGTATTCATCTTTTGGAAAACAGAAACAAGTTAGCTTTGTATTTTGATTTCAATATGTATCTTATTAACAAAATAATAATAATTATTATTACTATTAATAATTAAATTGGCTTTGTATTCAGTAAAATTTAAAGAGTTAAATATTTTTAATTAAAATTTAATTTAATTTTTTATAAAATATAATATAGTATATTTATTCAAATAGTTTATTTCAAGTAATCTTTCTTTAATAATTATAATTCTATTTATTAAAAAGTAAAAACATTTTAAAGACATTATTAATAAATTAAATTAAATTTGTAAATTAAAATAAAACAATATAATAAAAATGTAACAAATTTTATTTAATCAATAGTATTATTTTACATTATTATTTTACATATTTGAATTTCATAATTTCTTTAAAATTATAATTTTTTACTATTGATTAAATAGTATTTTAAATAAATATAAATTTTTTAAAAACTTAGGACTATTATAGTATATTTATATAGAAATTTATAAATCCATTTATAATCCGTTAAAGGAAATAAAATATTAAAGAAAAATCTTTTTAAATAAATTATTCTGCTTGTTCGTTATATAGAAGCAATATATAAAATTAGTTGAAGCAGTTTAAAATTTAAGTAATTACAAATAACAACTTTTCATAAATAATTCTGATATTTCAAATTTGAAAGAATAAATTTCATTAAATGAAAATTTAACTTTCATTTAGAAAATTTATATAATATTCTTAGTATTATTTTAATTTTATTTTTTTAAATTGATTTGTTATAATTATTCTTCAAAATATTTTACAATAAAAAATTATTGCATCATCATATAACGGATAAAAAAATTTAAATATTAAATAATAATATTATATAATAAAATAATTTGTGTCACAAAAAGTAATGGAAGTTTTGTCGAGCTTATGCAATAATCGTACAAATACAACTAATATTCTTTAGCGTATCAGGGCCCCAAAATAGCACGGGCCTCATCATATTTGTGACAAAATTCAAACTATATTTTTTTTTATTATGAAGAGGAACTTTTATTTTAAAAATATCAAAATTTTCCAATTCCTTTTAAACAGTTTGGATATCCATTTTTCGCAAGTATTTCTCGATTCTCATATTCAAGGAAAGTAGGGATTTTTTTTCTTCCTGCCAACCTTTATGATATAATCAAACTTTGATAAACAAGCTTTTCTAAAACTAAATGCTAGTCAGACTAATATTAAAACATGCACTTATTTTATTTGAAGGTTTTTATTTTTGAAGGGTAGTGATCGTAATCCAAGGTTTAAAATTTGTTGTTTCCTAATTAAATGTGACATTTTACTGAAAACTATCTATGATAAAATGGTAATAAAATAATAATTGCCATTTATGTTAAACTAATATTGTTAACTGGTGTCCAATTATCTATACAAAGGTAAAACCATTATAGAAAAACAAAAATTAAAAATATTATAAATATAGAATTATTCAGGATCAATTTACATTTTTGAACAAATTTTATTAATTTTAGTAACTAAATCTAGTCATTGAAACCTGAAGTTAGGGAAATTTGTATTAAAGGTCAAAATAAATTAATCAGAAGTTAATTAGCAAAAATGTCTCACTGTTGAACCTTGCATGTATGGTATAGTGATATATTTATTTGAAATTCATTTATAATTCTTGAGTTCAGTGCAATATTCGTGTTGTAAATTTTGGAATCAATAAATTTAGATATTGTTAGGAGTTCGTTGATTTTGTACATAGAAACATGAATAGAGTCAGTAAAAATTTCAAAAAGGACTTAAATCATTAATTTAAATAAATTTCCAACACATTAAAGGGGAAAATTAACATGTGATTTTGGAACTAGTTCAAATAATGATATTTCTGAATATTTAAATTGAAGATTAAAAGCATATATAATTTTATTATTTTATACAAAATTTTATATGAATATTATACGACTATCCTGCTGAATTATATACATTTTTTACATTTTCCTGTCAGGATATAGGATTTTATTTATTAATTAAATCGAATTTTTATTAATTAATTTAATTATTAGTTTATATTTCTTTAATAATAATGCATTGTTTCTTTAGTGTTATATTTTTTATTTTAATTGCTTTGCACACAATTTATTGTTTCTTACTCTAATTACGTAAATATTTTATGATGTTTCTTTCAATATTTTTTCCTTTATTATAAGAAAGGCTTAAATTAAACAAATATAAACTTCTAAAGTTTTTGTAACTCATTTTATTAGAAAGGTCTAGTATTTTTAATATCATCATATAATAATAATAACAACTGTCAGTTATAAAATTTTCGCAAACAAAAGTATACTGGTTTTAATAACATTTAGAAACTTTTCAGGAAAAGGAAATCATATCAAATAGCCCAAAAGCGTACAAAATTATAATAATTATAAAATTGTGAAAAAAAATATCGGGATAATTTTTGAGAAATGAAAGTTTTAATTAAATCATAAATTTTAAAAAATAAAACAAAATCGAATAATTATTTTTTAATTTAAAATTATTTTAAAATTATATATTGATATTTTAAATATAAAAATGTTTTATAATTTTGTATATTTTAACTTTATCTAATTGATGTTTAATAATGAAGTTTAAAATTAAATTAATTTATCTAATTGCATTAAATGTTTCAATTTTTTTAAATAAATAACGTTTTTTCAATTATGAAACACAGACAGTAATTTATTTAGTGCGGAATATTGTTCCTATGTTTTCTGGGTAAATCTGTATGCTTACCGGCAGAAATTTCTCGATTTTCTAATATACTTTTATATTGTAATTTTTTTAAATTTATTACGAATAATATATTCGAAAACAAAACACGGAATAAGAAAACAATAAAATAAAAAAAATATATTTTTAAATATTTAAGTATTTTTGATTTGGATTTGTCTTTTCTTTTCTTTGTGCAAGATCAATAAAAAAGCGTAATATTTACAACAAACAAATAATTACAAAAATTAATTAAAAATTGATATAAAATATAAAATTGACATATTTCGGGGGTAAATAGATATGTACAGATAGCAAATGAAAAGATGAGCACAAATTTGCTGATAGAAAATCAACTGGGGCGGTCTCCAGAAATATATTAAATAAATAAGTTTTTTAAAATTAGTGAATAAGTTATTAGGCACGTAGAAAACCCGAGGCATTTGGAGAAGCCTCATGGAAACCCGAGGATATAATTTAATCAATTCGCTCATAAAATCATTAAACCGAAATTAGTTTTCTGTGATAGTGAAAAACCGAGAATCTGCTACTTAATTAGGGTTAAAACTTAATTTATTCCTTTAAAACAGTTATAAAAATGATGAGTTAAAGTTGACAAGGGTGATTAAAATTTACCAGATAGTCGAAGTGTAGGTTATTTTTGAAACAGGCAAAAGTGTATCTATATTTGAATTACAGAGTTGAGTCTGAATACGACAGTAAAAAAATATTAGTCAATTTAAATTTAACTTGAGTATAAGAAGGGTCATCTACCGTGGGAGAACCTAATTTTGTCTCAAAGATGCAGATAAAGAGATATTTTATTGACGATTGTGTTTATTGGGCTAAATACGAGTAAACGTTTTTTGTGTTTAGTTCTGTAAATTTTCTTTTTAAATTTTGAACTGGAGGAGTCAGAGATCAAACCTAACTGTAATCAAATGACCCCAACATCTTTTTCTCTATTGCAAAGTCTTTGGTGAAATGCGTTGAGTACTTTTATTCTAGCGTTACACTCATTTATTTTTAAATAATAAATTTTGGAGACAATTCGCATTGTGTATAATGTTATTGGGACATGTTGCGAAACCCGTCTTTTATAAAATCTAATAAATCCTGATACTGATATCTCTAATTTCAGTTCCAAGAATCTGCACTTTCTAAAAATTCACAGTAAATCTTATAATCGTTATAAACTAATAATAATATTAATTTACATATAGGGATATTATTTAAGGAATTATTAGGGAATTATTAATTATTTTCAAATAATATTATTATCAAAATATTTACTTTAGTTGTTTATTCAAATTTGTGTTTATAAAAAATACTTTTGTTTGAAAGTAGTCTTCTTTGTACATATTTTATGTGGCCGGCCTTGCACATTCAAACATATATCTAAGGGAGAAAGGTATCCTGACCAAAAAACAGTGATGATATCTAATATTCAGAAAATGTTTATATTTATTATAATATATAATATTATTAATGTTACACTCAAAAATATTGTGTGTTGGAATGTTTCAAATGACTACAATTAAATAATATTATTAATAGTGCTATCTGAAATTATGACATTATTATTATTATTATTATTATTATTATTATTATTATTATTATTATTATTATTATTATTATTATTATTATTATTATTATTATTATTATATTATTATTATTATTATTATTATTATTATATTATTATTATTATTATTATTATTATTATTATTATTATTATTATTATTATTATTATTATTATTATTATTATTATTATTATTATTATTATTATTATTATTATTATTATTATTATTATTATTATTATTGTTGTTGTTGCTTGTATACTTATTATTATTAATCAATAATTTTTATTATTTTGTAAACATAAAGTGCAAAGTAATAGCCTTAAAGTTTTAGGCGACAATTCAATCCATTTAAACAAATTACAGGCCTATTAATAATAAAATAGCTCTCGTTTATCAATATCAATTTTGACACTTATTACATTTTGATAATATTTGTCATTAATTAAATGAAATTATAAAATTATAAACATAGCTTAGATTTCATTGAATCTCCATTTTATTTATGTTTGCATGATACTTTATCTTTACATCTGTATTATTTCTCGTTGGATTCGTTTGAATTTTATTTCTAAATATTTAAATATTTTTTAGGAGAGGAAGAATAAAGCGGTGAAGAAAATAAATCAGATAATTTTAATAAAAGTACAGAGAAAATAATAATTATTTGCGAATTATTAAAAAACGTAAATATCGTAATCGGCTGATTATATGAATGATTATAAATAAATAATTAAAATATTTTATTATTTTAAAATTATTTAAAATGATTTGGAATATTATTAACAATAATTAAATATGTTCTTCACATGACAAATTAAAATTTTTGATCTGATCTGACCTGACATATCAAATTTATAATTTTATTTCGTATTTCCACTACTAAATTAATTTATTAATTTCAAAAGTTAATTAATTGCTGCTAATACATTGACACTTATTTAAAAAAACTGTATTACATAAATAAAATTATTTTTATAAAAGTTTTTACCATTGAAATTTTTTCAATTTTTTCACTATTTTAATAATCTAATAAAATAAAGATAAATTTTAATTAGTAATATTTTGAATTTCTAGACTATTTATTCATGTCATATGTCGTCTTTTGTATTTTGATTCTCATAAAAAAAGTCCTAGTTAGATCCTTGGATCCTAAGGTTAATGAGAAAAAAGCGGTGAACACTTGTATTTTGAATGTTTTTATATAGTTTTGATGTTAAATTGAGAATATGTGGATTGTTGTTGTTTTTTGCAAATGTATTAAATTATTAAATTAGTATGCTAAATAACTTTGATTTTAAAATATTTTAAAGTTAAAGATTATTGAGCAAAATTAAAAAAAATTGAGTTTGAATTAAAATATTTTTAAAGATTTTTTAATGTTTAAATTAAAATTTGAAAATATTTTCAATCATAATTTTGTAATTGTTGTTTCCTGTCAATTAAAATTGTTTTGAAAACTGTTTTGGATATCTGGGTAACAATATCTTAATTTATATTGTCTTTTTATTCACAGCCTGATTGAAGAATTCCGTTAGATCCAGCATAGTTGCTTCACGCCCTTGGTCCTATTGTTCAATCCATTTATCTAAATTTATTTTCTAATTCAATATTAAATTTCAAATTTTACTAAATATATGAGATCAAGTTCAAAAATTATATTCAAAATTACAGAATTTTCCAGAAAAGTTTGAAAAAACACTCAATTACATTCCTAAATCGAATAAAAGACTCGAAACAAAATTCCAAAACCAATTACCAATTAAATTTATGTGCACACAGAGGCGAGGACACAAATTTACTATAAACCACGAGTACAGACGTATAAAATCAAAAACACAAAAATTATAACAATTACGCACACAAGATAATTCATATAGCCGAAACAGTAATATTCTTAATAAATCCATAATATTTATAGTTTTCTCTATCCCACTTAATGATGACACTGAGGCGGTCGAAATATATAGTTATTGGTTAAAGTGGAATCTGACTAGGTTAAAGGGACATCGATAGAAAATTCAATCAGTTTGAGCCAAATACTCTTTTATATAGAATTTCCTAATATTTTAGAAACTAAAGTCGATCTGAAAAGACTCAATTGTAAACAAATTTTTAAGAAATCATAAAATACGATAAATAATTTTTTTATAAATATTTAAATTCTTTTCAAAATGCTAATTATTTTCATCACCAATAAAATTATCTTTATTTATATATTTTTAATTTTATGCCAATTTTTATAAACATAAAGATTCGTCCCCTTTTTTGCAATTTATCATAGACGACCTTCAATGAAGTCATCACTTTTCACAACTTATTACAATATTGTATATTATACAATGTATAATGTATGTTGTCACTTATTTTTGAAATGTTGTAATAAAAATGTGAGTGCATAACTCAGCCCATTCTTACTTGGGAATAAACAAATAATTTTCAATTTTTGGCTAAACATATTTTTAGGTTTTCCTGACATAATTTTATCTAATCTTTAGTATATAATTTTAGTTTAAGACAATTTTTTATATATAATAATCATAAAAATCATCGGTATTCATCTCAAAATGGTTGGACATGTGAGTAATAAGGAGCTTTTTAACATTAAAATCAAAGATGCACATGTGTAATACAAAAATACTAGTTATTTTGTAAGCATATTTGATAGATAAACATTGTAAAAAATATTAAAACTATAAATTTACAAATTTTTCTTTCTTTGAAAATATTTTTAGTATCGTTTTATTGTTTGAAAGATATAATTACTGATATTATTGCTGACATTTCTGCAAATTCGTGTATTCATAATTTGTCTAACCCGCTGGTACCCATATCATGTGCTGCGGCACATAGGTGTGCCAGAAAAAAATTAAAAGTATACCTTTAAAAAATTTTCGACTTTTATTTATTTAATTAATAATAAAAATTATTTCAAAATTTGTCAATTACCATTTAATAAAAATGAAATTTTATTTCCACGAATTTTGGGACAGCCTAAGATTCAAATTTGCTTTGATTTTTTTAATGTCATATTATCGTCTGTTTTGTACACTAGCATTTCTTTTTAGATAAAGTGTGGGAAGAGACAAATTGTTTGCGTATCACCGGTTTAATAGAAAAGTACACCTAACATAGGATTGCAATACGTCCCCTAGTTTCGAGGTCCGTGTCCCGGTCCAAGATTTATTTGTCCCGATCGATTTAAAATTTACGAATGAATATATATATATATATATATATATATATATATATATATATATATATATATATATTTATAAACATGAAAGTCAAAAATAACGAATTGTTCCCAAGCAAAGCTGGGTATGGGTCAGCTAGTATCTAGTGTTGAAACACACACGTGGCAAAACCAACATTTAAAGCAACACCTCCCCCTCCCTTATGCCCTTACAATAGTTATCAGAAAAAGAAAGGCCTTTTTTTACATATTAATTTGAGTATTATTTATAAATGAAAATTCTAATGCCCATGACATATTTCGAGGGCACACTTGACGAGATTTTTTTTTGGGGGTGGGTGAAGCGTAACGAGAAGAGAAGGAAGATTTTCTCGGTTTGTAGTCTGAGAATTATGGCAACCCTAACCTAATATCAAGTTTTTGAAAAACACCAGGAAAATGACCATCTAATATTTTGAAGTTCATTGATAATTTATTAATAATACGAAAATTCATTGTTTTAAAAAAATATTGATGCAAGTGTTATGAACGCTAATGACCATTTGAAAAAATTATTGTAAATCAATTATAAGTAAGTAGTTAGTTGGACACTGCAGTATAACACCCCCCCCCCACCGGCGACGGATCAAATTACGTAATTACGTATTTAATACTGAATAATATTGATTACATAATTATGTAATCAAGATAATTGATTTTGTGTATGTATGTTTATTTTGAAATTATTTTTTGGCCCATTTTTTTTAAATTTTATTTTAATTTAGAATTTTTGGGGTATTTATTTTAAATTCAATTTTTTGGCGCAATTTTTCAAATTACTTTTGGCAAATTTTTGAATTTATTTTTATTGATTTTAAATATTTTCAAAATATTAATTTGATATTAATTTTTTAAATGTAATTTGAGTTTTCTATTTTTTATTGTAACTTAATTTTTAATGTCATTTTAAGATTGAAATTTTTTATACATGTTACTAAATTTTAAAGTAAATATTAATAATAATAGTAGTAATATTAATAATATTAATAATAATAATAATAATAATAATAATAATAATAATAATAATAATAATAATAATAATAGTAATAATAATTATATAAATAATAATAGTACTTCTACTACAAATAAATATGTATGATATCAACATTAATAAAACCTAGTAAATAGTTAATAAAAATTGATACTCAACAAATAAAAATAAACTAGTAAAAAGATAAAAATCAAATTAAAAATTTATTTAATTTACATCGTCGCAAATATGATATAATAATAAGCTCTTCTTAGTTCAGCCAACAGAATATGGACAACTTCCTTCTTCTTGTAATCCATGCAGCATCTGCATCTAAATGGGCAAGTCAACATTGAGGGATCTGCTCAAACAATGCAATCTTCTAGACATTTTAAACCTGACCCCTGAACCGATTCGTAATGCATCCATACCATTTCTTCAATGTTGATTCCAGTAATTTGATAGATACGCGTTGCCAAAAATTCAGTAGCACAATACGAAAGCTTGTTTTTCATATTCGGAAAGAGCTCTTCCATCTTCAGCAGAATTGTTTCGAATACGTATACTTCTTGCTCGTTGATCATTTTGAATTTTTGCTTTTACTAGAAAAATATCGATTTAAACGCAATCGGTGCTTAATAAATAATCTAGTATTTCTTCATCGGTATTAAGATTATTAATTTTAGATTTTATAAAATTTAACATTTCTTGAACTAGAGTGTTGTATTCCATTGTTTTTATCCCAATGACAACAACTTTCCACTTGCAAATACATTCACACATAACGGATTGTACCTGACGAGTCTTAATGCAGGAAACAATTCTGGTTCGTAAATGTTTTCTGTTTTGGTAGACAAATCATACAAGTTGATTCGACAACCCGTGTCAATGTTTAAAGATAATGATTGAATTTGTAAATCATGAATATGATACTTGAGATCATCTTCCTGTAATGGTCTCTTGCAACCCATTATCCAGCATTTTCCACTCTTGAAGAATAAAATTGGATACTTTTCGTTTCTATCCACGACATGTTGAGGTTTTCCGGTTTGGAACTTTATTCCGGCTACTTGACATCTTCTTCTTTAATTAATATTACTAATCATTTTCTGTTATCTATCAAATTATAAACAAATTAAATTAAATTAATTTCAATAGTTTTATCTGCAATTTGTGCAATTTTATAATTAGGATCTTAATGAGTTTTCATCACTCTAAACCTGATAAAGTTGATGTAAATATTATAACATCTTGTTGTAATAATATAGGATCCATTAACCAAAAATCAACTTAAAACAAACCCAAAAGAACCAAATGGTTTTGGTGGTGTAGAAAAATTAACAAAAAAAGTGATTAATTCTATAAAAGAGACTGAAAAATGGTTATCTGATCAATTAGCATACAGATTAAATAAAGTTTATTTAAATAAGGTTTATTTAATAAACTAATGTTGAAAGGATTCCCAATCAGAACATACAAAACAAGTGGAATTAATGATTTGTGGTAAATGGACTTGATGGAAATTATACCTTATTCGAGAATGAAGAAGGGGTATAAATATATTTTAACATGTATTGATGTTTTCAGTAGATATGCCCGTGCTATTCCAACAAAAACTAAATCTACTAATGAAATGGCCATTGCAATTAAAAATTTGTTTAAAGATGGATAACCTTGTAATTTACAAACTGATTTGGGTAAGAAATTAAATTAATTTAAATAGATTTAATATTTTTTAGGTAAGAATTTTATAATAGAAAAGTTAAAGAAGTTAACAAAGTCAATCGTTACTCTGTATTCTCTCAATTCAAAGCTTGTTATGTGGAAATTTAATCGAACTTTGAGAGAAAGATTGAAAAAATATTTTGTGCATCAAGGTAATAAAACTTGGATGCATGTTTTGCCGAAAATTATTTTTAGTTACAATCATTCGCCACATAAAGGCTTAAAAGGACTCATACCGGTTGGCATTACCAACAAAGGTTGTATTACTGAAAAAGACAGAAAATCAAAGAAAGAAAAAATCAATAAGCCAAAATACAAGGTTGGCGATCATGTAAGAATTAGTAAAATCAGTACTTCTCCGTTCATCAAGAATTTTGACAACAATTAGAGCGATGAAGTATTTGAAATCAAGAAAATAGATACAAAACAGAATCATGTAATGCATTTAATAACAGATCATGAGAATAAAGAAATCAGTGGAAAATTCTACGAACAAGAACTCCAAGTCATTCCAATCCCCACAATATTTAGAATTCAAGATTTTAAAAACTAAAAATGTTGATAAATATAAACAATACTACACTAAGCGGCATGGATAAGAAACTCCAACTTCGATATCCTCATCTCAATTGATTAAATAAATATTATGAAAGAAAACGAGTTTTAATGATTTTGCCTAGTAATCGTTGTCCTCTTATTTATCCTAATAATGAGGCTAGTAATTTTAATGTAAAAGTAAATCCTGTGTACTTGGATGGTGAATAAAACGTTGCTTTGATTGATTTCACTTTGGTGTATAATTCTTTTCCGTATTATAGTAATTATTGTCTACGTTATGAATCGATAAAGAGTGGTACTAAAATAAAATTTTTGAAAATAAATAATAAAAATCATACTTATGAATAATTAAATCCAAAATATACTCCCGATGTTGACATGTTTATTGAAAAATATGAGAATTTGGTTATTGTCTGTCAACATGTTCCATTTAAAGTAACATTCCCCGATATTCAACACGCATTTAGTTTTGGATTAAAATCTACATCTATCATTAGTAAAGAGGATCATTGTCAAATAAAATTACCAAAATTTACAGGCTATGGTGTTATGAACGGTTTGGGATAATTATAAGTTATGAAGAAAAATCAAAATATTTTGAAGATAATTTATTCATAAACACTTTATTTGAATTACAAGGACATTTGTTGGTATTTAATCCTTCCATTTTAAAGAATTAATAATTCAAAATAATGAATTGGTCAAAATAACACTTGCAGATGACATTTCAAATATATCTTTTGATACAAATTTATCTAAATCTTTGGGATTAAAATTATCGAGCTTTACAGATAAAAATATAGTAAGCACTAAAATTCCAAAATTATTACATCATCATCAATAAATGTTCATTTATTTGAATATTATTGAGACAATAAATTTTCGTGATGTTAGAATTCCACTATTAAAATCCATTTAGATTAAAAAATATGATCAAGGAGAAATTTATCAATTAAAAATGAAGAATCCAATGTACCTTCTAGTTTCGTATTCAACTATAAATATCATTGAAATTAATATTCGAGATGATAGTGGGAAATTAATTAAATTTAGCAAAGATACCAAAACACCTTTATCGTTACATTTTAGAAACATCAATGAATAAAAAAGATTTTTACGTGAATTTACCTAGTAATAGTTGTTCACTTACATTTCCAAATAATGAATCTGGAAAGTTTAATGTTGAATTTCCAAGTCAAATTTACTGGATGGGGATTGGGAAGTTTCTTTAACCGAATTTACTTTTGTGTACAATAATTTTGATTTTTACAACAACTCTCATATTAAATATAGTAAAAGTACATTACATACTGGTTATGAATATTTTTATAATATAGAAGGAAACTATACAATTAGTCACGAATCTACATTTTATCTGATATACATATTGACAATAAACTTTTAAATATTAATTGTAAATATTTTCCATTCAAAATGACATTTGACAGTATTGAAGAAGCTAACTGCTTGGGATTTAATAAAAGAAGTAGATTTTAATGATTAATTGAATCAGATACGTATACCAAATAAGAAAACAAAATACGATACGATTCAATTAACTATAACTTATTTTTATGATCTCGAGTATACTGATACATTTAAAGAAAATTTATTCATTACTGAATATTTACAAGTTACTGATCAGTTAATGACATTTTATTCCCATCCATTTAAATCTTGTGAAATTAAACAAGGCCAACTTGTTAAAATTGAATTGAAAGATGATGTCAGTAGTGTTAGATTTAGTAAACTTTTGACTCTCAGTTTGGGTTAAGTAAAGAATCATATAGTGAAAAGGTCATTGTTGGATTGAGTTTACCGACTTTAATGCAAAGAAATATACAAATGATGATTTATACAAATATTATTGAACAGGTTCTTGTATGTGAATTAAGGAGTCATCTTCTAAAGTGACTTTGGATAGAAAAAAATAAAAAGACGGTCTTGTTCAAATCATTGAGAAGAATCCAATGTATTTGCCAGTATCATCCTCATATATAAACAATATAGAAATCAATATTCATGAGGACAGTGGAAAATATATATTTGGTAAACAAGATAAAACTTACTTGACATTACATTACCGTAAAATAAATGAGTAATCCAGACATTGTAAACTTTTAAAGCTCCCATCAAAATGGTGGGGATTTACCGTATTCTGTTGGTAAACAGTAAGGATCTGGTTGGTTAAAAACAATTGGTAAATTTGCACTACCTATTCTTAAACGTATTGAAAATTTTGGTTAATGACGTAATAAATAATAATGCTCAAATCTTGCCTGCTTTAAAATCTAATGCAATATCTGAAATTAAAGATTCTACACCTGCTGTAATGCAACACTTGCCATTTGTTATTAATAAAGTTTCTGATGTATTTAACAAAGAACAAAAAGGAGGAACAATTAAACGTCGAAAAATTAACAAGAAACATATAAACAAAAGAATGAAAGGATACGAAACTATATTCCAGTTATGATTACCGCAAAATCTGAATTATGCATCTTTGATAGATCATCTCCTCAAGCGCTGTTGTAAATGGATCTTTTGAAGATATTTATCCAGTGAATTCAATTACAGATCCAGGAAACACTTCAATTCCATTTTACATTAACAGATCTCAAACAGAATACTTGGATTTGAATGATACATTACTTTACATTCAAATGAAAGTTGTAAATAGTAATGGGGAAAATTTATCTAATGAATCAGATGTTACTGCAAACAATTTCTTTTGAAACATAATTCACAGATCCAAAGTTACAGAAGGAACAATTATTAAGTTATTACTATTAAATAAATGAGAAAATGATCACTACATCGGAATAACATCACTCAATAGATTAATGAATTGTCGAAGTAAAAATAATAATATTATAAGAATTCAATTTTTATGGTGTCATAGATGTCTGAACGGTTTTAGAGATAAGGTGGCATTGGACAAACATGACATATTATGTATGAGAAACCAGTTAGAGACAACTTTATATACTTACCCTGAAAAGAAGTTCATTAAGTTTACCGACTGGTCCAAAATCGTAACTCTACCATATGTTATATATGTAGATTTCGAATCAGTTTTGCCAAAGGACGACGTGCACCACCAAATACATTTACACATTTCAGCTGGGCTTTTATTAATAAATAATTTTGATGGGAGTAAAATATACAAAGAATTTATAGGCGAAGATTGTGTGGAACAATTTCTCAAGGCTGTAGAAAATATAGCGAAATATAAGGTTTTACCATGTTATTATAAAATGGGAAGACAACCTATGAAACAATTAACTGTGTTACAACAGAATCAATTTGACAATTATACACAATGTAACCTTTGTTTGAGAGACATTGTTGATCCAGCGAGAGATCATGATAATTTTATTGGGAAATACTTGGGTTCTGCTTGCAATGATTGCAATATTAATAGGAAAATAAATAAAGTTTTAGTTATCGTTTTCCACGACTTAAAGGGTTACGATATGCACCACATATTAAAATATGGTTTGAGTAAATTTAAAAATTGGGCTTTATGATGCATCCCAATAACAACCGAAAAATTTATTTCATTAATTACCCACTTGTGAAAAATAAGTCTGAGATTTATTGATTCATATCAATTCGTAAAAGACTCTTTGGCAAAAGCAGTGAAAACCTTGTCGAATTTACCACTAACGCGATCTGCTTTTACCGGAACTATAGTAGATGAAAATGGAATCTTTCCGTACCACTTTTCTACTAGTTTAGATGTTCTTCATGAGACTTATGAATAACCTGCGATTTGGAAAGGTGTCACTGACGCTGAATATGAAAAAGCACAGATAATTTGGGATGAAACCAATTGTAGGACTTTACTCGATTACATGAAAGTTTATTTGAAATTAGATTATTTTCTTTTGGCAGACTTATTCCAACAATTTCAAGCGAAATCAATAGCTCACAATAGTTTAGAGCAGGGGTCGGCAAACTTTTCCATGGCCAGAGCTACTTTTTAAAGTCACGCGGCTTCAAGATCGACCTCTTATTTTTAAAAAAAATACAAAAATATAATATTTATTAAAACAATTAATATGATGGAATGGAATTGTTTTTCATCCAATAGTGTCTTCATATCGGGAGAGTAGTTTGTTTAGGAAGAAAAATTTTAAATTCACAAAAAAATATTTTTATACACATAAAACAAATTCTTCAAGTACTCCGCGATCGACCATTTGCCGACCCTTTGGTTAGAGCCTTTGAAGTATGTTGGTATTCCTGGAATGTCTTGGTCTTCTGCTTTAATGTCGTCGGATGATCCGATTGAATTAATTACTGAAAATGAAATGTTTAGCTTTTATGAGGGAGGTATTAGATGACATCTTACTTTTGTAAATAAGCACAATGTTAAAACTGACGAAAACACAGAGTTGCTTTATATAGATATTAATAATTTATACGGTTGGGGTTTAAGTCAGCCTTTACCTTGTGGCAATTTCAGTTGGGTATTAGATGGTTTTGATAATATTTTTGTTGAATGTTCGACTTTAAATCTCGAATCTTTGTCGTATGGGTATACTCTTGAAGTAGATCTTGAAATTTCTTCTGAGCTACATGATGCTTTGGACGATTTCCCAATTGCTGGTGAGAAAATGAAACCAGAGGGTTCAAAGGTGGAAATGTTGTTGCTGACCCATTCATTGGCGTTTACTAAAATTGTATTTATTTCTTGGTGTTAAGGTCACACATGTTAATTGAGCAGTAAGATTCAAACAGTAAAATATTTTTAAAAAGAACATCGACATAAACACTGAGTTAAGACCCAAATGTACAAATACATTAGATAAAAAATATTATTAGCTCTTAAGTAATAGCTTGTATGGGAAAACCGTCAAAAAACTGAAAAAGAGAATGAATCTCAGACTTTTCACTACTGATAAGAAACTTGTGACGTATACCTCAAAGCCAACCTTTAAAATATTAATAAAAATTGACGATGACCTGATTGCTGCGTTTTTAAATCCGGATTCGATAATTTTAGATCCATCGAGTTATATAGGACAATCGGTGCTTGACATGTAAAAACTTAGAATGTATGAGCTTCAGTATAGGGACTTGGAAAAATATCGTCTACAATTTAATTGCGAGATTAATATAGTTGCTGGTGATACTGAATCTTTCATCTTGGAGATTAAACTGGATATTCTTTTGTCTAAAATGGTGATTGACAATCTTTTGGATACATCTAAGTATCCCGTTACTCATCCTCTTTATTTTAAAAAAACTTGATTCGGTCATTGGTAAATTTAAGGATGAAAGTAAGGGAAAAGATTATGATGAGTTAGTATTCCTTAGACCTAAATGTTACATCTTGTTAGGTAAATCATATTGTCTAAAATCTAAAGGAGTGGCATTAAAGGATACTGAGCTAACACATAAATCGTATAAGGAGTGTTATGAGAAAAACTACCTTTTCTGTTTCTCAATTTAGAATAGGAACGAACAATAACCAACTTTATAGTTTTGAAAATAGTAAGGTAGCGTTAATGAATAGGGAGGATAAAAGGGTTTGGGTGGGTAAAAATAAAAGTTTAGCATATGCGCATATATAGATGTATCTAGAAACTTTATTACTGATGCAGAAATTGTCAGAGTAATTACAGTTGATGGAATTCTGCAAACTATAATTGAGGAAGAACTCATATACATAGACGATCTTCAGTTATCCGACGATGATGAAGAAGATTTTTATTAATATATTTTGTAGTTTAAAAATAATTTTGTTTATGTGTTGATTTTTATGTGTTTTTGTGTTGATTTTTATGTGTTGATTTTATGTGTTGATTTTTATGTGTATCATTTTGTTATTCAGTGGATAATAGATTTTGAATTAATAAGATGTAATAAATATTAAATAACAATTAAATTTATTTATACAAAAAATAATTTATTAATTTTTCATGATTGTTTTCTTGAATTTATTTGCTTTCAAAAACCAGAAACATTATTATATGTTCGAAACAATTCTGATGAAGATGGAAGAGCTCTTTCCGAATATGAAAAACAAGCTTTCGTATTGTGCTACTGAATTTTTGGCAACGCGTATCTATCAAATTACTGGAATCAACATTGAAGAAATGGTATGGAGGCATTAAGAATCGGTTCAGGGATCAGTTTGAAATGTCTAGATGATTTTATTGTTTGAGCAGATCCCTCAATGTTGACTTGCCCATTTAGATGCAGATGCTTCATGGATTACAAGAAGAAGGAAGTTGTCCATATTCTGTTGGCTGAACTAAGAAGAGCTTATTATTATATCATATTTGCGACGATGTAAATTAAATAAATTTTTAATTTGATTTTTATCTTTTTACTAGTTTATTTTTATTTGTTGAGTATCAATTTTTATTAAGTATTTACTAGGTTGTATTAATGTTGATTATTATTATTATGATTATTATTATTATTATTAATAATATTATCACTATTACTATTACTACGATTATTATTAATATTTACTTTAAAATTTAGTAACATGTATAAAAAATTTCAATCTTAAAATGACATTAAAAATTAAATTACAATAAAAAATCGAAAACTAAAATATATTTAAAACTTAAAATTATATTAAAAATTAAATTACAATAAAAAATCTAAAACTCAAATTACATTTAAAAAATTAATATCAAATTAATATTTTAAAAGATTTAAAATCAATAAAAATAAATTCGAAAATTTGACAAAAATAATTTGAAGAAATTGCGCCAAAAAATTTAATTTAAAATAAATACGCAAAAAATTTGAAATTTAAATAAATGCGCCAAAAATTTGAATGTGAAAAAATTGCGCCAAAAACTAATTTCATAGTAAACGTACACACACAAAATCAATTATTTTGATTACATAATTATTTAATCAAGGTTAATCTGTATTAATTACGCAATTACGTAATTTAATTCGTCGTCGGCGGGGGCGGGTGTTATACCGCAGTGTCTTACTAACTACCTACTATTATCGTAAATGCAAACTTCAAATTGTAAATTAGTCATATAGCAAGTTTTTTCTGACATTTTCCGATTTTCTTATATGCAAATTCTACAATATTTAATTTTTGTTTTTCCTTTGCAATTGGAAATTAAATATTTAATAGTACATTACATTGAACATGAGTATGTTATCATTCTTCAGATTACAATATAATATATCGATAATAGTATTGATAAAGTCACAAATTATTGACGAATTATCGAATTAAAATAAATATTCATGGTTAAACTTCATTGAAATAGATGTACGTTTTTTTCTAATCGCGAATTATTACACGCATCGATTCTGTGAGTTAGTTGGCGAATGTTAGTGAATGAGCTTGAAACAATATTAGGGAATTTATAATTGTATTACATATTGCTTCATATTTATGGTATAATGTCTACCAAAATCACAATTTTTGATTTTTGTATAAATCTGTAGGCAGAATGTATTATTAATTTATCATTTTTTAACCAAAGTGCTCACTGTTTTTTATTGTCTTAAGTTATTTTTTAAATAAATCTAACTATTGAATTATTAAAGCGTCAAACAAAACTTGTTAAATTAATAATATAGAAAAGAATAAATGAAGGTTTTCTCTAAAATAATATTTTTTGATGGCAAATAATACTTTTTTTGACGAAAAATAATACTTTTCTATTTGATATAATTTCAAGAATTTATTTTTAAAAAATAATTCTTGCAGTCTTTTCCATTCTATTACTATTTTTATTTAATTACATTTGTGAGATATTATAATTGAATAATATTTAAAAATAAACCTTCCTTGTTTTTTGGTTAAGGCTCATCTAAAATTTAAGGAACTATATTTTATTTATTTTCTTTCCTTGAAACATTTGATTAGTCTTAGATGCTGGTTTTGTTTACCAAGGATTGCCTTCCAAATACCGACTTCATCATCCAACATATCTTTACTTTTCGGTTTAAGCTGAACTCATATCTTGCTTTACTGATCTCATGCTTATTTTGTATTCAGTATAATATAAAGTTTCTAAACAAATATATATATATACCAATGTCATTCACCATAGATCAATTATTTTCTATTTTTTTCTTTCGTTTTCAGGCGAAAAATAATCAGTAAATGCAAATTAGACACTTGTTTTGATACCTCTTAAAGGATGGGCGTCATATTTGCGTATATTTTGTATTCATTGAATTATAATCAACAGAAATTGAAAATATGCATTTCCTGATTTTATAAACATAATTTATGAAAAATTTAGTTTTACCCAGATTTTTGCTTAAGGAATATTAGATAATAAGAGAAAATTTGCCACCTTAACAAATTTGATTAGATGTTGAATTGAAAAATCTAAAGAAAAATTTCTAAATTTTCATTGATATATTTTCTTGTCAAAGTGTATTATTTGATTTTTGATATTTTTCTGATATTTTAAGGAGTGTAAATTTATTTTTTACAATATCAAGTAGAGTTTGATTATTTTGGATTCCTCTCTTGTTTTTATATCTGTATAATGTATAGAAATTTAAAAGTTCCAAATATTTAAGTAAACCAGATGAAAAATAAAATTAGGTGCTATTAATCAAGTTAAAGTGTTAAATTTCCATATTAAAATATCACAAATTTATTTTTCAAGTTTAATTTTGTTTTAATTAAATAAACATGAAAACAGTTCGTTTAAAAGAAAACTTCATTCAAGCCCACGCTTTACGATACATTTCGACAATTTACCTGTCAAAATCAAGTAGGATAGTAAAGAATTTTACTATTTGATTATTAAAACTATTTATACAAATTCTATTATTTTTTTAAAATAAATATTTTTTTAATTTCTAATGTTTTTATGGTTTTTAAACAAACAATCTGTAAAAAGAAATTTAATGGATTAAAAATTACGAATTATTTAAATTAATAATTTAACACATCTGAAAACAACAAAAAAATACTAACCAAACTGTTTAAAATCATTCAAAAAATACGTACTTCAAGCCTTTTGTGCTTTGATTTTTGAATCTAAAAATATAAAAGTATTATTTTTATATTGAAGAGTAAAGAAAGAACATTACTCTCAAAAAGAGTAAATAAAATAAATAAAAAATCATAATGATCAAAAATAACAACGTACCTTAAAAAATGATATAATTTTATAAAATTTTCAAATTCTTTATATTAACTTCTCTGGGGTTGAATGAATCTGGCAAGCAAATGATTGAGACCTTCTTTTAGTCATCCGAGCGAGCTAAAACATAGTAAATAGACTCATTGTCAATTACAATGTGTTTTATTAAGTTTTGTTTCCACACTCACACATTGAAATTGTATATTCCGTGCAACGGCGTTTTGAATTTTGAAAATGATTTGAAATCTTGAGATTTGACACAAAAATTATTTATACAAAAAGGTGTATTTTTATGTTTTAAAGTTATTTAAATATAAAATAATTTTTTTAATTTTGTTTATTCGTCGAGATCAGACGAGCTTGGTTGTATAACAACTTGACAAACATATTTTATCAAAAAGGTTTAATCATAATAAGAAACCTTTAAAATTTAAAAATATTTTATTAGTTTTAAAAACAAAATAACAATTTAAAATTCAAAACAACAACAAAATATGTACTTATTCAGAATTTCCATTTGCGATGGTTCAGTGAATGAGAAAAATAATGCTTCGAATAATGAAAAAATGGAAAGATAGGTTTAGAAATTAAAATTAGTTTTTAAAATTCATAGCCAATTTTTTAAAAAAATAAGTGACAATAACAAACTTTTGATTTGTAGTAAACAAATAAAATTTGAGCAATAATTACGGACCACATTTTGAATTTTAAAGAATTTTAATAAAAACGGCATTTAAAATTAAATTTTAAAAATTTTGATTTAAACTTTAAATCTTTTAAATTTTTAAGGATAATCTGGAGTTTTAAAAATAATATAATTTAGATTTAGATCTTATTTAATTTATTTAATTACAATTTCGAATTTTGTATAATAATTTTACAAAATTTTAATTTTAATAATTTTATTATTTTTTAAAATTTAACAATTAATTAAAACTTCATAGGTTTTAACCTGTAGGCCACATCTTTGTACTAATATTTAAAAAAAATTCAATCAAAATAAATTGCATTGTATCTTTCCCTTAAGATCATAAAATTCAATGTAAATATACGGTATTTATTGAATTATACAGTTACTTGAGAGGGTGCTAATCGCTGCCATTTGACAATTTTTTCTTTAGATTTTCATTTAAATTTAGTATGATTGATAATGAAACAGAGGTTTGGAACAACAAAAGTTTAATTATTGTTGGCAACAACTCAAAACATTGATAGGGGCTGTCTTAAAATAACGTTAGGCAATTTCTGTTGATTTTTGACATTCTCTTTTTGTTTCTTTACATGTCGTCACAAAGAGTTATATCCAATCAAATAATACACAAAAAAGCTTTAGGATCTTATTATGGACAGTTTCTTAGTAGGTTCGGTAAAAAGATTTTGCAAAGTTTGAGGAACAGAAGGAAAATTTTAATTAGAAAATAATTATTTCTCTTATTATAAATAAATGTTGTGCATTTTCCTTATAATAAGCTTTAATCTGTCAGTCCTTACAACGTCAAAGAGCGGCTGCTCCAAAGTAATGTTTCATTTTACCCGATTTAACTTTTCAGTTAGAATGAGGTTCTCATCATTTGGATATTAATCATTTAGCTCAGAGATGTAAAACAGATCATAGTTGATTTTAAAAAGCCTATAAAATACATCAGGTGTTA
This sequence comes from Schmidtea mediterranea, assembly GCA_022537955.1. Taxonomy (NCBI): domain Eukaryota; kingdom Metazoa; phylum Platyhelminthes; order Tricladida; family Dugesiidae; genus Schmidtea; species Schmidtea mediterranea. The sequence continues at coordinate 60,924,447 of CM039680.1, read as the reverse complement.
TAATTAGGCCGATGGTACTACCATATTGTCTAGCTTTATTTAAGGGGTTTTCAAGGAAACAAGATTCAACTTTGGGTGAGGATTGCGTATTCAAAGTAAACTTTATACATTAGGTGATATTTTATCTGTATGAGGTGAAATTTAGTGATATTTTTATGATATTTACTATATTTTAATGCAATTACAAGAATTCCTTGAATTATAAAATATTTTGCACCACAAAATCAATTCATAGAAAAATAAATCTTAAAAGTAATGGAATTAAAAATCTCTAATTTAAAGTTATTTTATTTTTTGTAAAGTAGTTTTTAGTAAATAAATATTTTTTACATGTATTTGTGAAATTTCAACAATTAATTATATCTTTAAAATAAATCTGAGAGAAAATTTAAATTTATTACTAAAATTAAGTTAACTATTCAAGTATTTTGGAATTTGATAATTTGACAGAACGAAACAACTGAAATTCAAACAGTTTTCAATTGCAATTAAATCAAATAAAAATCATATCACTCATTTAAACAAAAATTCAAATGAACTGAATGAATTCTTGTTTTAAAACAAAAAAGAAATTTTAAAGAAATTTGATAGTCAAATCTACTACCTGACAATGAAATCGGTTAAATTCTCTGTTGATTTCCAAATTTCTTTGATATTTGTTTAATTTCTTTTTATACATTTCTGTTATATTTATAAATATGGTTTTTAAAATTATAATAATAATAATAATAATAATAATAATAATAATAATAATAATAATAATAATAATAATAATAATAATAATAATAATAATAATTGGTAAATCTTTTAATTCAAATTTTGTGCTGCAAATAATAATAATAGTAAAAAAATAATTATAGAAAAGCTCCATTCTAAATCACATTTCATTTTGATGGAATCACCGTCATCATCAACTTAAAAACAAAAGAATCAACTATATAGATTTTAACTTGCATAATATATAAATTATTATTTTTGAATTTTAAAAATTAATTTTAAGTTTGAAAATAATAGAAAAATTTTAATTGAATTTTTAAAAACAAAATCGATTTACCAAATTAACTAAAAAAGCTATTTAGAAACATTCAAAACATTTATATTGACATCATTTTGCACATTAATTTGCTGATCAAATGACTTTATCAATAATCCTTAAATATAACACGTTCACAATAACTATTAAAATATATTTTATTTTAAAATGAATTGTTTGCATAAAAATATTTTTGTTGAAATCAATAAGGAAAAACCGAGAAGAAAAATATATGTTTACTCAATAGAAGCCATTGAGATCAACTGCACAAATTCGTGAGGTTTCTGATCAGTTAAACACGGTATATTTATTTTTATGTTTTAAATTTCAGATTTTAATATTGTTTTTGTGACAATCTTAAATTTTATATTAAATTTTTATTAGGAAAACAATTTTGACAAAAATTATTTGCACAGATGTTCATTAGTTTTAATTTTAAAAAATTTATATAATTTTTAATATATTCATAAAATTATTAATAAACTAACATTAAATTTTAACCAGCAACATGAAATTTTCTATTTCAGTGATATCTGAAAATCGACATTTTCTTCGATCGAATGTTAAATTAACAATATTCGGATATCGTATTGTGTTAAATGTACACTAAATTTAATTAATTAATAAAATTTTAAACTGGCATAAAGTTAAAGCAAGTTAAATTATTAAATATATATATATATATATATAATAATAATAATTAATATTATTATTATTATTATTATTATTATTATTATTATTATTATCTTCATTTTTATTATTATTATTTTCTAGGTGACCACAAAAACCTTATTACGTTTAAGTATAGATTCTATAATACTATTTTTATATGAGATCTGGTAGTTTATGATGCACAATAGTAGTAAACATTTATGTTTATTGTCGCATTGTAAACTGAATTATAATATTTATTTATTTTTCTTTTAGTAAATATTTGCAAAGATTCAAACAAAAATAAAAAAAATTCTTTTATTATTTGTGAGAATTTACTCGGTGTTTAAATGGATACACTAAGATTAATGTTTATTACTTTTATTTATTAGTTACTGAGCAATCCTTTTTGTTTACCCAAGTTTATTGTAATATTTAGATAGCAACATAAATTAGGGATTTTGTCTCCTTTATTTGTAATATCTAAAGATTTTCCATAGAAACTAAAAAGACCTAAAATGTAATTATGCAACTGAACTTAGTGTCGCCATAAACCTATAAATTCATAATAATAAGAGATAATGTATTTAGACGAACTACTTTCTTTTTTCATTAATAAAACTAGTATAAATAATAATAACTGAATTTTAGTTTTTGTAAACATGAAGTTTTGTTTTTATTTGATTTTTTTGATATATTTTCAAAGTCACGTGATTTTATGTATTTTTTTAAGTATCACATAATAATTGTGAATAATATTTTCTAAACACCTGAAACATGACACTTTTCTCTGGCTAGCCATACCTAATAATGTAATATGACCTCTGACTGCTACGAATCTTTTAAGAAAAATAACTAGGAAAAATCTTTATTTAATATTACTTTCAAATACTGAGCAAAACAATTTATTTTTAATGAGATTCTTTAATTCTTATAAATCATCAACTTTGATAAATGCTTATGATTTGAAATTTTAGGTTTTTGAATTGTATAAAACATAAAACTGCATTATATATATATATATATATATATATATATATATATATATATATATATATATATATATCTATGTTGGGTTATTATTATTGAAAGTCGGTTCCCTCTGACTCCTATAATCAAATAAGCAAACCCAACACAGAATAATTTTATTTGCACTTTATCACAATAACAGATCAATCCGTTTGGTTCAATATTTGTAATCACAATTTTACTATTTGATTTGCACCTTTTAACCACTGTTTGGCTCGGATTTTCTTAGGGTAGGTTGTCCAAGGGAGAACCACCCTGTCTGATAGATAACCTTGACTTTTACTTGGATTTGGATTTCTCTACTAACCTAGTTACTGCTCGTTCATGTCGATTCACTCTAGTTAATGATATCTGCTCTTTCGTATCTAGTTACTAACGATTGTCTTTCGTATCTAGTTAATAATGATTGTCCTTTCTTGCCTGGTTGATAATGTCTCTCTTTTCTTGTCTGGTTAATAATGGTTCTCTTTTCTTGTGACTACTGACTCTCTTTTCTTGTCTGGTGAATTATGGTCCTTTCGTGTTTTTCCCTCTTTCTTTTATACTCCTGCTCAGACTGTTTTCCGATGATTGTCAACAATATGTTCTGCATTATCAAATTATCATTAATAATTACTTTCCAGACCGACATTTGTCAACAACGTTTGATGTTGTTTAGGCTAATTTATCCTACTATATTATTCCGTCTATGCGCCGGGTTTTCCTCAGCTCTCGGGTTCCCATTGCCTCGAGCTTCCCATTGACTCGGGCTTCCCATTAGTAATTAATTTTTCTTAATTAATTTCCTTTTTTATCTTATTTCATTTTCTAAGGACCCCTCACTAAATTTTTATTATTATTTCTGGTTTTGTCTCTCAATTTGGCGTTCAACCATACCAATTTCCCCGGATCAATATTACTTTAAAATTTTTATACATTTTTTTAATTAATATTGCACTTTTATCATTTTTTGTGTTTTATCGATTTTACTGTGCTTTTTCGTGATACCCCAACATATATATATATATATATATAATACTACAATATATTTTGACAGACTCACTGTCATCGTCAAGCAGATTCGAACTTGAAACCATATCGACTTATACTGCTTTTTTCAAACAAATTTCTTCATTGATCTTTGAAATTTCTAAAATATATTATGTTAAAAATTATAAATTCTGTTTATTAAATTTCAATTTTTAAAAATTTTATATTATTAAATTTTATAAAATCGAAATCCAATAAAATTCTAATAAATTTTCAATAAACTTTCAAAAAATAATTTTTAATTTTTAAACAAAAACATTTTACATTTATTTTCATCCTGCAGCACAAACTTGCGTTTACTAATATCAATTAATTCCATAAGTTGACTGTGATCAAGAACTTGAGAGCGGAAATGTGGCATTACAACCATAGCTTATATATTTATAATCAAGATCCGAAAACAATCAAAATTGGACTTGAAATCTACTAATAAACATCAACTTCAGACAAATGTGTTCACTGATATTAATCAATTCTTTCGGTTGACAGTTATCATAAACTTGAGAGCGGATATAATGGGCAGTCATCACAATGTATGTTGCATTAAATCCATGGCACAAATATTCATAACCAAGATCACACAACATTGGCATTGAATTAAATAAAAGAAAGCACCAGTCTATCATATATATTGTACTACAATATATTTCGACAGGCTCACTGTCATCGTCAGATAGATGATACTCATTACAAGAAAATGATATGTAAATTACATATCTTGTTTTTGATCAGTTAATGTTGCTCGAAAATAAGCTTGGTATTCTATTATTGAAATTATAGAATGCAAACAAATATTTTAATTAAATAAAGTAAATAAAGTTAATTTTAATAACAAATAGTAAGCAGATTGTTTTGACATTTTTGAAGAAATATGAAATTAAATTTTATTTTGTGAATATGAAATTTTTTTTAAAATTAATTGGTATTATTTTCCAAATGACCTGCGATATTTGTGACTAGACATCCATTTTCTATGATATTCTTTTTCCAATAATAATTACTCCAATTATAAGAATTGAATTATATGTTATTATAATTTTCCTTCTAAATTAGGAAAGATTATTAAAAGTATTATAGGTGCTGCCAAAATCTTTAATTATAGTTTTAATGATACTTTTAATTGTTATTTTTCAATTTATTTTATATGGTGCAAAGAAATGTTAGATGTACACTCAACGCATATACACCACCTAAATGTACAAAATTATTTGAGATTTTTGTACTTTATTAACATTTCTATCAAAGTAATTCATGACAAATAAGATTTAACAACAAAATAGGTTTATTTTATCAGTATAGTTTGAGGATTAAACACGCTCTGCAGGGTGTTTTATTTTTTCTGAATGCCTTTCTAGTTTCCCTATATAAATCCATGTACTTGGTTAAGATCAAAAAGTCATGTGTATAATTTTTCTGTAATAATAAATACTCCTAAGCCTTTGTAAAAAATAATTTTACCCAGAATGCTAATACAATATACAAGCCACTGTTATACGCTGTTGAGGTATGTATGTCATGATTTGTTTTTTTGTTATTATTTTAATGATTAATTATTATTTCCATATACTTTAAATATATAAATATAAAATATTTAAACGCTGAGTAAAAAATTTGGATTGCGTTAGTAGTATAATATTAAAATATAAAAATCCTATTGAAGTGTTAATGAATAAAGTTTAGTTAATTATTTTGTTTTATTACTTTTTAAATTTTTTTATTGATTTTATATTTATCATATTTATTATATACAAAATGCCAAAACAGAATATCAACCTTAGGTCAGTTAAGTCAAAAATTATTTATATTATTTTTTATAGTTAAATATAAGATTTAATAAAATTGAACAGTATAACAAAAATCAACATGTATTTTATTTTCAAAGTTTCCGAGCTTTTAAATTTTTAAATGAATTTTACAATAATTTTTAATTTAAACTTTTATTGATAATATTAAATTTTTTGCACAGTATTAAATATTTATTAATTGTCTAAAATGCTTGACTCAATGTACTTACCTAAGAAAAACTATTAACTATCCAGAACATATGTAGAATTGTTTTTATTTTGTTTAAATAAACTTCCAAATTTAGTTAGGCATTTTTATCATTTTTATACAAAACCATCAAATCTATTAACAAATAAAATTTTTCTAAATCATTTTCATTTCAATGTATATATTTTTTTTAATTATATTAATATATTTTAATAATTTATTTAAACTAATAACAAAAATCTTTATTTTTCTATTTATAGTGACAAAAGCGAATTTAAAGGTTTTCCCGAAAATATAATTTGATTTTAAAATTATTAACTAATTTTTAAAACAAATTCAAATTAAATATGTAAGAAACTTTTTATAAATTTCTGATAAACTATTTGTTATTTATTTTTTGTTTTCTCCGAATATTATAAATAAGTGATTATTTTTAATTTCATTTTTCATTTATTAACCTATGAGAGATAGAAAAGAAAATATCGTTTCTTATCTTGAAATATTTAATTAATATTTTATCAGATAGAAATTTTATCAATTAATAAAAAAAACATTATTATTAACGCTTGTCGAACATAATTATAGTTATATAATTTGTTATATAAAAATATGAAAAAAAATTTAAAAATACTATATTATTTCTTTTCAGCCTCTTTTGCATTACCCAACAAATCACTGAGTAATTGGTAATAAGCAATAAATATTATAATAAAGTTTTTTCAAAGAAAAATCAAAGGTAAAGGGTTTTCGTACCTTTACGAATAAAACTGATGTTTCATTCAATAAATATGTTAAAACCATAGTTGAGAATACAGTGCGAATCATAACCTCTCAAATTAAGGAAAACAGCTAGAAGGATTTTATTCTTTTCTTTTTTGCCAAACAGCATTTAAAAAATCCAAGACAAATATGTTTTCCAGGTTCAAAATCCACATTTTCAAACATTGTAGTTTTCTTTGGTTTTTTGATTAAGGAATCTGATGTTACTCGAAGCCATCTTCTTTCCTGGACCTAATCATACAATTTTGATAATTTTTTCACAATTTACCACTCCTTAAATTCACATAACTGATACCCGGATAATGCAAAAAAGAAAACTACAAAATATTATGAAGCGCATAATATTTTTAGTATCCATTTTATAATAATAAAACATTATAAAACATTATAAAACACATTATGAATTATTTTAAACTTAAGTAATTTTTATTGTTTAATCTAGAGGTTTTCAATTAAATTATATAATAAAAGTAGAAAGTTAATTAAGAAAATAAAAGTGATTCAAAATGAAAATATAATAAAGAAAAAATTATTTTAGTTCAATGAGAACAATGAGCTTGCTTCAATTTGCACATTGCTTTAAAACCGGGTTTAATTGGCGACAATTGTAGTCTCATATCATCCTCAGCTTTCAATCTGTTCCGATATTTTGTTTTTGTTGCACAGTATTGGGTAAATCCTGATTCACAGAGATATGTAGTCGGAAATGGTAACAACTTTTTAATTGCGCTGTTAGAAACAACAGGATACTCTTCAACTAATTGGGCCCAAAAAATTAATATATTTTTATTTGGAAAGAACTCTTGAAACGATTTTTTCAACATAGTCAGATGTTCAACGACATTTTCTTTAAACCTAACAGAAACAACACACTCGTCTCTATTAAATAATCGTTCATATTTTCAAAACTCTTAAATTTATGCTGATTTGCTTGCTGAATCCAAACTTCCGTTTTCAATTTAAATGCTGCTATTTTATCTGTTGTCCTAAGAACAGTTACACTACGGCCCTGCATAGATAAATTTAACTCATTCAAGTTAGTAAAAATATCAGCAAGGTATGCAAGCTGGTGTAACCATGATATGTCAGAGACTCATTCAGCTTATGAAAACTCTTTTTCTGAAAAGAATTCTAAAACTTCTTCTCTCATATGGAATAATCTGAACAGCACCGTGCTATGAGATAGCCAACGAACCTCGGTATGAAAAAGTAAGTTTTGAAACTCACTACCCATATCATTGCATATAACCCTGAAGAGTCTAGTATTCAAAGCACACGCCTTCATCAAATTAATTATTTTCACTGCTTGATCTAAAAGTAATTTAAATGATACTTGCATCTTTTTATATGCTAGTGATTGTCTATGTAGGACACAGTAACTACTTAAACACTCTTTGGATACTGCTTTTATGCATGAAACTACTCCTGCCGTTTTACCTGTCATCGATTTTGCACCGTCAGTACAGACATCAATACATTTACACCAGCTTATTTGATGGTCGATTAAAAATTTATTTAAAACCTTAAAAATTTCTTCTCCCGTTGTAAGGGTTTCGAGAGCTTTACTAAACAACATATCTTCGTCCAATTCGCCTTCATAAATATACCAAACAAATACAAGCAATATGGCAAAATTAGCAACATCTGTACTTTCGTCAAGTTGTATGGCAAATTTATCACATAATCTTAGCCTTCGAACAAGTTCATTAAGTATGTTGAAAGCGCAATCTTGAATTCGTCTCTGGATAGTATTATTGATCAGGGGCACTAGTTACATTTTTTTGCCAGCTTCTTCATTTATCATTATTGTAGCCATATCAACTGCACATGGTTTGATAAAGTTTTCTCCAATATTATGTGCTTTGCCTCGACTTCCTATTCGATAACTTACTTTTAGTGAAGCCATGAGTGCATTTTCATTATTAGTTATAAAAGTTGTTTGCATATTATTTTTTGTCGTTGTTAAATTATTTAGTTTACTTTCAAAAAAACTAAGAGGTTTATCTTTATATTCACTTTTTTTGCTACCAAAATGTCTTCGTAATTTGGCCGGAAACATGGAACTATTTTGAAGAATTTCATTGCATAAAACGAACGCATTGAGGACGCAGTGAAATTTTATCTCCACAATATGTGAAGTCAAATGCCAGATAACTGTAATCGAGGTTTCTTCTCTTAGTAATAACTTTTTCCGGTTCGATTTCATTTACAGTTATTTGTCGTTGATTTGGTCTATACTTATAGCAGTTGGCGATTCTGTTGTAACTTCATTGCTGCTACCTAAAGCGTCGTCTTCACTAACAGCATCAGTTGATCTTTTTTGTTCACCAAGCTTTCTTTTTAAACTTCCTGTTTTTAACTAACTATCCATTTCTAAAATATTAGGATGTAAAATGCAAAAATTACTTTGTACAACTGAGACAAAAATATATTAACTTACCCTTTACACTTTACAGCTTACAATAATATCGAAAACACAAAATTTACAATAAAATCAAATATTTTACTAATATAAAAATTTCAATAAAGTAATAGTTGGTAATCTGCAAAAATTACTTCTCAAACTGATAAAAAAACAATGTATAACTCAAGAAAGTTCCGTTTGCATGTATATGACATTTATGGATATTTTAGATTTCTGAAATATTTCTTGCTAGGCGTTGCTAAGGAAACTTATTTCTTTAATAACAATAAATTTTTTACTACAAATTAACAAATATTATTTTGCGAAATATGTCGGAAAAATCTTTTGATAATACGGTAAACCAAATTTTAGAATGGGATGCTCTTGAATACTTTTTGTAAATTACTTTCTTACTGAATTGCTTTATTTCAATTTTTTACTTACGTTTGTTTTCTAATTCTTCAGTATAATTACATTTTAAATACATATTATAAAATTTTAAAACCGGTGGATTAGGCCTATTGGGGAACCGCTTTAAAAAACGCTCCATTCCTTTACCTCGTAGGTCGGTAGTTGGTGTGAAAAAAAGGAAAACAAAATATGTAATAAAATATTATTTATTTTCACAATGTTATACAGTTCTATTATTTTATTTAAAAATGGTCAGAAACTTAAACACTGATACTGTTAGTTTACTTAACATTATTGTCAAAATCATTTCAAAATATAACTTCAATCATACTTTAATAGTAATCAAAAACAGCTGAAAATTCTGTTTGTATCTATATACAAAATTGTATATGTATTTTTTTGATAGAATTTATAGGGAGAAAACATTTCGTTGCCAGTCTACTTAATTTTAATGTCTATGATGAAGAGTTTCATTTTCACAGCCTGCTATTTTCTATTAAATGTTAGAACCAAATTCTGTCTAATCTTAAATTTTTTAAATTTTTTTTTTTGTTTTTTTTCACATTATTTGAAATTCGAAATTTTTGCTTTCGAAGTACAGAAAACAAAATGTATATAAATTTAAGAAAATTATTTTGATTTTTCCAAAATTTGAGAAATTGTAAAATTTCGCGGAGCCCCTGTAAGTTTTCTGTGGAGCCTTTGAGCTCTACGAAGCACACATTTAAAACCACTGTAATAATTTGATAATATGACTGACTCCATGGTGATAATAAATAACGCGCGTTTTGGATAATATGACACAATACTGTTCAACCGACTATTCTGACTTTCCTGACTATTAGATTTACAGTTTTTATCGGAACTCCTAGTGTTAAAAATATCCATAATTAATACTTCAATAAAATTAAAATATCTATTTTTCAAAACAACAACGTTAGTTAACGTTAAATGAACAAAACATTTTTAAGGAGATTTTCTGATATATAAATACACTCAGCAAATTTTTTAAATTCCACAATCATTCCATAGAACATACAATTAATTAGTTTTTAAAGTTATTTAATTTAAAATTTCATTTCACACCGACTAGTCCAATTAGCCCGAATATCCTCTTAGTCAGTAGTAATTCGACTTTCACTTGATTGTTATTCTTTTTCTTCTGAAGTTTGACTATTAACCTCACCAGAGTTGGATAACCAATCTGGACTGATCATGCAAATGCATAATGACACTATTCAATTAAGTTGTTAATACCTGAAATATCACTACATATAACATTATGGTCACCTTTTAGGTCGATTGAGTATAGAGTTATTGTATTGTTTTTGCTATTGTCTTTGGCAGAGTAACTAGTCGAAATTCGGAAACGAGATTTATTCTATCAACTTTTATTAAACATGGATCTCTGTTTAAAACATAATCCAGGCCGACAAGGGCAAATAATGTCAAGTTCGTAATGATCTTGCCCAGCTTGCCCAAATTTTTCCATCAATGGCACTGCCTAAAGTACCAATGACATCCATGAATTTGAAGTTATTCATTGTAGTTATTTCGAAAGCGGTTTTGATGATCTCCGAACGTATTCATGAAGCTCGCAACAAAGGATTATACTCGTCAACATGTAATTTTCGCTATTTTCTATAGAACTAAAGTGTTACTAAAGTCATGTCTAAATTGATACTTTCATTTTTTCGTTAATTAATTTAATTTTTATTTCTGAAATCAAATTAGCATCATTGTCAGGTTTTATCTGATATAAAAGTATCACCTGAACTCCGAATTCTATAGACATCCGGCTTACAAGACTTTCTGAGAAATTAACTGGTAGGCATTGAGCTATATTCCCAGCGCTAAAAGTGAAAAGTAGTTGTCAAATATTTAAAACAAAATTAATTTCTATTATTAATTTTTGGAAATAAAAAGCAAAATTAAAATTTCATTTTTATAATTTTTTTGAATTTATCAAAAAAAAAATTTGTTTTTTTGAATTGATCAATAACTTTAAAATAATAAATAAAATAAAATAACAGATTTAATTTTCTGATATTCATGTCAAAGAATCAACAAAGTTTTGGGATAACCAAAGAAAAACATGTTAAGTAACCGATTTTATTTTGGTATTACAAGTGAGATTCTCGCCACAGAATTAAATTTTTTTTTCAATTTTGTAGTTATTTAATAAATGTTCTTTTATTTTTTACATAATATATATATATGTGTGTGTGTGTGTTTTATAATTATCTAGTTATAATTTTTTTAATTAAATCAAGTTATCAATCAAAACATATTTGACAAATTTTATATTTAAATAATAATCTAATAAATTATTACGATTTATAGATATTTTAAAAGCAAATATTCTTCAAAATATTATTGTAAGAAACGTGTAAATTATTTACAAATTAAAATTTGTTTTAAAAACCAAAATATATTTTGCAACAAAAATATTTTATTCAATTTTTTAAAGTATTTATTTAAATAATAATTAAACTTTAATTTCAATTATTGTTGTGTAAATACAAAGAATTATATTAGTTATCTGAACGGCCCAGAAATAAATTTCAATAGGTTCTTTATTCATTATATTAAACCTTTTTTGATTTTAGAATAGATTTTTTTGTAAATTTTAATAAATAATTTTACTTTGAAAAATTTTTAATCTGATATTCAATTTGACCTCTAACCGCAAACTAATTTCGAGAGCTTTTAAGTGTAGTCAGAACAATGCAGGAAGTTAATTACGACTGGGGTCAATTTTCTTACATGGTAGCAACGAGGGTCATGTAAGCTTAAAACTAATATATTATTATTATTGACTACTGCTTTAAAATTTATTTTATTTAGTGACTTATCGAAAAACCAAATTAATATTTTATTAAATTTAATATTTAATGTAAACTGTATTGTAAAAAAACGTAATAAAGCCAATAAGTAATAAAAAATCTGAATAGACTCGGTAACAATGTCGAGCGGAGTGATTGACTGTAGGTTCGCCGACATGCCCATGTTTACTAATAAATGAAATTTTTTATTAATTTTCTAAAATAAAATACTAATGTTTTATTTATTTATTGGTTACAAATTTTTTAATTTAGTAGTCAGATAGGTTTTTAACTCTAGACAGGCGATAGAACAAAATATAATATAAATGACATACATAGACACATATATATATATATATATATATATATATATATATGTGTGTGTGTGTGTGTGTATATATATGTATATATATATGTGATTGGCATTGGAGAGATTAGTAAATTACTCACATATTTAAAAATAAATTTAATAAAATAAAATTTATTAAAAATCAATTTACTTTATAATTTTATTCAATTTTAAACATTTATTTTTTGTACGATTATATTAAATTAGATTTATATAAAATTTAATTAAAGACAAGGCATATCAGATCACATTTTAGTGTCCAGTATTGAAAAATATTAAAAGAATTTTAATAATCTCCAAACTATTTACTCTAAATTTGTTTAAATGAAGACTTGAAAAATCTGTAAATACACTTTTATAGAACTTGTAGCAATGAAATTTTGGATTTAGGTAAGGATACTGTTTATTAAAATTATTAAAAAATAATTTATACACAATGAACAAAAGCTAAGAAATATAATCAAGAAAATGATAAATTAAATTGTTTGTTAAGTTGCTGCTTAATCTGGTAGTGAAGATCGTAAAAAAAATGATAACTGTTTCTGAAATTGCTTGGCTCTATCACAGAGGAAGTTTCTTCTAAAAGTAACATTATAAACTCGTCCAATGCAAATTATTAAAAATTGATAAATTTTAATTCATTTATTCAATCATTTCAGTGGGCAAATATTTTTTCTTTTTAATATGAAAAATTTGTAATAAAATCACTGTTAACCACATTGTAATGATCAAATTAAATTATATATAATTATATATAATTTAATTAAATCAGTCATCTAATTTAATAAATTGAATAATTTAGTTCAATTTAGTATTTAACCCTTTAACTCACGTTTTGTTTTGATACAACGGCAAAAATAAATCTTTTTTTATCATTGATAATTAACATATAGACCTATGTCAATATATTTATTACACTGCCCGAGATATAATCGTTAGTGAACCTTAAACAAAACTTTATATTTCGTATACCCGAGTCTCTCTCGGACATGCACAAATTTTCCAGTAACACTTACCCGAGTTACGCTCGGGTATGTGCGTTAAGGTGTTAAAATGAATATTATATGAAAATCATTATTATGATTTTAACTATTTAAATATATTTAATTTATATAATTTTGGTTGTATTCAAAATTATATAAATTAATGATCTACTGATAATTGTCAGTAGCAGTAATAATAATAGATTTATATTTTAGACAAAGTTTTTCAAAAATCTTAATCATAAATAAATAAAAATATCTTTATAGAAAATAATGTGTTTAGATTTTTAAACCGTTAGAAAATAAAAATAAATAATTAATGTAAATCTAAACTTCAAACACAGAAAGACTGTCATTTTTGACGAGTTACAGCCAGTTATAATATAATATGCAATATAAAATAAATAAATATTTGTAGAATAAAGTTTTTAATATTTACTTTGTCAAAATTTTGGAGACGCAAAATTATTCTTCTTTTCTGAAGTATTGAAGATAGATAATAAACATTTTGAACCATAAATATTAGGGCAGCTTAATTAATACATTTAATAAAATTCTTCTAATATGAAAAACAATTATTGGAAATAAAAATCATAAATTTTAACTGACAAAACTATCATAGCAATCGGATAGATTTGTAAATTATTTTATCTTTTAACGCATAATTTAAAGAAAATAATTGTCAAATAAAATTCAATTATTTCATTTTTATTTCATTTCTATAAATTTGAACGGGAACGTTTCATTAACATCTATTTGATTATTAATATTAATAATATAATTATATTATTATTATTATTATTATTATTATTATTATTATTATTATCATTATTATTATTATTATTATTATTATTATTATTATTATTATTATTATTATTATTATTATTATTATTATTATTATTATTATTATTATTATTATTATAACAGATAAGTGAATATTATCATTATTAAGATAAAGCTACTAAATATTGAAAATTGTAATTATTCAAATTTTCTTTTAATTTATGGAAACATTTGTCGAAAATCTCTGTTGATAGATTTGGAAATTTTTCAAAGACAGAAATTCTTTGATAAATGTCACATCGAAAATTTTATGCGCTTTTGCTTGTTTTCGGTATCAAATTAATTGTTTTGTTAATATACTTGCTGATCACTGATGATCATTGGGGAGATTTCCATCAGAATTTCTTTAAGTGAAATTATGAATTTCATGTAATTTGTTTCTATCCATCATCTAATGATATGAAATTCTGTGGATAAATTATAATGCATGTTATACATATAACTTTTCGGCTTCGGTCGACTAAAATAGATTCAGAAACTTTTAATGCTTGTTTAAATCATTATAGTGTAATATATTGGTTTTAAATGTTGAAGTTCGTTGTAATAATCTTGATCGTATTTTTGAGTCATATTTTCCATTATTTATATGAACTTGTTTACTATGAAAGTTCTTGGAATTAAAAAAGAATTTAAAGAGAAACAATTGTAGAGTCATCTGGATAAATTCCTTGATTTAGAAACCCTTGTTTTGTATGACTTGAAGTAAATAAAATGTAAACAGTAACTAATTAATATTATTTTATGAAAAAAATCAAAGAGAAATAAAACAAAGTCATTTTAATTGATTAAAACAATTTTAATCATAATCAAATTAGTTTATAAACCTAATTAAGAAATATCGAAATTCAATCAAAAAATAGGAAAAAAAATTGAAATTTATTTCTTCCTGCATATTGTAAGAAATTTCTCAAGTATTTATATCTCAAAACGGATAAAATTCATCAAAAATTATTTACTTAGCTAAAAATATATGTCAATCTCTAAAGACAATTCAACTTTTATGAACACATCTGTTTATGAAATTTATGCTTTTAAGTATCTTCGTATATTTGCTGATTAATCCACGTTTAAATTATCCATCAGTTTCTCCATGAAATATAATTTTTTCAAATTTAGATATTTTCTGAAAAATTAATAATAATAATAATAATAATAATAATAATAATAATAATAATAATAATAATAATAATAATAATAATAATAATAATAATAATAATAATAATAATAATAATAATAATAATAATAATAATAATAATAATAATATTAATAATAATAATAATAATAATATTAATAATAATAATAATATTAATAATAATAATAATAATAATAATAATAATAATAATAATAATATTAATAATAATAATAATCATTTTGTTTAAATATAAATATATTTCTTTTTATTTTCAGCTCAAAAAACACTAAATAAATAAACAAAGACGCCATTTAAACAATCAATTCTCATTAAAGTTTTTATTGAAACGTGTCATTTAAAAACTACAAATTAAAATTGTTTCAGTAAATGTCAATAACACGACACCAGAATTTCATTAAAACAAAAATATTATTTCATTACGTTATTAAAGGCCTTCATTAATAGTTAGAATCAATTTGTTAAGCATACAGAAATTCCGGTTATCATCAATTATTTTTATTATAATTTTTTTATATAGATATTTATGAATATTTGCAATGAGATTTTCTAATTTAAAAAAAATATTATTTAATTAATTTAAACAAGTTTTGATCTATTTTTATTATTATGGTCGATTATACTTAAGTTTATTTTATAGGCGTTTCTGTTTGTTTTAATTATTGAAATATTCAGAACTTAGTGTGAAATTAAAACCGTGATTAAAATTGTTTTCATTCTAACAACTTTAAAGTAATTGAAAATAAAAGTCATTGCCCATTTCCGCCTTTCAAGTAGGTTGTCAGAAGACTATAGTTTTGTATTAAAATAGAAATTTAATATTATTATGACGGCTTAAATATAATACATATATATATATATATATATATATATGTAGATAGATAGATAGATATAGTAAGAAATTAATAATTTTTAATAATGCAAAATTTAAAGGTTTTCTCCATAAAGGAGAATAAAAGGTTGATGAAAAGGTTACCTAAGGCATTCTATGCTCTTCAAATTACAAAACAGCAATATAGCCATATTCCTTTAAATTGCAACAATTTTCAAATAAATCAAAAATTATTTACAGAAATAAATTAATTTTGTGAAATTTAATAAAAATTGAAGAATTTATCAATTCTCATACTACTATAGTAAAAAGATCAAAACCTTTATAGTATAAAGATTTTAATTTGATCTTTGTTTTATTAGAGCAATTTAAAAGTTTATATCAAAGTAAAATGAAATGAAATAACTGTTCAATTCCATTTTTCTATTAAAATTTATTTTGAGCTTACCTCTTTTTATTTGTGTCTTAACATATCTTTTCAGTATTTTGTGTGCCACGAGCTAAAACGTTGGTTTAATATAATTCGTAATTCAAAATAAACGTTTAAATAATAATAATTTTTTCATTTAATAGCTACTAAATTGCATAAATAATATTGAAAACAATAGTAGACTCATAGAAATTATTCCCCAGACAAAATTAATTATTCTAGTTCAATAATTAATGTAAATGTTTTTATTTAAAAATTTAGTTTAATAATTAACATAAACTGTTTTAATTTAAAGATTTATATATTTTACAGTATAAAAACTAAAATACATTATTATAATAATAATTCAATTAAATGAATTTGTTAGTAATTAATTATTAGAAAATTAAATAGTTTAAAATTAATTTTGTGATTCTTAGTTGTCAGCTTTAGCGTACCTAGTTTAAATGGCGCCTATGGCAAACACCGATCTTGCGCCCTTCTCCGACGATAGGTTACTTACGTTTTATTTTTTAAAAAACTTCTATAGAATTGGCTAAAAAAATCACACAAGTTAAATCTATTAACACTTTATTAAAAATTTATCTTTCTTGCTTTAGCTGACGCAAATTGTTTAATTATGTTATTAAAGTCAATTTCTTCGGTCATTTCTCGTTCTATGCTAAGTAAAGCAAGATCATATAATCGACTTTGGCCCATCGAGGCTCTCAAATATGAAAGTATCAATTTTAATTTGCTAAATGATCTTTGGCAACTGGCAATAAGAAACCACGATTGTCAGCAATACACATATTTATATTTATAAGAATATTTTTTTTATTTTCATTTGCGTATTTATACGTTAGGCGCTTTTTCGCGCCACCTACAGTTGGCGCCCATGGCACGTGCCATGCCTGCAATACCCTAGTTACGCCTCTGGTTGTCAGTATATAATTTATTAAGTATTAACTAATGTATTATTATTATTTTATTCTCAATGTATTTAACTCGAATTTCCTGTTTATTTTCAAGTGTTTGATGGCAAGTCTAATTTAGTTAATTAAATTGAAGTAAAAAATTTTATATTTTAATTAAGTTATATTAGCTGATAATGTTTTTTAAAAAAATTTAAAAATTTAAAAAAAATGGAAAGATTAAAACGAAATATTTTCATTCTGCACCTTATCGCTTGTCAAGAAACATTCATGGACAGGTTTTCCGGTTCACATATAGACCAAAGCAATGACTGGAAACTTCGTAAATAGACGAAGATTGATCGATGTTCTAGGAAGTCCCAATGAATAGAAAATGAAAGATGGCGATTTTCAACGGAAACTTTGTTGAAGTTTGCGCGATCTCACATTTTTATCGTGTTTTTACCATTGAAATTACTGGAAAATATTTCTAGAAAACATAGTCGGAGTATAAGTCAAAGTCGGATTTTAAAGGTAGAGATTTAGGGTCAAATAACCAACTAGTATGACGGGATATACCGTATTCTTAATTATGTCAGTGTCAATTTTTAATGTTAATTTTGAAATTTTTATGATGTTAGGTTCATTAAGGTTAGCAAGCTTTCACTTAAAGAATGAAGCTAGAATGCTAAAGGTATTATTTTTTCCTGATAGGATTGATACATTCATAAAAATTAGAGACATCGAGAAAGAGAAGAAAATAAGACAAGAACGATTTTGATTGATATGATGGATAGGATTTTGCTTTTAAGGATGAGAATTAAATGAGTTTAGAATGCATTTAGGATTTCAGCAAAAGCTTTCTAGAAGGTGGTGTGGGTTGACATTTTGAGTGATTTTGGTTCCATTTGAAAAAACACAATTATATTGTTGGATAATTAATCGGATTATTTAAAATTTCTTACTTTATATTAAAAAATAAGAAAAGATCCTTATTATTCAGAATAATTACATACAATTGTTTAAATGAATATTAATGTCAATTTGCAATTAAATAGATTAAATTAATTAAATTAAAAGTAATTAAATAGATTAAAATGGTTCTAAAGCCCACGTTTATTTAAACCAAGTTAACCATTCTTGAACTACAACAAAACAAAATGTAACAAGTATGTATGCGGAAAGTGTACATTGAATATAGAGATTACATGTAAAATGTGTATTGAAGATAACAATAAATAAAGATTTATAGTTTTTTAATTAATAATTTACAAAAAATTGCATTTTAATGTACACGTCAAATTGAGGGATTTCAGTAAAATAATGTTTGCAGTAAATGCCAGTAAATCTAGTGGTAAACATTTGTTTGTTCAAACAAAAAATGTTTTTTATTACTCAAAGAATTACAGAAAAATGGACGTTAACGAAATGACGCGAGCTGTTGGTTGAGGCGTTGAGTATATCGGATTGGGATGGGGGTCATTCATGGAAAATATTCAAATAATAACTATAGGCGCAAGATTTGTTTTCTTAGAAAATGTTAAATCTTTATGCACCTAGTGGGAACTTATTATGAGTATAAGGTGCGGACTCAACTCTTATTGTACATGATTTTATTGAATTAATTTATGTGCAATTCGGAAAGCTGTTTGTAAAGTTATATAAACTGTATAAATAAAATTAGTCAGAAATTATTTGTTTTTGATAATATTTTTCAAATAAGCCATTAATTAATTATAATTTTAATGAAAATTTTAATAAAACATTATACCATGATATAAGATTTTAATTTTCATTTCAAGCATAGAATATTGTGTTTTGACTCACGCAAAAAATTAATTACTTGAATTTTTGAAAATATTTTTTTAGCTTTAAAAAATTCATATGAATTCCTTTTGTTTTTGAATAATATTTTTTTAATTTAAAATTACTAATATTGTAATTTTTATACAAAATTTTATTTGGCTTCAGAAAATAACGATATGTAGTATGATTAACATAAATAATAAAGGAAAAATATTATTATTTTATTATTACTATTATATTTATTATTATAATTATTACTATTATTATTTTTATTATTATTATTATTATTATTATTATTATAATTATAATTATTATTATTATTATTATTATTATTATTATTATTATTATTATTATTATTATTATTATTATTATTATTATTATTATTATTATTATTATTATTATTATTATTATTATTATTATTATTATTATTATTATTATTATTATTATTATTATTATTATTATTATTATTATTATTATTATTATTATTATTATTATTATTATTATTATTATTATTATTATTATTATTATTATTATTATTATTATTATTATTATTATTATTATTATTATTATTATTTTTATTATTATTATTATTATTATTATTATTATTATTATTATTATTATTATTATTATTATTATTAGTAAAAGAATTCTGTTTATTGTGATTAGATTTTTTTATCATTGTTCTTTTTATTTTATTCATATTGGTAAATTATCAAAGAATTCTACTAATTCTAGCACTGGTATCATTGATTTTCTGACATTTTAAGGCATTCCCACTTTCATAGAAATTTTCTCTTCCGATCTTAGAAAAGTAATTAACAAAAGAAGCTTATTCCAACGGTGGTGAATTAAATTTAATAAACAAATTTATACAGAGACAAATTTATTTAAATCAAATCTATTTCTTCAGTCGAGTTAACAGGGAATTTTAATGAGGTTTAAATTCAATCAACAATGATTGATAAATGGCACAGAATTCGATAGTTTCTACAAATTGGGTTCCAATCTAATTGAGCCGTGGAATTATCTACAATTACTACAAGTTGCCCACAGCGTTTCATTGAAATATTTCTGTGAATTTTTTGAAACCAACATTGTAGTAAATTTGTATAATAAATATTTGGGTTGGTTTTGTAAAGCCTTTAACAAGGTCGTCAAAAGTAAGGAGTTTGTAAGGATTAAATCAAGGAATAAATCCTCAATTTTTAATTAATTTGATTAATTAGTTAATTCAAATGCCTTACTAGGAAATGAGGTAAAAAAGACCCCACAAATTAATTTTATTTTTTTTATTTTTTTAAAAAAATATTGAAAACAAAAGTTAATTATTTTATAAATTTAAATAGGAATAAAATCAATCATCATATTGACAAGTAGCTAATTAATAAATAAATAATTATTTAAATTAATTAAATTCTATTGATTGTTGTTTAATTTTACGTTCGCGTATTATGGAAGGGGGGGGGTGATAAATCATTTTTAACTTGATCGATGATGACAACAAAAATCCTTTGAATACATAATTTGTCTATATTAAGAAATGAAAATAAGGAACAAGTCCCAGTGAAGAAGTCAAAGTAAATTAAAAGTAAGCAAAATCAAAAACTTGAAGAAAAACTAATTTTATTTGTACAATTCACCAATAATTTGATTTAAAACCATTTTATCTTTTAAGGAGTTTACTCTTGTTTAAGAAATTTTGTTAGGAGCTATTTTTCCAAATAAGGAACACTATTTATGTCTTTTTGAATAGTAGTAACATTCTACTTTCTCAATAATTTTTGTAATAATAAATAAATTTGTAATAATAATAAATAACCATTTTGACCAAAACTTCTCTTACTTAAAGTGTAATGTTATTGTATTGGGATATTTGATTTCCATGTAACCTATATGTAAACCCTTATAATTAATGTTTATGATTGCGTGTATTTTTGATTGATTATTTTGATTATCTGGGTCCTCGGATTGCATCATTATTTATTATTTATCCCAATGATGCGTGTGCTGTAGACACATATATAGTATATATATTGTCGGCCTGTCATTAATAAATTGTTCACACATTTGTAATTTTAATCTTCTTACCAAGTGACCACGCGTTTAACTCAAGAATCACTGCGAATCCTTCCACAGTTGAAAACATATTCAATTGGAGGTGATTTGGATGAATTTATCGAGAAAATTGAATTCTATTTTTTAATAATTCAATTGGACAACTGCTAAAGAAAAGTGATTGTTCGAGTATATTTAGATGAAAATTGTTGCAAAAATATGACAAAATTCCCGACGAAGAAGGTTATTTAAAAAGGCTAATATTAACTTTTGAAGAAAATCAAGATTTAGCCTAGGATTTGGAAATTCTACACTACTATCGAAAGAGAGATGATGATGCAGAATCGTGTATCAACAAGGTCAAAAAGGTGTCCAGAAGATCTTGAAGCACAAATGAACAATGTCAAAGATGACGTCTTTCTTTTTTAAACATTGCCTTGACAATGAAGAAGAAAAATGTTAAAAATAAAACGTTAATTTATTGGTCTCGTTTATTTATGTTTTTTACAGCAAGTTAACGATTTCATTTTGATACTAAATAATTTACTCAATTTATAAAATTAATCATGATAAAATATAATATGAATTCTATGTTAAATTCTGTTGAAAAACACTTTATGAAAACTTTATCGAAAATTTGTGTTGAATTAAATCTATAAATATTAATTTTCATAAATAGTGAAAAATAAAAATATTTAAAATATTTTTTATTAATTTTCAATAACATTCACATATTTCTGTATTTAATTATTTGATTGATTTTTATTTAAGAAAATTGTTTTAAAAATTGTTTTTTAATATTATTATATAAATGGTCATTATAGTGATTCTATTACATCATTTTATGTCAATTTTGATAAATAACTGCTTAGCCATTAGATAAATATATCAAATTAAATTAACAATTATCTAATTATTTGACATGGATTTTCTGCCAATGTCAAATTTAGTTTATTTTCAATTTCTTTCAGATGTATAGGTAAATGTTAAAAAGAAAGAAACTCATAACTATATTGTCTAAAAAATAAAAATAAATTAAATTGTAAAAGGATATGTAAAAATATTTATCATTTATTGTTGGTTGTTATTATGAGAAAATTATTAGATTATTATTTGTCAACATTTACTATCAAAATCAGAAAATATAATAATAATTAAAAATTAAAGATTTTAATAATATCAAATTAATTAAAACTTTATTATTTGATATTCCAAAAACCGGACTGCAATGTTTACAATTAGACAAGTTTTTATTATGATAATTCTGCCAATATTGCAATGATTCTCTGCTGATCGCATCTTGATATTATTATATTAAATTTTTTTTAAATTAAAATTTATAAATTATTATTATATATATTAAAATTTTAAAAATTTTTAATGTTGAATAACAATTATTATTATATTAATATTAATTTGTTATATAATTTCTTTATTAACTGAATTTTAATTTTTTCCAAAAATAAATCTTACAACCTTAGAGCCAAGATATTTGTACAAGTGATAGACCTGAAGCTAAAAACTGGCGGAATCATCTACCAAAGATACAGAAAAAGATATTTATTTCATAAATAAATTTTATGGTCATTAATTAATATAATTTATATTATTAAGTTTTCTCGGTACTTTTTTATTGTACTGCTCTCCAGTTTTATGTCAACTCCAAAACTGTTTATATGGATACCTAATGTCGTTTCGGTATTTTTACATTATTATTTATATAAGGGTCCAAAATTATTTTAATTTGTCAGCATTAAATTCTGTATTTACCGCAAACCTCACAAAATAAATGGTAAATCACATACGTTCTTATATGATTGCAATTTTTAAATTATTTATAATAATATTTTTGACAGTTTATCAAATAATTTTGTATAGAGTTCGCCGCTGAAAATGCAATTTCAACAAATGTAATTAATTAAATTAATAAATTTTATTAATTATTGATTTTATTTGTATAATTAACTAATTTAATTAATTATTAATATATACTTAATTTTCATTTAGAGAAAGAAATCTGTTCCTGATATCGAAGAAAATCCAAAATCCAAATAATCAAATGAATAAATCTGTTTATCAAAATATCACAAATAGTACAGTTGAATCTACTCCTCAGTCTGTTCAGATTATTAGATTTTTGTGTATTCCTATTTGGGCAATTATTATTATCGTTGGACTGGTTGGTAATATCCTTACGATAAAGGTTCTGAGATTTCGCCACATAAAATCCACAAGTACCGCGGTCTATTTGAGTGCTCTTGCAGTCGTTGATCTTCTCTATTTGATCTGTAGCACAAATGTCAGTTTGATAGATTATATTTTCTTTTTCCCCAGCAGTGTCAGACATACCTCGGCGATTCTTTGCCATGTGGTACCCATGTTGCAGTACAGTCTAAGTCATTTCAGCGCATGGTTAGTTGTAGCTGTGACATTTGATAGAATGATTCTAGTCGTTCTCCCTTTTTCTTCAAAGAAGTTTTCAAATGAAAATATGGCTTTAATTGTCATTATAACGATATTAATAATTATCATATCGGTTAATATTCATTTCCTCTGGACAATGACCTTCACTACGGCATGCAACGGTCTTTATTTCACGAAAACTGTATTTCCATACGTAGATTTAGCCTTAATGGGAATTGTACCTTTTATGGCTATGATTTGTTGCAATCTTGCTATTATTCTTAAATTGAGAGCGCAGACTAAAATTCGAGAAAAGAACTTAAAGAAAACAACAAAATCTCCTCTAAATCCCGGCACGTCAAATAATCATGATGAGAAGCCGTTTGTGAAAAATTTCAAAGACAAAGCCGGAAATCTCACAAAAATGCTTTTGTGTACAAATTTATTTTTCATGCTTTCAATGACCCCTCTGTTGGTATATGACATCGTTTATTTTTTGATTGACGCACAAGCTTTGTTGAAGGAAAATGAACAATTATGGGGAGGGCTATTATTTGGTATTGAAAGACTAGTATATACTATTTGGTACTTAAACTTTTGCATTCATTTCTTTGTGTACTGTCTTAGTGGACCGAATTTCAGAGATGCAGCCATGAAAATTCTCAAACTCAAAAAGTCAGAAGATCACTTGACAAATGTAACAAAAACCTGTGTACTTTAAACGAGAAACTTTTGGGAAACCTCCAATTGGATTCATGATGATTAAAAGAAATCCACTTTTTGCAAGATTTTATCGTTTGCGGAATTCATTGCTAAAAATCTAATCTTTTTTCTTTGGGAGATGATTATTTCTTTTTAAAAGTTTACATGTAATGAGTTATGTTGTCAAAACATGTCAATTATACATATTTCTATATACAATTTATTTTGATTAATATATTTAAAAGAAATATTTTTTTTTATTTTATACCTTATTAAAAGAGTTTCTTAGACTTAAAGTTACTATGTATCTCTTTGAATATTATCTTACTAAACATTTGGCTAAAATTTCGACAGATGAAATATAGTTCTTTTTCTAAAAAAATGCAAAATATTTTATTGTGACACAAGACCATTAATACGGTAACACAAATTTTCAACACCGCCTTTATCAAATTCGAAATATATATAGACATCATTATTTAATATAAATTATAAACTATTTACTCAATAAATTCATCGCGTGCAATACAAGTAGCAATAAAATTTGGCTAAAGAAGAAACACACATGCATACATAAATCATACTTTTGACATACATACACACATTACATAATCTTCAGTCATACAAATTCAACATACAAATACATACATATTATATTATTTAGAATATTTATTATTTACTGTTATCCTGCACTAAATAAATTTTATTTCCAGTGCTTTCGATCTTTTACTATGTTTTAAATTTACTTCAACCTGGAATATTTTTTATCTTATTTTGTCATCCTGCAATTGTCTTTTTTTATCAAAGTTAACTTTCTACGATTACATTGTTTTTATTATTGAGATCACTTTTATCAAGCACATGACAGCGTTTATACTACTTCTGCTAATAACGCGTGTTTATTTTGAATTTAAATTGAAAGTTAAATGTTAATATTTTTAGATTTAAAATTAACTTTTGGACCAAAAACAATGATTAAAAATTTAGATGACAGGAAACAAAAACTTGGGAAAGTTCTGACCTCTTATTCTATGAATTAAATGATGACTAGAAAAACAGGTTCGTGTTTATGCTTGGTCGTAATGGAAAATCAATCTGTATGATTTGTGGATTTTGTGTATGTCATTAAAAAATATTACTTAAGAGACACTACAACAGCGCACATGCCGATTTGACCAGTAATTATTCACTTTGTTCTGTTATCAGACAAGAATTTATTAACAGAAAAGAGATGGCTTCAGCAACCAGCAATCATTGTTTACTAAGTTACAAGATAAAAACAAAAGTGGACTTGTTACATAATATGAAGTTGCTTTGCTACTGGCAAAAAAACCTTTTATGGATGGTGAAGAAGTTATTAAGCCAGCAATTGAGATTGCTGCCAGAATGCTTGGCTACAAAAAATATAGAATTACAATTAAAAGAAATTCGATTGTCAAATTAGACTATAATCAGGCGCATTGAAGAACTCTCAGATAACATCAATGAACAAATGGTTTTTCATGCCACTAACTGTAAATTTTTCTCTTTGGCAATGGATAGTAGTGTGTATAGTGAGCAAACCAGGCCACCTACCCGACAGTCGGTCAAATAGAAAAAATAAAATTTTTCTAATTTACCATCATGGCAAATAGTGGGATACCGGCCCTCTAGCTCAGAGGCCATCTAGCTCACATACCCCCCCCCGGCAAAAAAAAATTTTTCTAAGTTTAAAAGTACAAATTTTTGTAGAACAAAGACAATGACTCATCAAAAAAATTTCAAAGTCATTTAAACAAAGACCATGACTCATTCAAGGTCATTGGATGACTCATCATAATTTTTCAAGGTTATTTAAACAAAGATCATGATTCATTCAAGGTCATTGGATGACTCTTCATAATTTTTCAAGGTCATTCAAAATTAGGTCAAGGTCATTGGATGATTCATCATATTTTTCAAGGTCATTTAAACAAAGACCATGACTCATCAAAATTTTCTCAAGGTCATTTAAAAAAGACCGTGACTCATTCAAAGTCATTGGCTGACTCATCATATTTTTGCAAGGTCATTTAAACAAAGACCATGACTCATTCAAGGTCATTAGATGATTCATCATATTTTATCAAGGTCATTCAAAAGTAGGTCAGGGTAATTGGATGACTCATCATATTTTTTAAGGTCATTCAAAAGTAGGTCAAAGTCATTGGATGACTCATCTAATTTTTTCAATGTCATTCAAAATTTCTCAAGGTCATATTATTTTTAAACATTTTTTCATTTTAATTTACTACTTATTTTTTATAAGTAGTATATATTTTGTAAATTTATTTTATTATTATTATTTTTATTATTATTTTTATTATTATTAATATTATTATTACTTTTTTTTACTATTATTATTAATTTGCTTATTACTTATAAAAACTTTATTAATATTATTATTAATATTATTATTATTAATAATATATAATAAAAACCAAGACATATACAACAAAAACTTTTATTATAAAGAAATAATTCTACTATAATAATATTGTCGAAGAGCTTTATTCAAAGCCCATTCCACATACTTTCGATATCGGGCCGCACAGCAATGACATCCATCACCACATGGATATTCAGGTTCCATATCTTTTGACAATTTGTTTTGCTTGACATCCCATAGGAACTCGTCGATTACGGTAAATATCGACGTATAATTAAAGACTAAATCTGGAATTATTGATTTTGGCTTATTCTTCAATATTTCATTTATTTCTGGATAATAGAATTCCAGATGTTCTTTAATAACTTTAAAATAATCATCTATCAAATGGTTAATAATAATATTTAGAATTATTAATTACCATAATGTTAATTTCATTTATAGCTTGAACTGCGCTTGGTACATCCATTATAATGATAAAAATTGAAAAAACAATTACTTTTATACTAATTTAGACCAATGAAAACACACAAACACACAAAACCTTTTAGCTATAAACAATAAATATTAATTTATATAGATCTGAAAATGATTAAAGAAATTTTAATAATAATATTAGTTTTTAATATGGTCAACTCAATTGTTGTAACCGTTCAAGGTAAAAATTCAACAAGATGTGTATGTCCTGATACAGCAGTATTGATGGATATTTTGTATATGATAGATAGGCCTAGATATTTGAAAACTCCAGTCAAAAGATTATCTGAAAGAATGAGTAATTTAGAATTCCGATTTGAACATACATCTGAGACTTTAAAAAGAGCTAATAGCGAATTATATGATGATATTATATATCTAAATAAGACCATTGGTATTATCCAAAATGAATTAAGAAAATCAATATTAGAATTGAAAGAAAATCGCAAAGTTAATGAAAAAATGATGAATCAAGTTCAATATAGTATAAAATTTTATTCTAATAAAACAACTGATCAGTTCAATCGTATAATGAAATTACAACAACCAGTTAACAGTGTGGACAACAAATTGAAAGAAGTTAACAGTGCCAACAAATCATCATTGCCATTTCCATTATATATTTTTACATATTTTCTTAGTATTGCATGATTCTGATTGGTCGAATATAGTATAAATAAGATTACACTTTCAAATATTTTTATAAAATGCCAGAAACTAAATTTTTTATAACTTTGTTGAATGAGCTGGTCTCTAATAATAGAGAAGAAGATGATATCATTAAAAACATAAAATTCATGGTAAACCGTACCGAGAAAATCGTAGAAGACATTCCATTTGATTATGAAAAAATTCTCAATTTGCCACCATTGGAGAGAAAGAAGGCATTCCAATCAATATTTAGTTACATGTTTGATGAAAATAATAAATGGATGCGAATAATAGTAGGATTAATGTATATGAAACACATGATATTAAAATCTGGATCTGACTATGAAAATTATTTCCAATGGTTTATAGAGGTAAATTACTTTATATTGTTATTAATTTATCATTTTTTAGGTGATAGAAACAAAAATTGATCCGTGGGTAGAAACAAACGGTGGATGGACAGCGATTATTCAAGTTGCCGCAAAAGTCAAACGCTCTGATATTTATATCGAAAATTGCAAATTTTTATTAAAACTATTCACTGGAGCATCTGTTTTATATTTATGTAATAAAGTTTATCATAGATTTTAATAAATATTTCTTTGTTATTATTGGTAATAATAAAAAACTACATTTTTAAAGATTTATTGATTATTACATGTACATTCTTCATCACCACAATATTCTATCATAATATTTTCTATAACATGGTCAATACAATTCTTAAATTCGGTAGGCTCATCTTTAATAATTTCGGTAGTATCTTCAGTATCATTAATATTTTCTTCATCATTAATAAGTGTATCATCAATAATTTCTTCAGAATCAATAATAATTTCAATATTAATTTCTCTATAATTAACAATTTCAGTATCATCACTCTGACATCCAGAATCACGACATGAATCTTCTTTTCTCAATGCTTCAACTAGAGTCAACATATCTCTAATTTTTACACCGGTTATTTCTTCGAGTTTATGAAACAAAAAGCTTATTAAATATTCTAAACGAAATTAATTAATTATTTTATATTTTATATTTTACCTTTTTCAGACATCATTTTAAAACTAATTTAAAACTACTTATAATTTTGTTTATAGAATAACAAAGAAAACATTAATACATTTATTAAACACTAAACACTATACATTTAAATAATTGTGAAAGTCTAGCAGTAACAATTTTCCAGATTGGAGAAAGCACATCATTTTGATCAGCTTTATATCCTTGGATTGCTATTGTTATATACCAGTTTTCCTGTTCTTTGAAACCTATTTCTGTAAATGCATCATAATATCTGGTATATTGACTCGTGAAGAAAGCATTTTCATTGCATTTTAAATTGGAATTGATCTTTTTGAATGTATTATCAATATCCTTGATATCTAACATTGAGAGAGTACCGCAAAAGATTGAAATTGAGTTTGATTGAGTTTGACTGGATTTGCCAATTGCATATTGATAGGCTCCTTTAAAAAATACATTTTATAATTGTGGAACATCTGAACTGGTTGGACACTTATTTTCTTGGTCATGTTTGATTTATGATCTTTATAAGGTGGTGTCGCGCTTTTATACCCTTGACAGATACTGATTAACTAATCAGAAGCATGCATATTATTATAACAAAGACAATGCATGATAAGTGCATGATAAGTGCAAGATAAGTGCGTGACTGCAAAAATATATAAAACTGTATGTGAATTAACCCTTGGAGTTTGTATATGATTTTACACACATCTTTCATCTATATAAAATGCATTATTAATATCACGTGTTTTTATTATTACGAATTATTATTATTATTATTATTATTATTATTATTATTACTATTATTATTATTATTATTATTATTATTATTATTTTTATTATTATTATTATTATTATTATTATTATTATTGTTGTTACCACCACCAAAATAAAACTATTACTACCAAAATAAAATACAAAACATTTATTTTCTAAAAAGTTGATATTTAGACGAATTCCTAACAGATTTTGCCAGGCACCATTCGACATATTGCTGGTACCGAAAATCACAGCAGCTGCAACCCAGAATACAGGGGTATTCGGGTTCCATCTCCTTCGGTCGAGCTTTATATCCCATAGAGCTTGATCTATGATATTGAAGTTGTAGGTAGAAAAAGAACAAACGTTCTAAGATTACGGCCTGATATTTATCTGGAAACAATGATAATAATATTAATAAATAATAAATAATAAATTTACCGTAGTTTTCTATTTCTTTCTTTGTTAATTTCGTGCTTGTAGTCATCATAGTTTTTTCCATTTTTAAAAATGAAATGAAATGAATAACCAAGGTGTTTTAATCAATCATTAGCCAATCAGATATCGACCAATCCCGTGATTTCATTTTTTATATCACAAACAATATTTTTGTGCTCTAGATTTCGCAACCCTAATATGACTATTTTGCCACTGGCAAACACGTTAACACACATTGGGTTGTATTTTAAAAGCCTCAGTGCAGGAAATAATTCTGGCTCGAACATACAAAGACATTTTGTTGACATGTTGTATAGATTGATAGATTGCCCCATATCCATGGTAACTGTAATTGACTGTATTTTAATTTCCTTTATTCTATATTGTAATTTATTGACATCTAAAAGTTTCTTGCATCCCATGATTCTACATTTACCGGATTTGAAAAATATTATAAGGTATTTTCCACTCCTATCTAAAATTTGCTGGGGTTTAGCAATCGGAAATGTCATTTTTGATACATCGAAAGTTCCTTTATAATTTATATTTGATAACATAATAAACAATAAAGAAATATTAAACTATATATATGATTTTTAGGAAGAGTTCATTAAATAATATAATATAAACAAAAACCTATAATTATACAAATTAATAATGGAATTAATAAATGATGCTGTATATCAAATCGTCGGCCCAAGTGGTAGCGGTAAAACTATGTTTTTGTGTAAATTACTGAAATCTAATTTATTTCAAACAAAATTCAACAAGATTTATTGGCATAGAGGTGCAGATGAAGAACATGGATTAACTCAAGATAATTTCTGTAAATTGAAAAACATGAAAATAGTAATGGGTTTTGATAAAAACTGGTCAAGTTGTTTAAGGAAAGGTGATGTCATTATTATTGATGATTTGTATCAGGAAGCTAATAAAGAAAAGAATTTTAATAATTTATTCACAAAAAGCAGTAGACATGTTGGTGTTACTGTGATCTTTGTTACTCAAAATCTATTTCATCAGGGTGGCGCACATCGAACAAGGAATTTAAATGTTCAATATTTAGTTATTTTCAAGAATCCTAGAAATGCAACAGTTATTGATTTTCTTGCTCGACAAGCGTACCCTAATAATCGTAATTTTCTCATCAGTGCATTTCAAGATGCTACAAAATCACCACATGGATATATATTTCTTGATTTCACACAACAATGCAATGATGATTTACAGGTAAAAACAGATATTTTCAATAAAGAAGGTGCCATGGTATATAAACAAAGTTGAAAACTTTAACATGTAAAATTTTTTATGAAATCCAGGCTTTAAAATATCCGAAAACTTAGACAAAGTATTAAAAAGACAATAAAGACTGAAAAAGTTCCACCGAAAACCAGTTATACACCATCTAAAAAACTAATAGCTGAGAATTACCCTGCGATGAATCTAATTTCGAAAAACATTATTAAAAAAAGTAAGAAAAAAGTTAAAATTGTAAAAAATTATAGGAGTTTCCCATATTTTAATGCATTGTTAAAGGCTTCAAGTATGAAAAGAATGTCTATTTTACAATCATTTCCAACTTTTGTTGTCGATGATTTACTCAAAATTCCATTAAAAGTAGTCAAAGGTAAAATTAAAATCAGTAATTCTAAAAAACTAGTATTGAATAAACATCGTAAGCCTTTGTTATCACTAGTAAATAATAAAAATAGTCAGAAAATGAGAAAAATCATATATAAACAACAAGGTGGTTTTATCGGAGCAATGTTACCATTAGCATTATCATTATTATCACAATAAACGATGGGGCAATCATTACCTAATGTTAAATTAAAATTTAAATCATCGTGTTGTAATGGAGAAGATTTGGAAGAACCCAGAAGACGAAGCAGGTTTTGCTGGAGTGGCAAAGTTAAAGAAAAGAGTCCCAAAGTCGAAAAAGGAAACGCAAAAGTGGTTGTCAGATCAGCTTGCGTACAGTTTAAACAAACCGATGCGGAAAAGATTTCCAACGAGAGCTTATAAGACATTCGGTATTAATGATTTATGGCAAATGGATTTGATGGAGATGATACCGTATTCGAAGATTAACAAGGGTTATAAATATATTTTAACGTGTATTGATGTTTTCAGTCGTTTTGCTCGCGGTGTACCAACAAAGACAAAATCTGCAGAGGAAATATCTAAAGCAATTAACTCAATGTTTAAAAATGGGCATCCAGACAATTTGCAAACCGATTTAGGTATTATAATTATTATTATTATTATTATTATTATTATTATTATTATTATTATTATTATTATTATTATTATTATTATAGGCAAGGAGTTTTACAATAGTAAAGTTAAGCAAATCCTGGATCGTTTCAAAATAAATCATTATTCTGTACATTCTCAATACAAAGCCGCACATGTTGAAAGATTTAACCGGACATTGAGGGATAGATTGAAGAAATATTTCTTGCATCAAGGTAATAAAATATGTATAAATGTATTACCGAAAATACTTGTTAGTTATAATAATTCATCACATCGAGGTCTGAATGGTTTAAGACCCGTAGATTTGCACTTCCTATTCTTAAACGCCTTGGTAGTTTTCGTATGAAAACTGCTAAAGATGTGATAATGAATGAGCAGAAAATATTACCATCGCTGAAATCAAATGCATTATCCGAGTTAGGGAAAGTTTTACCTAGTGTTGCAGGTATGTTTCAAAAACAAGAACCTGCACCAACACCGACTCAAAAACGTAAAAGACATCATAAACATATAAACAAACGAATGAAAGGACATGGAACTATATTTCAAAAATGATTTGCGGTAAATCTGAATTGTGTTTATTTGATAGACCTTCTCTCCAAGGAGTAATTGAAATGGGGGCCTTTGAAGAAGTATTCCCGATGAATTCTATTATGAATAGTAGAACTGATATTGAATTTTATATTAATGGTTCCCAAACTGAATATCTAGATTTGAATGATACATTGTTAACTGTTCAGATCAAAGTTGTAGATAAAGATAGAAAACCGTTTGGTGAACCTAGTGATGTAATACCAAATAATTTCTTGTTTCATACACTTTTTAAAGATGCAGTTCTCGGATTTAATAATATCAAGATTGAGGGTGGTAACAGTACATATATTCACAAAGCTCTAATCGAAACTATTATAAATTACAATAGCGATACTAAAAATACATGTTTAACTCCTATGGGTTATGGTAGTGATGACGATAGGAAAAAGTGGATTAAAGGCTCGAAATTATTTACCATGTGCTCATCATTACAACTCGATTTTATGGATCAACCGAAATATTTACTCCCAGGTGTTAATGTACACATTAGATTGAAAAGATCTGATTCTGCATTATCATTAACAAGTACCACCACAGCACCAATTCTTCAATTAGTTGATGCAAAATTATTGGTGAGAAGAGTTCGGGTTGAACCCTCTGTATTAGCACGTCATCAATTGGGGCTTAATTCTAAGCATGCAATATATCCATTGAAAACAAAGGAAATTGTTCAATTTGCAATTGCTAAAGGTTCAGCTTCTTTCTATAAGGAACAAATATTTGGAGATAGAAGAATGCCCAACTTTATATTAGTAACATTTCAAAGTGAATCTCAATATAATGGATCATACTTAAAATCGAGCTCAATTTTCAAACATTTTGGAGTAACATCGCTAACTTTATCGAAAAATAGTGATTATAGAGAAACATATACTCAAGATTTCGATAATGATAATTATTGTGCTACATATATGCAGAGTATAATGAGAAATATGGGTTATTTGGATAAAAACCTTAATTGTGGTATAACTCTTGAAGATTTTAAAAGAAAATATCTTTTCTTTACATTTGTTTTGGTACCAGATTTTTATTTAAATCAGAGTCAATTACCTCAAAATGGAAATTTACGATTAGATTTAAAGTTTGCTAAAGCTACAACTGAACCGGTACATGTTGTAATATATGGAGTATTTGAAAATGAGGTTCAAATAACTGCAAACAGAACAGTATTGGTTTGAGTGGTATAAATGTATAGATAATGTATGATAATTTGTCATGGAGTAAGTTTTTAAATGTATTATTAATATTATTGATGTAGTTCTGTTCAGGTCTATCGAATTAGAAAACAAATACTAGGACATGAATTTTTTAAGGGTTTTTCCTCTTGATAAAATTCCATATTTACTTAATAATCAAGCCATAATCGTCAATACTCAATCATCTCATCTCGGTGGAGAACATTGGTTAGCAATATATATGAAACCTAGCAATATATTTGTATTTGATCCTATGGGTTTCTATTATCCGGCTTTAATGGTTTCGAAACTGCAAACAATGGGTATCAAAAACCATGGACCTTAACATGTGGTCAACATTGTTTAGCTTGGTTATTATCCAAGCGATTTGATGTTTAATAAATGTTTTATTGTTATTAGTATGTTTTATTATTTTTGTTATGTTTAGACAATTAATATTTT
The DNA here is from genome assembly GCA_022537955.1 of Schmidtea mediterranea. Lineage (NCBI taxonomy): Eukaryota > Metazoa > Platyhelminthes > Tricladida > Dugesiidae > Schmidtea > Schmidtea mediterranea. The sequence goes on along the minus strand of CM039680.1, from coordinate 60,889,596 downwards.
TTAACTATTATTATTATTATTATTATTATTATTATTATTATTATTATTATTATTATTATTATTATAAATATTATTATTTTGTTTAATTAATTAATGTTAATAAGCTAATACATGATCACAAAGACAATGCATGATAAGTGCGTGATCACTAAGACAGTGTATGATAAGTGCGTGACTAGTAACAAGAAACACACAAAACTGTATGTGAATTACAAAGAAAACATATACAAACAAAAGTATGTATGTGATTTTACAAAGAACGCATGCAGTCACGGTGTAGACTGCATGTGTTTTACAAAGAAAACATGCCTAAAAAATCTCTCACCTATCTGTGTGTATTGCTTAAATGTGATTGGCTAAATCCTGAAAATATTATTCTCTTTATAAAATTGACAATTTCCAAATTTGTCACAATTATTTCAAAAATTTACTCGCGCGATATTCGAAAATGGAAAATAATAAATCAAATATTTTAAGAGCACTTTTGATGAATGAGACGGGTAAATTATTTTTTTATTTTATTTTTTATTATTCTATTTTCTAGATTGGTTTAATATAACCTAAATTCAAAATCAGATCGATGGAGTTATAGAATTTGAAAATGGTAATTTTAAATTTTATTATTATTTATTTTAATATAATTTTAGAGAATGCTCAAGAAGTTATTTTAATTGACGATACGCCGACAATTATTATCAGTGATAGCGAAGATGATGATGATATTATGATAATCGAAGATGGTAAATTTTAATGTATATTTTATTTTTTAAAACCATTTTAGTAGATTTGGATGAAACATTTATTGGTGATGCCCTCGTTTCTGGGGAAGATTTGGATGAAACATTTATTGGTGATGCCCCCATTTCTGGGGAAGATGCCCACATTTCTATGGATGCCCATGATTCTGGGGAAGATTTGGATGATGAGATTTCGTATAAAAAATGTAAGATTTTTATTTTTTTTAATATTTTTAATGGGTATAATTTATCCTTAATTTATAAGAATATAAATATTTTTAATGAGTATAAGTTAATAATATGTAAAGTATTATAATATAATTCTTTAAATATCATTAATTTATAATAAGAATAGAAATATGATTTGAAATAGAAATGTTATTGAAAAAATATGATTTATAATAGAAATATCTGATTTATAATAAGAATTGAAATATTAATTTTTATAAATTATTTTACGAAATGTTATTGAAACATGTGATTTATTTTATAATAGAATATCTGATTTATAATAAGAATTGAAATATTAATTTTTATAAAATATTTTACGAAATGTTATTTAAAAAATATGATTTATAATAGAAATATCTGATTTATAATAAGAATTGAAATATGTGATTTATTTTTATAAATTATTTTACGAAATGTTATTCAAAAATATGATTTATTTTATAATAGAAATATCTGATTTATAATAATAATTGAAATATTAATTTTTATAAAATATTTTACGAAATGTTATTTAAAAAATATGATTTATAATAGAAATATCTGATTTATAATAAGAATTGAAATATGTGATTTATTTTTATAAATTATTTTACGAAATGTTATTGAAAAAATATGATTTATAATAGAAATATCTGATTTATAATAAGAATTGAAATATTAATTTTTATAAATTATTTTACGAAATGTTATTCAAAAATATGATTTATAATAAAAATTGAAATATGTGATTTATTTTTATAAATTATTTTACGAAATGTTATTGAAAAATATGATTTATTATATAATAGAAATATCTGATTTATAATAATAATTGAAATATGTGATTTATTTTTATAAAATATTTTACGAAATGTTATTGAAAAATATGATTTATAATAGAAATATCTGATTTATAATAAGAATTGAAATATTAATTTTTATTAAAATATTTACATAGTTAATAATTATCATCATTTATATATTATTATTTGATTCATATATGATTTAAATAATAATAAACATTTGATAATAATTACATATTTCTCAGGTCGATTGTATAAAAACCATTGCCAATCTGTAATTGGTCATAACTCGAATTGCCATACAACTATGAAAAGTTACTATGGTCATAGATTCTATGGCATCGACGTTTTTATTTGCCCTAAATGCGATACCGCCCATGACATTGAATATCTAGAGTTTTACAAGAAACACTCTAGTCATTTAAATCAATTTAAAATTAATAAAAAGGCATTATTTCAAATGATTAATGCGAAAAATGTTAATAATAATAATAATAATATCACAAATAACACAAATAATACAAAGATTACTAAAAACATAAACAATAATACAAATGTTACTAAAAATAATAAAAAATCAAAAAGACCTGCTGATAAAATTGTGTCGTGTATCCCTACTAAAATTAAAAAAAAAGAAATCATCATTAGTGATGACGAAACAGAATATAATCAAATAGGGGGTTCGGTAAATAATGAAATAAATGTAAACAATGAACCTGAAATAGAGGTTGACTTAAGGGGTTCCCGTAAAAATATTCGATTTGATTTAGAAAATCAAAACCTTGTTCAAATCGCCTAACGGATAAACTTGTAAATAAGTTAAAAAATGAAATAAAGAAAATGGGATCTGTAAAAGTACAGTTTACAGCTCTCATTCAATTTGAAAAAGATTGGGAAATAAAAGATAATTTCTTTTCAAATAGCGCAAGTGTCTTTTCCGATAGTTTTCTTGCTGATGGAGTAAGTCGGTTAAATGAGAAAATCGAAAAATTCACATATTTAGGAAGTGGGTGGCGCGTAGTTAAGATTCGCGAAATTTATTTTATTTTAACCGCGTATTATCCTGTAAGTCGATTAGCTGGACATAGTTTTATCCCTACACTGGAATCTCTAGTAGGTAAAAAGGCTATTGTAAATGTTAAAAACACAGATCATTCGTGTTTTATATATAATGTTTTATCGATTTTAAAGCGTGATATAGTTTTAAAGAATAGGGAGCGTGTTTCTTCTTACACTACTTTTATGGATGAATTGAATTACGATCCAATTACTGATTGTTCAATGTGACTCTGTAGCATCCCAAAATTTGAGAGAAACAATAGCGATTTAAATTTGGCAATCAATGTCTTTGAATATAGCAACACCCCTTCTAAATAATTGAATGATATTGATTACGTACCTCACCATCATCACCTTGTCTTAATTCATCGAACAAAGGTTATCGGCGGTAACCCGATTAATCTTTTATTATTACAAGACGGTGATAATTATCATTATACCGCCATTTTTAATTTAAATAGACTGCTGAATTGTCATTCTAGTAGTGAATGTAACACCAGAATTCGCGTAAAATGGTGTCCCCATTGTTTAAACGGTTTTTATTATGATACAACCTTTGAGGCACATGTTGATTTGTGTGCTAAAAATCAAATAGGAACAACCCTATACACGCTCCCTGAAAATAAAAACTTAATATTTAAAAATTATTCTAAAATGATTACCCCACCATTCGTAATTTATGCGAATTTTGAGGCTGTTTTGCCTAAAGATATAAAACATAACCAAATACACATGTCGATATCAGCAGGCTTATTATTAATAAATAATTACACAAATAATACACAATATTTCAGTTTTATAGGCTTGGAATGTGTTTTGGAATTTTTAAAGAAAGTAGAGGAAATTTCTGTCACAATTGTTCTACCGTATTATGAAAATCATGGTAAAAAACCTATGAATAATCTTACATCTAATGAGGAACAGCAGTTCAGCGCATGTAGAACTTGCCATCTTTGTAAAAAACTTATTAGAAATAAGGATAAGGACCATGATCATTTTATAGGTCAGTATCTTGGTGCTGCCTGTCGTAACTGTAATATTAATAGGAAAATAAGTAAACAGTTACCTATTGTCTTTCATAATTTGAGAGGGTATGACCTTCATCATATTTTAAAGTACGGTTTGAATGAATTTCCATCTTGGAAATTAAATATCATTCCTACAACAACTGAGAAATTCATATCTTTGATTGTAAATATTAAGAAATTGGCTGTTAGATTTATAGATAGTATGCAATTTGTAAATTGCTCTTTAGCCAAGGCTGTGAAACCTCTTACTGATCTACCTCTAACTTGTTCTGCTTTTGACGGTCTTATAGTTAAGGCAAAGGGTATCTTTCCTTATGATTTTGCAGTATCACTACAGGTCCTTGAATCGACTTATGAAGTACCTCCAAAATGGGATTCTGTATCTGATTATGAATATGCTACCGCCAAACTAATTTGGACACAGCAAAATTGCACTACAATGTTAGACTATATGTTAACTTACCTAAAATTAGATGTTTTCCTCCTTGCAGACTATTTTCAGCAATTTCGCGAAAAGGCTATTGCTTACAATGGTTTAGAACCTCTGAATGTTTATGGAATTCCTGGAATGTCATGGGCGTCCGCTCTCATGACATTAAAGGAACCCGTAGAACTTCTGCAGGACATGGAAATGTTTAATTTCTATGAGGGTGGAATACGGGGTGGGTTAACATTTGTTAACAAACATTATGTTGCAAGTTCTGAAGATACAGAACTCTTGTATATAGACATTAATAATTTATATGGTTGGGCACTTAGCCAAAACCTTCCGTATGGTGATTTTGTTTGGGTGCATGATAATCTGAATGATGTGCTGAGTGAATGTGTGAATGCGAATATTGAATTCCTTCCGTATGGTTATACAATGGAAGTTGACATCAATATCCCTGAGCGTGTGCATCAGTATTTGAATGACTTTCCGCTTGCCCCGGAAAAAATGTGTCTGCCCAATTCGAAAGTTGAGAAGTTAATGCTCACTCATTACCGTAAGAAGAACCATGTTCTTCACTGGAGACTTCTCAAGCTGTATATAGAATTGGATGCGGAAGTTGAGTGTATTCATAGGGCAATTAAATTTAAACAAGCACCTATTTTTAAAGAATATATATACAGAGAAATACAGATTTACGCTCAAACTCAAAGTGCGAGCTTCATAGAGATTTGTATAAATTATTTAATAATAGTCTATATGGGAATTCCGTTGAGAATTTGAAAAAACGGATGAATTTGAGGTTATTCAATTCAACGGAAAAGATGATAATATATGCTTCAAAACCGACTTTCAAAAAGTCCATTAAAATAGTGGATGATTTGATTGCTGCTCATCTGAACAAAGACTCTATATGTTTAGACAGGCCTAGCTACATTGGCCAATCAGTACTAGACCTGTCTAAGCTGCGGATGTACCAATTACAATATAATGAATTGGCAAAATATAGATCAGAATTTAACTGTGATATTAATATCGTTGCCGGCAACACTGACTCGTTTTTCCTTGAGGTTAAGCACTGTAAGCTTGACATTCTCTTGCCGGCAATGATAAGAGACAACCTTTTAGATACCTCAAATTACGACCCGGCACATCCCTTATACTCGAGGAAATTAGATTCTGTGATAGGAAAATTTAAAGATGAAAGTAAAGGTCTCGGGTATAAGGAGTGGGTTTTCTTAAGACCCAAGTGCTATAGTTTATTAGGCAAATCTGATACAATGAGGGCTAAGGGGGTGAAGTTGTTGGGGACTGACATCAAACATCAGTCGTATTTAGATTGCTACAATAAAAACGTAGTATTCACAGTACCTCAAAGTAGGATAGGGACGCGGAACCATCAGCTGTATACATTTAGAAACAGTAAAATCGCTTTGAATAATAACGATGATAAGCGATTATGGGTGGGGAAAAATACCAGTATCGCATTTGGGCATTATTTTGGGGTTGATGCAATAGATAGTGACCAAGTTAATTTCTTGGATGAGCCGCTTTTCGGTGGTTCGAGCCCCAGTTTTGATGACTCTACAGAAATCAGCGATAATGAAAATTATGGGCAGCTTTTCGATGGTTTAAGTTTTAACGAAGATAACATTGATATTGATGACGTGTTGTTATCTGATTAATAAATATTTTTTAAAAAGCAGTTTTTGTTAATTTATTTGGAAATTTATTTATTTAGAAAACTTGTAATAGTTTTCATTTTTTATTATGAAATTTAGATGAAATTTTTATAATTTATTTGTTATAATTTTCATTTTTATAATTTACATTTTTATAATATTATTGTTATTATTTCATGTCAAAGCCGCAGCGTGACGAAACGCGAAATATAACTTTATATTTTTTTATATTTGTTCACATGTAAAAAAAAATATTTTAATGTATTTATTATTAATAATTCATTGTTTTTATGTAGTTGTTTTTATATAGTTGTTTATTATATAAATATCTATATATTAATATTATTATTATTATTAATAAAAAGTAATAATATTAATAATAAAAGTTTTTATAAGTAATAATATTAATAAAAGTTTTTAAAAGTAATAATAATAATAATATTAATAAAAGTTTTTATAAGTAATAATAATAATATTAATAAAAGTTTTTATAAGTATTAATAATAATAATAATAATATTAATAAAGTTTTTAAAAGTAATAATAATAATATTAATAAAAGTTTTTATAAATAATAATAATGATTTAAATGAGTTAAATCATGTTTGTTTTTTTAATATTATTAAAATAATTGAAAATTTTAAATTACATTAATTTTTAAAAATTAGAATATAAGTAAAAAAATTTAAAATTTAAAATTAATTTCAAATATATTTTTTAAAAATATTTATTTATTAAAAAATTAAATTAATAAAAAATAATTTGTTTAAATTAAATGTTAATTCATAATATTTTTAGTTGGTTTTGAGTACCTGAAGATGATAGCTGTGCTATCGAAATATATCGTACGAAAGGTTTTTTATTGGCGTTATCTTTTACTTATAAAAAATAAGTAGTAAATTAAAACTAAAATATGTTTAAAAATAATATGACCTTGAAAAATTTTGAATGACCTTGAAAAAATTTGATGAGCCATCCAATGACCTTGACCTACTTTTGAATGACCTTAACCTACTTTTGAATGACCTTGGAAAATATGATGAGTCATCCAATGACCTTGAATGAGTCATGGTCTTTGTTTAAATGACCTTGAAAATTTTTTGATGAGTCATTGTCTTTGTTCTACAAAAATTTGTACTTTTAAACTTAGAAAAAACTTTTTTTTTCCGGATGGGTATGTGAGCTAGATGGCTTTTGAGCTAGAGGGCCGGTATCCCACTACTATGGCATTTTCCAATTTTTGCCAAACGGTATTTCAGAAAATATTAAATTTTTCACCAAGACAATTATGGAAGTGTACTGGCTTGCTCACTATACACATTACTTGAAGAATAAATTTTTTATTGTTTTTCAATTTTCAAATTTCTGATTTTAAAAATAAACATTTTAAAAATATGGTAATTCGAGAAAAATATTTTTGTGATTGTTTGATAAAAATATTTCAAAAGTTCATGAAACCAAAACATGAAAGAACTAAAATACATAAAGTATTATCATCTTTACACTTCAGGAAATTCACATTTTTCAAGAGATTCACACTTTTCAGGTGGTGACCTACAATCATCAAAAATAGTTTCTAGTTTATTAAAACCTTTTACTACAGAAAAATATCCAGGTAAAAGACATTTATAAAATCATTCATTTACAGGACCTGGAACTCGTTTAGATTTTCGTCTTGATGAAAATGATAATCCTAAACCAGGAGAAGAACCAATTAATCGAATTGATCAAGCAGCTTTAAAACATGATATTGCTTAAAGAAATGAGAAATTCAAGATCTTAATGAAATAAAAAATGCAACTTCTAGAAAAAAAATTCAAAAAGCTCTTGTTAAAATAGCAATGAAAGGAAAGATTTTTGTTAGTGGATGGCAAGTGACTGCCTTCGGAGAAATAGAAAAGGATAATAAAAATGAAATATTAGCAAATGAACAACACCAGCGAGAGGCTCTTGCAACAGAATATAGAAAACCTAAAAAATATTTAACAAATAAAGTTGTTAATAAAGATAATATTTGGTCAGCAGATTTAATTGAAACTGTAAATTCAAAAAACAATGAAAATTATAAATACATTTTAACAATTATTGATTTATACACTCGATATGCTTGGGCTATTCCATTAAAAGATAAAACTGGAAATTCAATAAAAGAAGGATTCGAGTTTTTATTTGAACAAACCCAAAATAGAATTCCTCAGAAATTATACGTTGATCATGGTAAAGAGTTTTATTATAAAATATTTTAAAGAATTTAGACAAGAAAATAATATTCAAATTTATTTAACTTTTAATTCACTTGATGACAGATCAAATTATGGTTCACATCATCATATAATTGAAAGATTAAATAGAACATTAAAAAATTGGATGTATAAAAAATTTACAGAACAAGGAAATAGAATTTGGATAAATGTATTAACAGAATTAATTAATAAATATAATAATAAAATTCATATAACAATAGGAGTTTCACAAACAGAGAAAGTGAGAATCCTGATTTAATAAGAAAGATTACTCATGAAAATAATAATATGAATAATAATTTACAAGAAAAACAACTTTAATATTGGAGATCGAGTCCGAATATTTAAATGGAAAAATAAATTTGAAAAAGGTGTAACACATAAATGGGTTAAAGAAATTGTTATCATTTCTATAATAAATTATACAAAACTACGAACTTATGGAATTAAAGATTCAAGTGGTGAAGAAATTCTAGATAAATTTTATTAAAATGAACTCCAAAAAACAATTTTTAATAAATAATTTCTATTAAAAATGGTTGATAAAATTATTAATACACAGACTGTTGAAAATTTAGAATCAAAAATAAGAAAAATAATAGAAACAAACAAACCTGCAGCTATTGAACATGATGGTAAAAAATCATATACATTGGTAGAAAGAAGATAGCAGAAATTAAAGAAGCCGAACATTATTGAGGAATTCTTTCACTTGCACTTTATTACCTTTAGTATTTGGAGGAATAACAGCTGCAGCAGGAGCAGGAAGAATGACAATTGCTGTTAAAAATGCGAAAGAAGCTCAATTGGCTGACGCCCAAAAAGCAAAGATTCTTAATTCCTTACAAGGAAAAGGAATCTTTTTAGAAATTACAAAACCAATTTAAACAAAAAGGTGAAAATTGTATAAGCTAGAACAAAATGATTAATGTAGTTTTGAAATTGTCAATATGGCTGCCGTAACATAAACACGCACCGCAAGAAGAGACCAAAAATAAAATAAAACATTAATTAAAACAAATTAAAAATATAACAAAAATTAAATAAAACAAATAATTAATTAAAATTCGGAAAAATGCCTACAGACGCAAAAAGAAACATATGAAAAATAAAATAAACTGCCAAAACCTGGCAAAATAAGGTTTAGAAAAAACACAGGCAGAAGAGGCGACCAGAAAACAAAATATTGGGGTTTAAAAATAATATTTTAAGAAAATAATAATAAAAATAAAATCCAACAATAAAATATTAATATATCAAAAAATAAAGAAAAATATATAAAAAATTACAAAAATATTTCGAAATAAATAAAATAATTAAAAAAGCCCTAAAAATGGCGAAAAATCGCCCATTGGTCGCACACAGGCACAAAAATACTATATATACGACAGTCATTTTCATAATTTCTAACAGAATTCTGACAGAATTCAGACAGAATTTTAACAGACTTACAGACTTACAGAATTTTTAGATATTCTTAGATAAACCGTGAATCACTTGTAGTCACATTTTTATGCCAATTTATGCCAATTTTTCAAATCTGGTTGCATGATTGTGGATTGTAAGTACTGTTATTTTTTGTATAAATATATATTTCGAAGTCTTGTTACTTTGATTTTATTCTGGATGATCGTGGAATCTTTTGGTGCCACTGACAAATCCCCCTAAAATCTTATTTATAATAAGTATTTCAATAGACGGTTCATGGGACGGACCGTGTGCCGGCTAGTGGGTGAAAACCCTTAGTTGAGCTCGTGGGTCATGCCTCGTGAACCCCTTGGCAGTTCGCAGTCGGGTCTGGCCTTGTGCACAGGACCGCTACGCAGGGCGCCGTTGTATACTCGAGGCGGCTGCTGAAAAGTGGCCGGAGCGAGTTGGAACAAAATTCGGGAAGTGCGACTTTAGTTAGACGGGAATAAAGTTTTGTAGGGAAAATTTAAAATATCGTCAGGAAATTAATTGGAAAATCAAGTAAGAAAGGATAGGATAGTATAGGAAGGTAAATTTGAAAATATTTTTCCAATAGTTGAATGATATAACCTGACAGAAGAGAATTGCGTTTATTGAAGTGATCGCAGAGGGTTATAATTACTTAAAATCATGGGAAACGTACAGGGAATTAAGGAATTGTTGATCAAATTTTTAATATAGGGAAAAATAAAGGTAAACTAGGACAAATGTAATCGATACCGGGATTAAACAAACGAAACAGGAAATCTACCAAAAAAATAAGGGAGGGACGCTGCCCAAATCTTTGAAGGATACATTTATAAATAATGGGTAAAGATGATGAATAAGTATGGAAATTGTAGGAATAGACGAGTAAGGACCAGGATATAGAAAGAGAAAGACGTAAGACCTTCCATCGGCAGTCCAGAACCCGAAAGTGAAAATATCATGAGGAGTAGTTCTAGCAATGGAGCTCACCTGCTCATGAATTTTCAACCTCTATGTACAGTACCAACATGGCAATCACCATGGGTACATAGGAGGGATAGAATAATAATCTTGCTGGCGTTTAGGGAGTAGTCACACAAAAACCCTAGATAAAATAAATAAAAAACCAACCCCATTCGCCAACAATTCCTTAAAAGGAAAAGGAATCTTTTTAGATCCATATCAAGGACATGGAATTTGTGATTTTATAAAATCTTTTAATAAACAGAGTCCTTTCTAAAAATAAACAATTACAAGAAACTTTAAAAAAATTTAAAAAAGGAAATATTCAAATAGAGGTTGAACGTGATGGAATTTTTCTATCTCCTTACATGACTAAATAAATCAAATTTTTACTATTAAAAATGTACTATTAATAAAATTTACTATTAAAAAAACTGAAGAAGATTATTTAATAATCGAAACTTTTTTCAAAAATATAATTATTACTTCACAGCAAGGGCTTATTTTGTTATTCACTAATCTGATATATTAATTTATGCTGCTACCAAGGAATCATTGTTTTATACTTATACTTACTATTAAATAGTTATGTTGTTCGAGCGTTGAACGTCTTCTAATGGGATCCAATACATCGTTTAATTCAATGATTTGCAATAAAAATGGGTGAGGGTAAGTTGGTATTAAGATTCAAAATTACAAAATTTGAATAAAAAAATCATAAAATAAAATTTAAAAAGCAGCATAAGCACTACTTAAGTATGAAGGTTAAATAAAAATAAAAAAATAAAATAAAATCAATATTTTCGGAGAAATATAAGTGAGTGACAAATATTAATCGAAAGATGAATATTATATTTATTCGAGTGGCGGTGCAATGAAATGGGAATATTAGAAACTAATTAGTTATTTAATTAGTACTTTTTTGATATCATAAATCATTTCTATGAGAAAACAGAATTGCTGAGTTTGACTGGTACAACAGCGGCTTGTTAGACTGCGGCTACGTTATTTTTATATGAGAGTTAAGAAAATTATTTCTACTTCTCTCAGAAAGTAGATGATTAATGGTGAAAAAACATAATAAAAAGCGAAAAAAATTTTTGTCAACTTGTCATTATATCCAAAGATAAAATTTACCAAGCAAATTTAACAGTAAATTAAAATTTTACATTTGATACTGTTTATCATATTTGTAGAAATGCGACAATATAGTTTGAGATGGACTTCTTTAGGAATTCTTACTCATAAAGTGATATGATATTATTAATTTGCAAATAACAAAGTAATAGATTAAATTGTTCTGGCTATCGAGTTGAACAATCGAACTTGAATTTTGGCACGTTATTTGTTGACTTTGGTAAAAACCCACGGAGTCAAATAATAAATAAATTCCTTCCAAAATTAAAATTTTGAGCAAATTTAAATATAATAATAACCTAACCATAAAATGATTTATTACTTACAAAAATTTTTTAAAATCAAAATATTTATTCAAAGAATATTTTTGTCAGCTGATAAAGCTGGGACAGTCGTTGACATGAAGCATCACAATAACAAGATAGAAAGTCAGTAAATAAAATTATTTTTATTAAATCGCTATTAAAAAAAAAGTTAGTTTCTAATTTTGAACACTTACTTTTGCGCCAATTCAAATTCAAAAAATATTATTATCTCAGAAAGTAGATGATTAACAGTGAAAAAACATAATAAAAACGAAAGGAGAATTCTGCCAATTTGTCACTATATTCAAAGATAAAATTTATCAAGCAAATTTATCATCGCACATTTTTTCTACGAGAGAAATATTATCGATTTTGAAAAAAAAGGTAAAAAATTATTAATTTTAAAAAAACATTTAAAAAAGTATATTTAGTTTAGAAAAATATAAATGTTCCAATAATAAGGTTTTAACAACAATAATAATAATAATAATAAATAATAATAATAATAATAATAATAATAATAATAATAATAATAAATAATAAATAATAAATAATAATAATAATAAATAATAATAATAATAAATAATAATAATAATAAATCATAATAATAATGATAATAATAATAATAATAATAATAATAATAATAATAATAATAATAATAAAAATAATAGTAATAATAATAATAATAATAATTGTAATTTCTAATTTTATATTATGAATGAAAATTCTAAATAAAATTTTCAAATTCGAATACAGTTTTATTGGCACTTCAACGAATGGAAATTCTATTAAATTTCACTGTAGTAAATAAATTATTTTCTAAAATAATTCCTAGACACTTCTGAAATACTCTAAAGTATCAACTTACTATTAAGTACACTTGAGGAGAATTCGAATATTCAAAAAATATTTCAGTTAAATTTTATAGTTTGTTTGTTTGTTTTCATGTAAATAGTTTTTCAACAAAAAACAAAAATCCTTTGACAAGTTTGTTTTTCATTCCGTGTCAGTTGAATAACGGCAAATTTATTTGCCATTTCGTTTTAGTTGTCGTGTAATTAATATTTCAAATAGACTATTATTTGGAAGCAGAGTTTTTATATTTATGGAAAGCTTCAAAATAAACAAAAACATTTTTCCTATATTTGCAATAGTTGTTAATGGAATGTTTAAACAAAAGGAGAGAGTGTTCAACAGAACTGTTAAGTAGGAATTTTAGCCTCCGAATATTTGCAATTGTTTCCATGTCAACTGAAAACGGGAATTTTGAATTTTATTCCTTCCAGTTCGGGATGAAAATCCAATGAATAAATAATTAAATTGTTGATGTTGTATGTTTTTTTTGTTTACGTCTTGATGGATAGATCGTCTTTCGAGTCAAATGCAATCTTTGAAATTTTATGTTCAATCACGTTCTTTGTAGGTTTTAATGCTGGCTTTAAATTGTTTTCTAGGCGTCAGTTGAGGTCGATGTTTTTGTTTCAACAATTTTCTCGCTGTATTTCGTCGACGCTGACGCAAAGTATATGTGGTATATTTTTATTTTAAAATCATTAATTTTATTTAGAATGAATAAAACCGAAGAAAACTGCTATTTTCTCTTAGAAAACATTAAATTTTTGATAGTTTGAAGATGCGTTATATAATAATTATGTAACATATCAATTACATAATGGTTTTGTTTCAGTATATTATGTAATAGTAGATCCTAAATCTAGTGTTAAATACTTTGACCTTTGCCATATTATGTCATAGTTGACTTTTGAGTTGTGGAAGAATTGTTTGTTTGGATATAAAAGCGCAAAACTAATAGAAATGATTAATTACAGACAACGATTCCCAAAGCATTTCGTTATACTTAAGTGTCTCTCAATATATTCATCACATTTGTATGGACATACTGATAGATTGTTTACATCTGACAGCTTTTTGTTTAATTTTCTCAAATGATTCAATAATATAAAATTGAGATCTATTCCAATCGCCATCCATATTTTGAATGGAACTATTTCTGGTCTTCAATGGACTAGATATTTTAACAGGAGCTGATAGAATTCACCAGTTTTTCTAATAAGAATCTACATTTGTTTTTCTAAAAATGAATAAATATTAAAAATAGAAATAAAATAATCAAAATATACCATTTGAGAATAAATTTGTTTTTTTTAAACCACAAATTAAATGATCATGTATATATACATACCAAACATTTACCGTCAACCAATGAGAACCATGTATGAACGATGCAACCATATTGTAACTTTAGCTATAAAAAGTTTTTAAATTCCATGTAGTCAATAACTGATTTAATGTCATTTATAATGTCATCAACACATTATTTAATGTTTTAAAACCAAGCATAATTACTTTATTACTGTTGAATAATTTCTTTAAGAATATGGATGTAAGATCTTAATATTACATATTGGATAATTTGAGAATATTAAACTTAGAGCTCCTCGCTTTCAAAAACCCATCAGTATGCCCGTATAAATGTGATGGATGTATTGAGAGGAAGAAAGACTAAAACACCTTGGTATTACAAAATCAGTTGAGAAGATCTCAATTTTCTTCATTTTTATGTACAATAAATTTTTAGTATACATTTCTAATTTATCTATCTTGATTTTTATTTGTTTGTGGTGATACTTGTGATTGGTCATTATTTTTTATTTACAACTGTACAATATTTTGACGTTATTAGTAATAATTTGCAATTCGAATTCAATACAAATGCATAGCTCACGTAGAAAGATCATGTACACGCATCTAATTTACAAGTGTAATATTTTTGTTACACACTTGATTCAACAACTGAAAAGAGATATATTAATCATTATTTGAAAATAAGCAACAATAAGGTATTTACATTAACGAGGGGAGGGGATTTGTAAAAATTATTATTAATATGCCTTATCATTTCAGAAAGCATTTAATGTCATCTTGTAAAGAATAAAATAATGTTTATCCATTGTTGCACTGAAAATTCATCTAGTTTTTTAAAGATATATGAAGAGTCTAGTTGTACCGTAAAAAACTTATTCACAGAGTTCATAATTGTGGTTACGGAAAATGTGCATTAAAAAGGATTAAATATGAAACATAAAGAAATCAATAATTCTAGTAAAATATTAGAATTAATGGCATGATCGAAATATTTTTTAAATTTAATTATGTAATAACCGATTTAAACAAATGTGATGTTACATAATTGTTTATTGAGACACAATGAGAATTTCTCTAAAGTAATATTGCGTTATAGTTAAGTAGTGACGTAGAAAGAAATGTAAAATTACACAATCATTGATTTAAACAAAATCTCAATTAAAAAAATTAATGTGGCTGGGAAAATTATGTAATATGCCGTTATTAGGTGATACTTATTTATTCTGGAATACACACATATGTTTACTGAGTAGATTCAGACAACTTTCTAAAAGGTCCTTTGTTAAATGACATAGAAATATGTTGAAATAAAGACATTGAGACTTTTTTCTGACAGAAATTGTGACGCATACCTTCATACCATAAGTCATGTAATGAATTATATCATAACGTATGACGCGTCAAAATGATTGCTGACTCTGCCTCGTTGAATTATTTATGCCTTAGGTGAGTTATACTTGCTATCAGATACGCTACTACAATGTGTAAAATCCCTTAAGAAAAACATTCCAAAAAAAATCTAAAACGATAATTATGTAATTCATAGCGAAACTATAGTTACCGTCTTAGGGTTTCCTTTAAAATGGAATTGTTTACGTGACGTAAAAATTTCATTTTGTAAAAAAAAATTGAGTTTTAAAAGTTTAGAAATTGTTTTTCTAGCTGTATATAAAAGAAAATGAAAAATAGCAAAAACAAATCAAACGACAAATAAAAAAAATTGGTCATGATAAGAAGGAAAAACTGCCTAATTGGTTTTGTAGCTTTCCGATAATAACGACTTAAATATGACCATTTCTAAAATCGCATAATGGAAAATAAACTCCGAAAAACATTTAGTTGAATTTGCCCCTAAATGTCAAAGGCGACATAAAATAGCATTCAGCGTACAATTTCAATAATTTGTTTCATCGGAATGTGACATATGTTTTTACTGTTAAACTTCTTCAATTTGCAACTTCTAAAAAAATAAACTGATATTTTCTACACTTTGATGAATTTTTTTTGTTTATCCAACTTTCGAAAATAGCATTCAATCGGTTTATTTATATTTTTAATTTTATGAAAATTTGTTTTAAAATTGTTTAAATTTTCATTTGAATTTTTTACTCAAATTGTTTTAATTAAGATTTTGAAAAATGTTCATATAATTTCCCTGAAAATCATTCTTTCTGTAATTATTTGTTAGAGTTTCATTGAAATTTTGTAAATAGGATTTATTAACAAAATGACTCATGTCAACATTAAATACTTAAAGGGAAATGGAAATTTTTTCAAATATATTAATTGTGTAAAGTTTTTCCTTCTAGTGAATTGTTTAAATTGCTTCAAAAATGTTTTATACGGCCTGAACGCCAAATAGTGTGATTCAATGGGATTTGTTTGCTACAAACTTAAAACACATCAATTGGTGTTTCTAAATATTATACATTTAAAATAATTTGTTTCTTTCATCTCTTAAAATTGTACATATTTAGTACTTTCATATCCTGCAGGTGCAGCTTTTATGTAGCGCTTTATATTAACTGTTAAAAGAGTTCTTACTAATTTTGTATATTTTGAAATATAGAAGAATTGAGAAACATGGTTTAATCCTCTCGATTAATTCATTTAGGTTATCTTCTATTGAATGTCATTTATAAATTCTTCAGACATATTGTTATTTTATCTTCTTACAACTATGAATATATGTTATTTAATAAAAAACATAAACATAATGCAAGCATTATTTACAACACTCACAACTACAATAACAACGACACACAGCACAGTATATATAACTCATTGTACTATATCTACACCATCTTTCATAAATTACCATCAGTTAGCATACAAAATATAATTTATTCATAAATATAGAAAAATAAACACCTACTTAAAATTAAAACCGGCGTGAATTCACCTTAAGTGAATTTACCATAAAAGAGAGAAAAACATTTTTGGTAACAAAAATAAATAAAAACATAAGCAAAAAATAAATTTTAATAATTTTAATTATAAAAATGTGAAGTTTGACGATATTGCAAGTGTTGTATCTTATTTTACCTTTCCATCAGTAAGAGAGAAGCAAAGATGAACAACGTAATTATAACTTATTTAATGAAATTCCAGATTAAAATCTTTTCAGTTATTTGGAAAATGATGATAGATTAACGTAAATTATGAAAAATATTGAAAAAAAACATTGAGAAACGCAATTTATAAATGAAAAATTAATTTTAAAGTAAAATATATTTAGGTATTAAGAAATTGATAGAAAAAGATTTATCAAAGTCACTGAACAGGGAGAAAATTGTTTCAATCACATAAAAAAATTTCTCGAAATTATTTGTGAATAAAAACATTCTAATAAAATTAAAAATCTATTAAAATGTTATAAATGATTTATTGAAGAATAAAAAAATACATTTTTATCATTCTTATCAAGATCGTACTTAATTGAATAAAAACTATTCACTGAACAATTAAACAAAATAACTCAGATTTTTCATGCAGTTAATATGTTCAAACAAAGAAACCTTTTTTTTAGTTCTTAAATTTTTCAAGATATAAATAAAGTTGGCGAATAGGGTTGGTTTTTTATTTATTTTTTCTAGGGTTTTTGTGCATCTACCCCCTAAACGCCATCACGATTATTATTCTATCCCTCCTATGTACCCATGGTGAGTGCCATGTTGGTACTGTACATAGAGGTTGAAAATTCATGAGCAGGTGAGCTCCATTGCTAGAACTACTCCCCATGATATTTTCGCTTTCGGGTTCTGGACTGCCGATGGAAGGTCTTACGTCTTTCTTTTTCTATATCCTGGTCCTTACTCGTCTATTCTTACAATTTCTATACTTATTTGTCATTTTTACGCGTTATTTATAAAAATATCCTTCAAAAATTTGGGCAGCGTTCCTCCCTTATTTTTCGGAAAAATTTCCTATTTCATTTGTTCAATCACGGAACCGACTACATTTTTCCTAATTTACCTTTATCTTTCTCTATATTAAAATTTTGATCAACAATTCCTTAACTCCCGCTACGTTTCCCATGATTTTAAGTAATTACAACCCTCTGCGATCACTTCAATAAACGTTCCTCTCTTCTGTCAGAATAGATCATTCAACTTTTGGAAAACTACTTTCAAATTTACATTCCTAGCCTATCCTATCCTTTCCTATTTGATTTTCTGATTTATTTTCCAACAAAGTTTTAAATTTTCCCTACAAAACTTTATTCCCGCTTAACTAAAGTCGCACTTCCCGAATTTTATTCCGACTCGCTCCGGCCACATTTTCAGCAGCCGCCTCGAGTATACAACGGCGCCCTGCGTAGCGGTCCTGTGCACAAAGCCAGAACCGACTGCGAACTGCCGAGGGGTTCACGAGGCACGACCCACGAGCTCAACTAAGGGTTTTCACCCACTAGCCGGCACACGGTCCGTCCCATGAACCATCTATTTAAATACTTAGTATAAATAAGATTTTATGGGGATTTGTCAGTGGCACCAAAAGATTCCACGACCATCCAGAATAAAATCAAAGTAACAAGACTTCGAAATATATATTTATACAAGAAAACAATACTTACAACCAGATTGGAAAAATTGACATGAATTGGCATACAAAATTTTGTCTAAGAATGATTCACTGCTAGTCTAAAAATTTCTACAAATTTTCTAAAAATTTTCTGCCGGACTAAAATTTCTAAGTCTGTTAAAATTCGGTTAAACTTGGTCTGTTAAATTTGGTTAGAAATTATGAAAATGACTGCCGTATATATAGTATTTTTGTGCCTGTGTGCGACCAATGGGCGATTTTTCGCCATTTTTAGGGCTTTTTAATTATTTTATTAATTTCAAAATATTTTTGTAATTTTTTATATATTTTTCTTTATTTTTTGATATATTAATATTTTATTGTTGGATTTTATTTTTATTATTATTTTCTTAAAATATTATTTTTTAAACCCCAATATTTTGTTTTCTGGTCGCCTCTTCTGCCTGTGTTTTTTCTAAACCTTATTTTGCAAGGTTTTGGCAGTTTATTTTATTTTTCGTATGTTTCTTTTTGCATCTGTAGGCATTTTTCCGAATTTTAATTAATTATTTGTTTTATTTAATTTTTGTTATATTTTTAATTTGTTTTAATTAATATGTTTTATTTTATTTTTGGTTTCTTCTTGCGGTGAGTGCTTATGTTACGGCAGCCATATTGACAATTTCAAAACTACATTAATCATTTTGTTCTAACTTATACAATTTTCACTTTTTTGTTTAAATTGGTTTTGTAATTTTTGTTTTAATTTTGGCTCTAAGCCCAACAATAACATAATTTTTTAATTAATAATGTAACTTTGAAATTTATTATTATTTGTTCATTTAATAGTGTTAGTTTCAAATTTAATTGTTTCAATTTACTTGATCATGTTAATTTTGTTGTTCAGATAGTTTCGGTGAGGAAACAATTATTCCGAACTTCATGTGTCTTTTATAAAAACAATAACGCCCAACACAATAAAATTTATTGTTAATACATAAATGAAAAAGCATTTAATATTCAAATAAAAATAATAGCAATTATACTAAAAATCCTATGTTTTTGGTTTATGCAGGTGACTTTATGTAAGACCACCCCACACTACTGCAAATTTAACTTGGTAAATTTAATCTTACTAAATTTCTTAACACTATTTTAAGAAAACATTATTAGAACGCATAGAGCTCATTTTTTTCATTTAATTCAACCTCTTTTTCCTGGAATATTAATAAAATGTCTATAAGAAATATTTATCAATCTGGCTCTTCGTGTTTAATCAACATCAATAGACTATTTTATTTTAAAAAAATGAATAGACTTTGTTCAATAGATTTCTAAATGCAACTCCGGGGTAAAGACCCACAAAATAAAATCTTCTTTGGTTAGTTCTTTTGGAGCATTGTTTCAGAATTTCTTTGTCGATTTCAACGGCTATATCTCAATTAGTATAAAATACTTTATTTTGCCTTGGTATTAATATGAATTTTTACAGTATATCATCTTCTTTAATGTAATCTGTAATCTTCTTTATTTGGATTACGTGGCCAATATTGGGGTAACTTTCATTGCTTGAATAATTGATTACATCACCTGTTATTACCCGAGATTCTCTAATGATTTATAGGTTTTTCTTGAATAGTTAATAACATTAATTAATTAGTTTTTGGTTCTAGAGTCTCTCGGGAGCCTCCAATCATTTTAATATTTTTCTGTCTGTTTTCAAAAGTAATCAAAATACTTCCCTTTCCATTTCATGGAAGTCTGAATTTTTGATTCATTGTTTACAAAAGACTCTACGTTTAATTTACATTCATTCTTAAAACATTTGGCTGAAAATAACCTCTCTAACTTTTCCATAAAGCATTTTGTGGATGAGTAACAGCACAATTTGGATGTCAAACTATTGAATTATTTGCTAACAATAAAATAATTATGCCTCTAAAATTCGAGAAAAACAATAATTTTGTTTCAAAGACCTCTTTTGACAAAATTAACTCGCTTGAATGGATTAAATTTTACATTATTATATATGAAATAGTTGCAATTATTTTTCTTCATTATTTCTCAAGGTTTGGATCATATTTCTTTTTTTAATTATAAATAAATTACAAACTAAACTCACTGATAGTACATTTAAAATTATGTCTATTTGCAATAATTTTCATTTTTTATATCTTGGTTTAAACACGAAAAAAATAAAATAAAAATAAATAATTGTATTAAATATAAACCAACAAATAATGGAACGGAAACGGATGTAAGGATATTATTTTGTGATTAAATTGATTCTGTTATTGTGAAATGAAGCTAAAGCATTTGATTTCGATAAAAGGCGGATTTTCGACTCCCAGACGCAAATCTTTTAAAATATAGAAATCAAAATTTATTTTATTTTTAAAAAAATATTAATTAGATAAAATATTAATTTTGAAAATTTGAAATTGAAGTTATAAGCAAAATAATGTATAATATTGAAATTTAATATTTTAATTCATAATTTTATATAGTTATCGTGTCATGGTAATTTTATTAAACGTGGGGAAATCGTATCGTTGTGAAACAGGTTAGTTCTGTTTTAGATATTAAATTTGTTACGTCAATAGAATATTATTCTCAATTTCAATTGGATAATGCAAAACAATATGTACACTGCCTGAGAAATACACACATACTTATTAGAGCAAGCAGTTAGAATCGCGGGCGAATACAAAATGCCTCCGGAAATATTCACATCCATTAAAATTATTAAAAGAATGTTATTAAAGCAATGTGAATATACTTATTATTATTAATTGTGCATTGAAACTTGGCTATTGCAACTTGACCAATTTCACTGGCTTTGAGAATTCATATGGGATTTCATTTGCCAAAAAATACATCTTATAATTATGATACATTTGTACTTGTTGGACATCTATTTGTTTATTAGAATTCATATCTGTTATTCATTTTCAAAATAATGAATGAAATTACATTTCATCTCTCATTTATACCTGTAAAATCAGGTATCTAACCAATCAAATTCGAGCATGTGTGTGACCTTTGATCTGTGTGATTCATGCGCTTGTATTGCACATAACTTGTATAACAATTTATTAAATTATTATTATTATTACCAACAAGTATTATCACCGAATAAAAATAATACCAACAAATAAAACTATAACTTATTAAAATATTACCAACAAATATTATCAACAGAAGATTAATTATACATCTACAAATGATGAAAAAAGAAATTTTCTCAGTTCATTTCGTAACAACCAACTGTTATGATTTTTCTCTTAGTCAGTACATCCTTCACGTCGATACGAACATACAGGTGGAATATCAACATGGTCAAGTTCTTGATCCAAGGAATGTAAATGATTTAAAAGCACTACATTTAGATCTATTCCAGTGGTCATCCATATTCTAATTGGATGCACAATAGATTAAATCTTTTAGTAAATTCGGGTATCTTTTCAAAAGGATTTGTATTAACTTCTCTAAAAAACAAAGATTATTTAAATAATTAATAATAATAAATAATATACTGTTTGAAGATAAATTTGTCATTTTAAAATCTGAATAAAATTTTATTATTTATATACTTATTTTGATGCACACAAATAAATCAACCAATCAAAATCGTGCATGCACGACACATACATATTGCAGCCATAAGAAAAATATATAAAACTCCATTTCATCAATAACTGACTTTATATTAATAATGCTTCAACAATGAATTCATAATCCAATGTTTTTATACCAAGTATAACTACTTTACCACTGCTAAACACATCAACACATAAGAGGTTGTACTTAATATATCTCAAAGCTGGAAATATTTTTAGTTCATAAAAATATTTCATATACTTTGATAAATCCGGTAAATTAACTGATGTTTCAATATCTGCAGTAACTGTAATTGATTGTAATTCTAAATTACTGATTTTATATTGAAAGTCATAACTGCGATTGAATTTTTACACCACATTACCCGACATTTTCCAGATTTGTTGGGGTTTTCAAGAATAAAATATCATATTGGACACATCAACTTTTTCCTATAATTTATATTTGTCAACATTAAAAGGTTCATCTGTTTGATTGGTACAAAAAATATTTATTTAAGTGATATTTTGAAATTGGATATACGCAGTATATCAAATTTTAGGTTCAAGTGGAAGTGATAAAACATTATTTGTATGTAAATTATTACAATAAACAATATTTAAATCAAAATTCAATAAAATATATTGGCATAGGTGTGCAGATGACGAACATGGTTTGATTCAAGAACAATTTTGTAAGTTAAAAATGATAATAATAAAGGGGTTTAATAAAAACTGGTCATCTAAATTACATGTAATTATTATTGATGACGTACCAGGAAGCAAACAAAGAATACGATTTTAATAATTTGTTTACAAAATCAGTAGACATCTAGTTGTAACAGTTATTTTTATAACCTAAAACCTATTTCATCAAGGGGGCAGTCATAGAACACGTAATTTAAATGTTCAATATCTAGTTGTTTCAAAAACCATAGAGATGCAACTGTTATTGATTTTCTTGATAGACAAGCATATCCCAACAATCGCAACTTTTTAATGGAATCCTTTCAAGATCTAACCAAAATATCTCATGGATGTTTATTCTTTGATTTTTCTCAACAATATCCGTATGATATACGGGTGAGAACAGATAATTTCAATAAGGATAGTGTAACAGTTTATAAACAAAATTAAACTATTAGAATATTTAGCTAAAAATTGGATTCAAGAAAGCTTTAATTAAACCTGAAATAATGAAACATGTAAAGAAAGAAAGAAATCTGTAAAGAAAATTTTAAAAAATCTTTAAAGAAAATACTTAGGAAAAAACCAATCACAACACCGAAAATAATTAAGAAAAAACCATTCACAACACGAAAAAATGGATTAAATTATAATAAATGTAATGATAAGATATTTTTAAAAATGAAATTACAACTTAGTATACAATATTTTAATGCTTTGATTAAAGCACTAGTCTTGAAAAGATCAAGTATTGTACAATCATTCCCTTCGTTTGTTGTTGACGACTTCCTGGAAATCATTGTTAATGTTGTGCGTGGCAGTGTTGGTATTATCAAAGCGAAAAACTTGTATAAAACAACCACAAGAAATCACTTTTAGCATTATTAAATACAAAAAATAAACGATTGATGCGAAAAATTATATTTAAACAAAGTGAATGTTTTTAAAGGTGCATAGTTACCAATTGCACTGTCTTTATTAGGTGGAGTAATAGGTAGCTCTGCATAAACAATTACTTAAACAGTATTCATAAACAATGGGACAATCAATACCTAATGTTGTATTAAATTTGAAATCTTTTTGTCGCAATAAAGAAGATATGGACAAACCAAAAATACCCCGCAGTTTTAAAGAAACAAGTTCCGAATTCGAAAAAAGAAACACAAAAGTGGTTATCGGATCAACTGGCATACAGTTTAAACAAACCAATTATGAAACGGTTTCCAGCTAGAGCATATAAAACATATGGTATTAATGATTTATGGCAAATGGATTAGATGGAAATGATACCATATTCAAAAATCAATAAGGGATACAAGTATTTTTTGAGATATATCGGTATTTTCATTAGATTGACCATTGAAAGCAAAACCCACTAATGATGTGGCATCTGCAATAAAAACAATGTTTAAAAACGGTAAAACTGACAATTTACAAACTGATTTAGGTAAGAAATTAATTAATTTTATTTTGTTAAATTTATCTTCTAGGTAAAGATTTTACAATAGCAAAATTAGTGAAATTATCAAGGGAGTAAATCATTACTCTATATTTTCTCAATTCAAAGCTCCCCACTTGGAACGGTTTAATCGAAAAGTAAGAGATCAGTTGAAAAAATATTTTGTGCATCAAGATAATAAAACCTGGATAAATGTTTTACCGAAAATAAGTCATAGTTCTAACCACGTCCCATCGATGACCAACTGATGTAACAAATGATATGAAAATATCACAACAAGATAAAAACTAAGAAACCCACATATAAAGTTGATGACCTTGTTTGAATAAGTAAAATATCCATTTCTCCATACATTAAAAATTTTGACAACAACTGAAGTGATGAAGTTTTTAAAATATCAAAGATTAATAAGAAACAAAGCATAGTCATGTATTTCATTACCGATATCGATAATAATGAAATCACTGTCTTTAGAATTGGAAAGATTCTAAAATCAAAATATAAAGGTAAAAACAAACAATATTACGTCAAGTGTCATGGATATCAAAACCCCATTTGGATATCAATATCTCAAATATAATGAATAGAAACAGTTTTTTCACTATTTTATGAAACAATAGTTGTCCATTAATTCATTCGAATAATGACGCTAGTAACTTTATCGTAGAGTTGCAAAACCCTATTTATTTATATGGCAATTGAGAAGTTGCCTTGATTGATTATAGATTTGTGTCCAAAACATATCCATTTTATAGTAATTCAAAGACTGAATTTAAAGCAATTGCATTCAAATTAGTTAACAGTATTTATGTCATTGTGAACCAAATGAAGAACAAGAGATAAAACAACTAAATGAAATTTTTCATGTTATTAAGGGCGTTTTGCATATTTGTTGTAACTTTCATCCATTTGAAATAACATTTGAAGATATGGAATCTTTAAAACGATTGGGAATTCCAGAACCAACAATTACAAGTCCCAATGGTATATTTAAAATAATATTACCGAATAATGTTATGCCAATAGTCAAACCTGTGGTGAATTACCTTATTTTGTTGGAAAGCAAAATGTTTTTGGATGGTTAAAAAATATTGGTTGATTTACATTACCTATTCTTAAACGTATAGGAAATTTTGGTATGAAAACTGCTATGTAATAATGAATATGTAATAATGAATAATGCCAAACTCTTACCAACTTTAAAATCTAATGCTATATCTGAATTCAAAGAAGCAATATCAAAAGTATTTTCTGCAGTTTCAACAAATGAACGATGATTATGATGAAGAAGAATATGAACCTAAACCTAAGTGACGAAGACGAAGGTATATAAACAAAAGAATAACTAGACGCGTAACTATATTCAAATAATGATTTGTGAAAAAACTGAATTATGTTTCTTTGATCGACGGCTCCTCAAGCGGTAATAGAATATGCAACATTTGAAGATGTATTTCCTTTTAATTCAATTGTTCATAACAAAAGGGACATTTAATAATAATGGGAAAGAATTAATGACATCTTCAGATGCAAAGGCTAACAATTAATTGTTCCATACACTTTTCAGTGATGTGGTTGTTGGACTCAGTAGTCAGTAGATTGAAGGTGGAAACGGAAGATATGCCCAAAAAGCTTCAATCGAAACTATTTTAAATTATAATGGCGATTGTAAAAACACTTGTTTCCTGACAATATTCTATGCCCGTATCGTGATCATTCTAATTGTACATACAGAAACTGTTTAATTGCTGTATTAGAGTATTTAAAAAGTTAATCAATTTTGTTATTATTATTATTATTATTATTATTATTATTATTATTATTATTATTATTATTATTATTATTATTATTATTATTATTATTATTATTATTATTATTATTATTATTATTATTATTATTATTATTATTATTATTATTATTATTATTATGTCTAGAACCAATGCTATGAACGAAAATATGACTGAAAACAATGTATTAAATATCAATGGAATTAATGGGCATGTAATCGGATCCAAGAAACGAAAATGTAAGTTTTTTAAGATTTTTTTTAATGAACTTTATTAAAGTTTTTGATGTTTTTTTTAAGATTTTTGATTATTTAGTTAATGATTTTATTAAAGTTTTTTATTAAAGAGTTTTAGTAAAATTTTAATAAATATTTTTAGTAATATTATTTTGATTAC
This sequence comes from Schmidtea mediterranea, assembly GCA_022537955.1. Taxonomy (NCBI): domain Eukaryota; kingdom Metazoa; phylum Platyhelminthes; order Tricladida; family Dugesiidae; genus Schmidtea; species Schmidtea mediterranea. The sequence continues at coordinate 60,862,945 of CM039680.1, read as the reverse complement.
AAATCTGTATTAAAGTTTTTGATTATTTTGTTAATGTTTTTTAATATTATTGATGTTTTTTAAACTTATTATTATTTTATTATCTTTGATAAATTTTAACTTATTAGTAAAAGATCAAACTAAGTTTGATAACATATTATACAACAGGTTAAATTATATAGATTGATAGTAATAATCTTAATAATAATAATACAAATAATGATAATAATAATAATTAAATATTAGATTTATTCATGTGTAAAATACCCCAATTATTGTATCGATTCCTCCAATGACGATTGTGACATTGTTATGGAAAAATGTTACAGTCACACTCATAGCCGTGCAACCTTTTTAATTTGCCCTATCTGTAAGTCATTAGAAACAATAGAATATGCCCAGTTTTACAAACATCACTAACATCATTTAACCCAATTTAATTAACCTAAAAAATTAATAATTATATTCCTATTACAAGTAAAAAGTTTCTTAGTTTATTTGGTAGAACTGGAGGATTAACCATAACACTTGTTGGGGTTATAAGAAAACATGAATAAAAATAATAAAATTATCAAAATCAATTAAAATTAATTAAAATTTTGAAAAAAGTAAAAATCAATATTTTTCGGGGAAAAAGTGGTAACCGGTGACAAATTTAATTGTGAAGACGAATAAAATACTATTAGATTGAGATAAGGTATATTGAAGGGCCGGGAGCCCAAATTATAATGGGCGTTGACAAGGAGATCTGAAAATGTCTATGCTACGTAGATTTCAATAATTTCGATGAATTAGTGAAAAAGGCAATGCGAATCAAATTAAATCTAAAGAGCACAGAAAAGAAAACGCAATCTTTTGCAGTGATTTCTGAGAAACGAGACAGATCATTAACGCCAGTGAAAAATGACCAATTTCAAAGAACTATCAGTCCATCGCCGAAGTTTAGAAATAAATTTGACTTCAATAGATCAATGGCTAATGTTCAGAGTTCCAACAATGGAAAGACAATTCAATGCTATACTTGTCGAAAGATGGTACATTATGCCAATCAGTGTTGGTACAAAGATAGCACCCAGAAAAGTCCAAAATGGGTGAGGCCAAATTGGGTGAAAGACGATAATAAGCAGAACTACCAAAAGCCGAGTTACAATATCCAACGAGGAACTGACAATCTGCAATGTTTCAATTGTGGAAGAAGAGGGCATATTTCGAGAAATTGTCGATCAAAATCTAGATCTCCATCAACATCTCCATCTCCACAAAGAGATAAAGTAAACCTAAACTGTCAAGTGCAATGCTATTAGTGTAAATGTTATGGACATATGGCAAGATCGTGCCCAAAGAATCCTGAAAGATTTCAAAAATCAATTCTAAAAAAGTCTATTCGATTTCAAGGGGATACTTCATCAATGAGCAATATGACCTATTTACAAGATGACAATTATAAAGAGAAGATGAAAAATAAGCTGAGAAATATGAGCCAAAAATTACATTTGCTAATGTCAAAATTTGAGTCTGACGATGAGCTTGAAAGTCATATGATATCCGAAACAGCTATAGAATCTCCAGGAACGGAAAGCGACAGTAATTCAATAAAGAATAACTTAGAAAATAAAAAAGCTGCAATGTTGATCATGAGGATAGAAAAGTTGTTGGAAAACAGAGATATTAAAGCTTCAAAATTGATGCAGGGAGTGCAAGAGCTGTGTGAGATGTCGTTGAGTATAAGAAAACTTAAAACAGTGATTAAATTGTGCGCCGATTAGTATGAATTGGATCCACCGGTGAAGGACGAGATCGAAGTTTTGACGATAAAATTTGGTAGAGAATTTCGAGCAAAAGAATGTTTAGATTTTTTTTTATTGATATTTCAGATAAAAACAATGAATTTAAAAAACCTGTACGTTGTGCAGCATATGGCAGGGTAAAAGATTTAAAACAAGAATTGCAACAAGAAATAAAAGAGACAATGATTGAGTTAGAATTTAAAAGCAGATATTTAAAAGACGAAGAATTTTTAGTTTATTGTGGATTAAGTCCAGGTGTTAAGAACGATTTAAAAATGATGATTATAACTAACGTATCAGAAGATATGGAAGACAATGCAAGAAGAATTATAAATGATTTTACAGATGCGTTATTAATAGGTGATGAAGATAAGATTAATGAAGAAGTAGGTGTAATTAATAATTCTGAATTCAAGGTAGAAAATAAAATAAAAATTGTTGATTGTATACGACCACACTTATATGATAAAACCAAATGTAGTGAAAAGTTGAAAAAGATGCTACGAAAAATGGGCCACGAGCTCAGAGAGGCAAAAGTAGAAATTGAACCGATGGGAATTGGACTAGAATTTGAAAGTTATAGAGAAATAGAGTATACTCAGGAACATTGGTGTGAAAAAGTTTTGAAATTGAGAAAAAGATCTGTTGAAGTTATGGGTAGTGATGGAATTATAATTTTAAAATATAAAGGAGAGGAACTGGATGATGACGAATATTTATTTGATTTCGGATGTATGCCACATGAACTAGATGAGGACGGATATTTACAAGTACAAGAGTGAACTTCGTGAATCATATAATCGCGTCAAAGAAATTTAGCAGAAGTATAAATATTCGGTCTATGTAAAATGAGAGGGACGAAGAGAAAAGGGCAGTTAAAAATGAGGAACACAAGGAAATAGAAATTGATGAAATAACAGTGGTAAAATTGATAGACGAATTAGAAGTAATGAGGTCGTTAAAAAAAGGGAATTAAGTGTGGTTAACGAAAATGATGAATCAAGGATTGTTGAAGAAGTTTGAAATAAATTATAAATAAGTAAAAGTGAAGTTGAAAATGAAGTATAAATGGAGAAACTCGAGGTTGTAGACAAATTAAAAATGAGAGAGGTAGATGGAAACGAAAATGAAGTAGAAAAGGTAAAATTTTAAACGAAATTAAAGTAAATTGGATAAAATTAGTCATAAGGGAAAATGAGATTGGCATTACGAGAAGAAATCTAAAGGGGTTAATGAAAATATTGTATCCAACGTTTGAATATGAAGTAGAAATAAACGATTATTTAAAGGAAATTAGTGAAATTTTGAGAGGTCGACTTTTAGAAGTAGTACAGAAATATGGTGAGTCAGATAATTTTTGTGATATAATTTTTTTTGAAAGTGATTGAAAAGTTAATTAAATGTGGAATAAACAGAGAATCGGTAGTAAACGGGTTGACATTTATCGTTTTGGAAGTGGGAACGCATGCTTATATGAAGCCAGGTGAAATAGAAAATTTGATAAATAAAGCAGCTCAGATATTGAATAAAAGTTGTGGAAACTGGATTAAGGATAATGGAGGTTGGAAAAATATAATATCGTCATTTAAAATGGAAAAAAGAAAATTAAAAAATGTATAGTCCTCAGCAGAGAAGGCTGAATAGAAAAATGAATACTGAAAGGAGAAAAACAATGAATTTCCATGGGTAATGTTTATGTTTATTATTTTATGTGGGGTGTTCACCCAAACCGCTTCGTTGGTAGCATGTGACGTTCTCAAACTGAAATGGGAAAAATTTATTCAGTAGTAGACATGGCTGATTGTTCGGAGACGTATCCGATTAATTTAAAAATTAATGACGTTAAATATTATGTGTATCAGCAATCGGATCTGAGACGAGCAAACGTTCGGGAATGTCTGGTAAAAAGGACAACATTTATATTTTATTGTGGGAAATGGAGCCATGCATCATTATTAAAAATGCAGGCCGTTCCAAGATCGGTTGAGGTAATTCCGGAAAATTGTATAACGGCATTTCAAATAGATGAATTGAAAATCAGTTCTGAAATTAAATTAAAAGCAAAGTTAAATCATATCATTAGAGAAACAACTGTAGTTAAAGGGGCTTTAAAGCCAGATGGTGATTGTGAAGGTGAACCGCACAAATTGAATGGTTGAATTATTGATAAAATAGTAGCATTGGAAGAGTATTTAACGGAATTGAGAGAATTCCTAGGTATGTTTGATGATGATACAGGGAAATTGCAAACGCATCCATTTTGCAACATTAAGCAGTCTAGCTGTCAGGCAGGTGAGCCAATTCTAGTGTATGACGTAAAAACAAATGTATGTAATTTAACGTATTTGAAAACAATGATTTTTAAAGAATTAGTTGGTGAACAATTCAGAGAAAGACCCTATCAATTGAATTTAAATACCAGAGACAACGGAAAAGTGAGAGTGACGCATCCAGGATAATAAAGACACCTGTAGTGTTAATGTCAACTTCACCTAGTGATGGAATGTGATTTATTAGAAAATACATCACAAATAAATGTGGTCAAATAGTATATGAAACAAATTATAAGGGTGTATATCTATCAAAGAAAACAATTGAAGATGCAAAAACTAGAATCCATACGAAAGGTATTAAGTTAACTCTGTATTTTAATAATAAAATGGATTATTTATTACTTCATAGCCAAGAGGCCATGGAAAATATTTATCGCGAGATGATATTAAATGATTGTAAACTAAATAAAGAGATATTACCTAATCGTTTGGCAATGACCATTACTAATCCGAATCTAGTTGCACCTATGCTAATATCGGAGAATGGAGTGTTTGCCAGAATAATTGGAGAGGTTCTATACAGTTATAAATGTAAAGAGGTGATTGTGAAAATTACGAAATATGATAAGTGCACAAATGAACTACCAGTCACTGTAGGTGATAAATTGAGATTTATGAAGCCAGTCACTAGAATATTATTGGAGCAAGAAGCGAAACCGAAAATACTACAGTGTAATTGATTATTATCTCCGTTATGTCGTTTAGCGCCAGACTCATTGATTGCGTTACCATATTGCAGAAGAGTAAAGATTCCCGACAAATTAGAATTAATAGAGCTAGAGTATCTAGTAAATTTCACGTCGTTGAATAAAATGTCACAAATCGGTTTATATTGAAGCGATGAAATTGAGGAAACACAAAGAAATTTATTATTCCCTTCGAAAAAGGAGCGTGTCATATCAGAAATGGTAGGTACAATATTGCCTAATGGACAAGGCAAAGTAAATTTGATGACATCCGATCATTATAAAAAAGCTAAGTATAATACAATGGAAATGATTTGGGGCAAATTTTTGTTTTTGGGGCAAGCTTTTGCTGGATTAATTGATATATATGTAATTGCAGTAACTGTGAAAGTAATACTATTTTAAATATTGTCGACGCATAGAATATACGCAATTTCGGATTGGTCATGGAAATTAATTATTGGATGTGTACCATTTTTAGCTAGATTCTTTATCACAGATCACCAGTATAAAGAAATAAGAAATGTGAAAAAGCGATTCAAAAATGACCGAATAAGTGAAGACTCACAACTAGATTCAATAACCGAAAATAAGAATGAGAACAGTAAATGTGGAGACAACAAATTATTGTTTTTAAATAAAAAAAATAATTTGGGCTAATAGAGTTGAACCTGAATCTAGATTTTTGCTAGAACCAATGTCAAAACTTAGTGGTATAGACACGCTCACTAGATGGCACAGTCCAGCTACATTAACAGCAACAGCTCCAGTTTATCCAGGACTTACGCTAAAAGAAATGAAACCGCTTAGTGATATTAAGATTGAACCAGAAAAGATTGAGCCGTCGAGTGCTGAGATTGAAAGGAAAAAAATGTTGGGTTTACCATGTAATTATGTTCTTATGACAATATCCAAGGTTGGAAAACAACCCCGTATATTTGTGCAATTAAATAAGCGTAAAGTGGAAGCTCTACTAGACTTAGGCTCTAGTCATACAATCGTATCCACTAAGGTATTAACAAGCAGAGAGAGAATGAGAATAAAAGATGTTAAAAATATTGGGTAAACTTGAATGTAAAATATTGATTGGCAATAGAGAAATAACTCATCATGTGTTGGTTATGAAAGATTGGCCGACAAAATTACTAATCGGTATGGATGTGATGGAACAATTAGAAGGAGTTTAGTTAGATTCAGCTACAGGGAATCTAACTAACAGTAGCACAAATGAAATTGGGCACAAAACCGGAGAAGTATTTTTAAATCATACTTTAGAAGTTCCTGCAAATTCAGAGGTGATTTATTATGCCAATGTGGTGAGTGTGACAGATGAGGAATATATATTTGAATCGAGTCAGACATTAATAGAGAAATACTATACACGAATGTGTGATGAAGTAGTAAAATTACAGGACCAATTGAGCAATTTATCTCTTGCTTTTCGCTCGTTGTCATAGCAACGAGTCAGCAATCGGTAAATTTTCAAGGTTATAATTTTTGTGCCTTTTCTAACTATTATTTTCAGGCATTTTAGGTTCTCCACCGTAATCAGAGCCTCTGTGATGGCCCATTTCAGCTTCAACACTTTCTTTCAGGTATGTTCTTTAAGTTATAATCGATTTTATTCATCATTAAAATTACAGGACACCCAGAAAAGAAAACTCCGAAACCTGGAATTTATTTATTGGAAAATTTTTCTCCGCTATTTTTCCTATTGTAATTTTGGAAAAAAAAATAAAAACGCATTTGTTGTAAGTGTTAGTTGAATTAAATATTAATAGAAAAATGATAATGTTAATAATTATACCAATAATAATATTCACAGGTTAAAAATAATAATAATAACAATAATCGTAATAATAGGGTGCTAATAATATTAATATCGACAATAATAACAATAATGATATTTTGGTAACCATAATAATAATAGTAGTCTAAATGATAATAACTATGAGAATAATAATAATATTTCAGTAATAATAATAACAGTAGTATAGATAATATTAATAATAATAATAATAATATTTTAATAATAATAATGATAATAGTAATGTGAATATTGACAACAAGAATCATAATGTTAATATGAAAATAATAATACTAATAATAACAATAACAACAGCTGATATCAGAAGCATACACAGGTACTATATAGTTTTAGTAATAATAATAATGTACTAATAATACTAATAATGATAATAATAACAGTAACAATAATATTCTAGTAATAATAATAAAATGAAAATAATACTAATACTAATAATAATAATAATAATAATAATATTAATAATAATATCAGAATCATTCTGGAGATAACGATGAGTTATGTAACCCTAATGATATTATAAGCCCACAATAATGGTACTATATAGTTTATAACCATAATAATGCTATACTAATAATAGTAATAATAACGATAATATTAATATTTTAACAATAATAATAGTAATAATAATAATATTAGTATGAAAATAATAATGATTTTAATAATAAAAATAGTAATAAAATAATAATAATAGTAATATTAATAATTATTTGGTAGCATTGACCATAATAGTAAATGGGTTCAATAGACATAATGATGTGAAAATAATAACTAAAATAATAAAACTACGAAATTTACAACATTAATAATAATAAAATTAATATTAGTAACAACAACAATATCATAAAAATAATAATGTTAACAACAATAATAAGTAACAATAATAATAAGATAAATAACGAAATTTTTCGTAATAATAATAAGTTTAAATGCAAAATAGTCCCGTCAACAGTGGTCTTGTGAGTTATAGGGTCATGGATTTGGTTTTCCAAACTGACCGAAAATTTGAAATTTGAGATAACGTAAAATCTTTTGGAGTGATATTCGAAATCGATTCTATCTTCCATGTTTAGAACGTAAATTAAATTCGAACGATGATGTCACAAAGAAAATCTGATATGAGGCTGATTGAACTCCCTAGTGTGGTTAGTCTCGAATCATAGTGTATAATAATAATATAATAATTTTTTGTAACGGATTAAAATTTGTCAATCAAAAAAAATCTTTCTAATTCTTCTAGATGTTGGTCTATATGTTTTTCTTTATTGTATTAGGACCTCAGCACTACTCTTTCGAGGGTCGGGCGATAGGATTTAGGAAGGGGAGAATACTGGACGGACCTGGCTACTGCCTTCGCCGCGGCTTCCCCCACTAACGACCGGTTCGATCCGGGGTATCGAAAATAAAACAATTTAATTTTACTTCTTGTCTGCATGTGAACTATAATTCGTAGGTCATGATTCAATTATTGTGCTGTCATAATTCAATTAATGTACTTTAAAAATAAATCCTTTCATGATGGAGGTTCAACATTAACGGAGTCGAATTCCTCGATCATAAAAAGAATATTTCTTTAAAGTTCAAAAATAATAATAAAAGAAATCATCAAAAATTATTTCATATTAACCATAGCATAATCACATACAAAAATAAAAAAAATTACTTCATTTCAATAATAAAAATGACTGGTAAGCAAAAATGAACAAGTTTTAAAATGTCTGGTAAAAATGAATAAGGTAAAAATGACTGGTAAAAATGATTTATTCTTGCTCAACCAGCACCGCCTTCTATATCATGATTGTTTGTGTGTGTGTTTTGATGCAGAAAAACAAGTAATTTCTAGAATATTCCAAAATTATAAAAATTTTTATTCTTTTTGATTTAAATTTAAATTTTTACATTTTTATATCTCAAAATTTTTATTAAATTTTTATTTATTTTATTTTTCTTTAAATTTCCATTTTTAACTAATTTTAAATTTTCTGCTCAAAACCACACAGGCGTTATCGTGCTGGTTAAACAACAAATGGGCTTTATCAGTTTTTGCCCAACAAGACGAATAAAATACTATTAGATTTATGTAAGGTATATTGAATGGTCGGGACCCAAAAACAAATTAATTAGTTAATTAAATTGTTTACCGACGAACCCATTAATCAAGGGTCACCGAGCTGAACGTCAGCTTAATAGGTTTCCGGGCATTAGTGAAACGAGCAATAAATTATCTGAAATGGAAAATTGTTTCCCTTGCAGTAATCTAGATTAATTGGAATCCAAACACTATAAAAGCAACTGGCAACCAAATAAGTTGCCAGTTGGCCGAAGAGAGAATATAACGAGTTGAAGGAACGAGTGAAGAGCAGTAATTCGATAAAGATAATCCGATTGCAGTGACTTACATCGTGATACCCTTAAGGTGTATACGAGAAATAAACTATTGTGTATCGTTGTGAATATTTGTCAATAAAGATTTCTTTGTTGGTATTTTGTCTTACTGATTATTGAACTCTAGGAATCGGATCGAAAGACCTATTCATCGACGAATATTTAATATCCCAACAAATTTATAGATTTTTTTCAATTTATTAATAATTCTTTAAAAATGCAGTTAAAACATTGACTTCGTTACCAATAGCATCTTCTGAGTTTAGAGGTGTAATTGTTAAAAGTAAGGGAATATTCTCATATCATGTTGCTACTAGTTTAGAAGTTCTTCGGTCAACTCCCCAATTACCACCAATTTGGGATGGTGTTACTGAAGAAGAATATGGTATGGCTAAACATATATGAAATGAGACTAATTGTACTACACTTTTAGACTATATGATGGTTTACCTAAAATTAGATGTCTTTTAACTAGCTGATTATTTCATGTAGTTTAGAGCAAAATCAATATCTAATAATCGATTGGATTCCTTAAATTTCTTTGAAATTCCAAATTTGATTCGAGTGGGTCTAACTTTTGTAAATAAGCATTATGTAAAATCTGATGAAAATATAAAGTTGTTGTATATAGACATTTCACAATTTGTAAGGGGTGGGCACTAGTCAACCATTACTAGACAGTAAATTTGTTTGGGTAACAGACGATGTAAAATTAAATAAAATCTTGGATAACTGTCTAAATACCGACTTAGAATTTTTGTCTTTTGGTTACATTGTTGAAGTTGACTTGGAGATACCGGCATATATTCATGATAAATTAGACGATTTTCCATTTGCAGCTGAAAAGATGCGATTTTCTAAAGTATACAGGTTAATGCTTTTTTTCTACAGTTTTATTTAAATATTGGAGTAAAAGTATCTAAAATTAATCGGGCCATACAATTTAAACTATATCCGATATTTAGAAATTATGTAGATAACAACATGCGACTTATGGCTTTATCAACAAACACACTTGACAAAAATTATTTTAAATTATTAAACAACAGTTTGTAGGAAAAAACTGTTGAAAATTTGGAAATACTTCGTCGAAAACTATATTTAAATTTAAAATGTGTCAAATAAATTGAAATTTTATAAATATGACAAGATATTAAGTTCAATAAAACAAAGATAAAATTTTAAGCATATAGTAATCAACAATTATTGACGAATATCAAAATTGGCACCGAAAAAATCGATTTAATATTTATTTTGAAATTACATAATTGTCGATTTAGACAACAATAGAATTTTAAAAAAGGGGGTTGAGGTGGATCTAGATAGCACATTACTACCTATTATATACAAACATGTACAAAAATTACAATAGTTATTATTTATTTAAGAAATAGTATTTTTTAAAACTGCATTTAATGTTGCAGAACTCATATTGTTTCTAAATTTATTGCAAAATTTCCCAGCAATGGAAAATACACGTTCTGATACAGTAGATCAGGCATGCTCACCTTACGGCCCGCGTCTCAGATTTGGCCCGCCAACTGTTTTTATCCGGCCCTTTGCCAGCTAGAATGAATAGCCAGTAAACAGGCCCTTTGTTTACCAACAATGAAAGCACTGACATGACAGACACTGCACAATTAGCTATTTTTGTTCGTGGAGTTGACAGTAATTTTAACATTACAGAAGATTTGCTAAAATTAGCTAGTATGAAAGGGACAACAACTGGATAAGATATTTTTTATGAAGTTAAAGACGCTTTGCAAGAAAATAATTTTGATCTTTTAAAACTAACTGGGATTATAACAGATGAAGCTCTTGCAATGGTTGGGAAAAAATGAGTTTTTTGGTTTATTCCAGACAGAGCTGGACAAATCCGAGAATAATACAGAACTTATTGCATTCCACTGCATTATACACCAGGAAAATTTATGTGCGAAGCAGTTGATGATGGACCATGTAATGTCAGTTGTTGTTAAAACTGCCAATTTTATCAGAACACGTGGATTAAATCACAGGCAATTTAAAGAATTTCTTGCAGACCTGGAGGTAGAATACTGCGATGTCATTTTCTACAATGAGGTTCGCTGGCTCAGAGAGGGAAGGTTCTGCAGCGATTCTACAATTTTCGTAAAGAAATTTTAGTTTTCATGGAAATGAATGAAAAATTTTTTCCGGAGTTATTATGTGTCAGTTGGATTTTAGATTTAGCTTTTTTGGTTGACATCACAACTCATCTGAATAATCTTAATACAGCATTACAAGGTAAACATCAACTAGTAAACAATCTTTATGATCATGTCAAAGCATTTCAAGCCAAACTCAAACTATGGAAATTTCAGTTTTCGAAAGGCGACACAGGGCATTTTTCATGTATGACTGTATGCAAAAAAAACAAATGAAGATTTGGATAAAATTACGAAGTATACTGAACAAATTTCAATTCTTAGAACAGAGTTCAGCACAAAATTTTCAGGTTTTGCGGCTCATGAACATGATTTCAAATTATTTTCAAATTCATTCAATTTTAATGCAGACTGCACCAGGCTCAGCTCAAATGGTACTGATTGAACTTCAGTGCAACAGTGACATGCAAAGAAAACATCTTTGATTCAATTTTACAAACTTTATGTTTCCCCAGTAAAATTTTCATCAACTCGATTTCATGCGCTTGAAATGGAATCACTTTTTCCTAGCACCTATATACGCAAACAGTTTTTTTCAAAAATGAAACTCACTAAAAGTAAACGCAGGTGCAGGTTGACTGATGACAATCTTTCAAGTCAACTTCGTAAGGCAACATCAAATATTAAGACAAACATTTCTGAACTGTGTCACGACAAAAAGTGTCAAATGTCACACGAGTGGCGATGAATAATGTTTTAGAATTTTAGATGTATGGTAGTATTCTGTAAAACAAGATTTGCTAAATAATTCAAGTATTTTAATATGCAAAAGTAAACCAAACATCTTGAAATTTAAAAGAATAGTAATTTTAAGTTTAACTATATATGACGATTATTTAACTTTATAATTTATACTTTAATACGTTTTGTTTAAATGTAAATTTTATTGAAACTGTATCCTTAAGTTTGTTCCGGCCCTAACAATATCCCAAAATTAATAACCGGCCCTCGGGTCAATACAAGTTGAACATGTTTGCTGTAGATGTTGGTTTCACTGTCAGTAAAGCTTGATAAAAATTTTCTAATGTCCCTGTTCTAGACTGATTATTTGATTTTAATAGGTTTAACTTTTTCTCAATTTTAAGAGTAATACTATTCTCAGAAATTAGATTTGTGAGCATAGCAATAGATTTTTGTAATACTAAATATTCACTCTCTGAACTTGAATGTGCATCCAATTAATCTGTATTGTTGTGTACAGCAGCTGTTGTCTTTCTTGAAAACAAACGTGGATTAATGAAGCAGTCAATTCCTTGATTACAGCTTTCAATGTGTAGCAAAAGAATTCGTTGGATTTTGGGTACACTCCATTGTGCAGCAGCATTAAAAATGGCATCAAATCCTTATTTCTTCGGTGATCCACAAATATTTTTAACGAACTTTTAAATTCCTCTGCTAAAAGTGTATTTTCTTTTTTCAATTTTTGAAATACATTTTACAATAGTATTAAACAAAATTCTATCTTTTGCGGCACGTTTTGCAATTTTTTCTTCGAAATATTGTCTATGTACAAAAGACATTATTCCTAAATTAATATTTCGCTCATTTGATAGTACAGGAGCACGTTTATTTGGTTTATTTATTTAGAACCAACGAATTTTGATGATTCAATGTTAATATCATGAATTTTTCAAGTGGTTTTCATGGCAATCGTATTTCCTCCTTTAATTGGAAATTTTCCTTACATATTTACCTTTTTATTTTCCTGAAATAGATCCAGTCTCTCGATTGTTTTGACGACATTTTATGGACTAAAATATATAAAAATATTGCATAAAATATTTATTTTATGTTTACTTATATATGTGTTGTTTAAGTTTCTCAACATAAAAATGCTGAATATTTTGATAAATGAAACAAAATGAAAATTAAATTCTTAATAACTAACATAGTAAAAAGTCTACCTATATATGCTTAGTACACAATAAATTTATTTACTATAAATTCATTTTCAAACCAATTGAGATGAACATTTGTAAACGTATAGTATTCTGAGTGGTAGAAATGATGAACAATTTAAATTGAGATCCAATAATCCGGGTAATTAAATACTTGAAAAAACATACAAATTATCGGGTACCCGCATTAGAAACACTAGTTAAGAATCATCTATCACATAGATTATATTATGTAAGACAAGTCAAAATTAGAAACAATTGGCATTTTGCTTTATGTTAGTACCGGGAAAAATTGAGAATAGGATTTGTAGCAAAATTTATTGACGTATGACAACATAAGAGTTAAGAGAAATATATATAATAGTTACAGTCAAATCAGGATCAGTTTATCAAAGGTAAAAAGTGATTATTGTAATAGTGTATGAAACAAAACAATAGCAGCGGGACTCATCGAGTGATCATAACACATACTGTTTCTTGCTGTAATAAGGTTAGCGTGTAATTTGTAATAAATCCAAATATTGTGTTTTATTTTATTGAGCAGGTGGAGTCAGAACTAGCGACTATTATTATTGAAATTATTAAAACCCAACAATCCCTTAAAATTATAAGACATACTCCAGACATTCGGAAATCGCAAATATAAAATATGTTAGCTTTTAAAATAAGACTCCAGATATAAAATCAAATTTAAGATGTATTTAGAAGTTATAAATAAAATTTAGCCAAAAAAATTTCTTTGTATTCTTATTTCACTGAATATATTCATCTTTTATTTAAAAAATTAACTATAAATAAACTTTGTTTAATTAAAGTAAATATGTATACTTGAAATCTTGCAGGATTCAATATTCAATAATTTAATTGGAGAAATTGAAGTCATGTAAGTTTTTATCATTTCATAATTTTAAGTTAAAATTTTTGGAAATTTATATTTATCAAATTGAATAATTATTTTTATAGTAATTATTTAATATATATTGATTATTGTTTACATGTTTTTTAGATAATTGCGATTTATTTATTCGTACAACAATTTACTGTTACAAATGATTATCCATCGAAATCAAATATTTATATTATTGAATATCTTGGTATTCAATTTTATGAACGTAGAGTCAAATAAATATAGTGAGTGTGAAAACCTACCAGCTAATTCAATCAAAATATTGGACCATAAAAATGAGATGAAAGTTTGGTTTGGATCGGAGGTTTCACTGACATGTTGTATGAAAGAAAATCTGAAGTTCAATGACAATAGCGATTTTTATGAAGATGACTTTGAAATAGCGAATTCGAAAAATTCCCCACCATTAATCTGGTATGATCCGAACATGGAACCGGTTGTCAACTATTTCACCGATCCACAAAAGGCTCAAAATAATAAAATATTTATGATTCCCGATATGCTTAACAAAGCGAAAGGCATTCAAGTCGTGCATTTGATCATCAAGGATTTCAAGCCAGCTAACAATGGAATCTACAAATGTGACACAGTCCAAAGCAACAATAAAACTCCCAGCAAAATAAACATTATCGGAAACCCAAAAGTCGTTATTGATTCGCCAAGATATCAATTTATAGAAGAAGGAAAAACCGGCTACATAAACTGCACCTCCCGAGGTCACCCGAGAATCGATGTCGTTTGGTTCTTTGAAGGTGAACACTTGTCTCCGGACAATCACAAATTCTCCTTTATCGAAAACCATCAAACTCTTCGAATATCAGAAGTGACTGAGCGGTTTCGTGGCAAATATTTGTGTAAAGCCGAAGTTTCTTTCGATGATCAAGAAGACATGCCACCGAGAGGGAGTTTTATTGAGGTTTTACCGATCGATGTTATCGTCTACAAGGATCCAGAAATCAGTCCCGATTCTCCATCTGTCACGGTGCAGAAATCAGAAACCGGAATCCAGGGAACGATTTTTGAAGACGGGAATCTGGAAATCGAATGCGACAGTAGAGGCCTTCCACCGCCGAAAATTACTTGGTTTAAAGATAGCAAAATGATAAATCACACAGTCGATCCAAGAGTTCAAATAAGTGAATCGTATTACAGTAGGAATGTGTATTCGGTTCTCAAGATCTACCCGGTGCAAGCTCAGGATATCGGGGTTTACACTTGCAATTCCAGTTATTCATATCACGGTTTCTCGAGATCAGTCGCTAGAAAGTTAGTCGATCTATTGGAATTGTACATTTATTCATAATTCTCTCTCGCAATATATATTTTACTATTTAAACATATACAAAAACGTTTCCCATCTAGGATTTTCCTGGACAGAATTTGTGTTTTTATAAACTGAATCTTTTTTTTGTGTGTAAATAAGTCACAAAAACTTTGCTGCCTAAATTATGGGATTTTTAAATTACCCGGGAGCCTCATGTACCACTATGAGTTATCGCACATATAGTATCCCACCCCGACAACACCAAAATTCTAATCTCGCGAATGGAGTTTCCGCGCAGTTGGTCGATGAGTTATCACGCATTTGTCGATGAGTTATCGCTCATATAGTATCCCACCCCGACAACACCAAAATTCTTATCTCGCGAATGGAGTTTCCGCGTGGTTGGTCGATGAGTTATCGCGCATTTTGTCAATGAGTTATCGCGCATTATAATTTTTATGTTTTTAATAAAATATTCATTTAAAAAATGTAAATGGTAAAAAAATATATAATTCCTCACTTGTCAGAGGTGAATTTTTGTTCCCAGGATTTTTTGCACTATAAATATTCAAACTTAGTTATTCAAACTCTTTACATATTTTAATTCAACCACGTGTTTTTATTGATCTGAAACCATTGGAAATTAGGAACATAAATTTCTATGACAGTTCTGTCTATTTTAGAAAATACTGAGGCCATATTTTCCAGGCACAAAAAACCCGCGACCAAATATTTGTGTTTTTAATGGACATTATAAAATTATAGTGCCTTTTTTCGTGACAGTCTTAGAATTCTTCTCATCTAAACTGAATTTCTTTTATAAAGGTTGCATGTAAATTTGTTTTAAGATACGAAATGACTTCGATTTTAACAAATTTAAGATGAAATATTTCAGAGACAAATTTGGAAATGAAGCTAAGAGAACTTCGAAGCATTGGTTGCTTTTTACACCACCAGATGCGACAAAGACTGTAGTAAATCTCGATTTCATAATTTTACCTTATGATAAGGCTAACGTGTGTAAAGTGCAATAAAAGACCAATGAAAAATAGCGATAATAAACCATTTTTTAAATATTTATATTGAAAAAATAATTCAAATGCTTAGTAACAGAAATTATCATTTTATAGAGTTTCAAAACTCCTATTTAACAATAATATAGTTAAAATTATTTAAGTGTGATCAGTTAGTTGAAATAACTATTTTTGTTAAATTTGTATACACCTAATTCTGTTTTTACACGATAGAATGGTTCCCGAGAAATTCGTGTAAAAAAAAATCGTGTAAAAAAAGATACTGGCCAAGTACAAAAATAATAGATTGGTTCTAGACCTCAAAAAATAAGTTAAAATTAGACTAAATATCATCTAAATTCCAAACTTGGTCTGGAGTATATTCTCCATCTTCAATAATTTTTTTTAGTTTTTCGGGAAATTCTTTAGCAGCCAATTCATCAGCGGATGCAGTTTCTCCCTTAATTTTTATATTGTGGAGAGCGTGTCTTTTTAAAAAACCAGTCATCCAACCAGTACTTGCGGAAAATGCATGTTGTTTTGACTGAGATGATGTATCTGGATCAACTTCCTGGATACGTTTATAGATTCTTAATGCTGTCTGCTTGATAGCAAGTCCGTCTACTGGTATTCTCTTTTGGGATTTGTCTTCTATCCAGATTACCAAAGCTTTTTCCATTTTCTCTTTAACAACATCCCTTACATACGATGATGACTTTGCACTTAATTTTGTTCCAGAACATACTGATGCTCTAATTGCAGTTTCATTTTTTTTAATTGTTCTTACAGTAGCTTCATGGATTCCGAAATTATTTCCCACAACCGTTGCGCCTTGTCCCGTTGCAAGTTGATCTAAAATTTTGATTTTGGTATCTAAGCTGATCGCTTTCCTCATTTTTAATGCAGGAGAATTATGTAACATGGGTGTGGCTACCAAAATATATTTTATTAATCAAAAATGCAAAAATCTAAAATTAAATATTTGAAACTAACCTGTTATTGGTCTACCAAAATTATATGAGCTTCTACTTTATTTTACTTAGCACTTGTTAAAAATCAGCAAAAACTAACGATCTTTCAATTATAATTGTCAAATAGGAACTAAATTGTGTGTAAACAAACAAAACAAAACAGCTGATGCTTGAAATTTACTTGCTTGAAATTTACTTGTACAAAATTGTTCTAGTAAAGTTCAAGCTATTTTAGCGTGGTGAGTTGACTGTCATCGTGGTGAGTTGCTCTCTTTTTACTTTAAAAAAATTCATTGAAAAAAAACGTGTTAAATCCAATAATTCATGTAAAAAAAGTAATTTTGTTTTTTTTGTATTCGTGTTATTTCAAATTATGTCGTGTAAAAATAGAAATATTTTTTCGTATTTACTCGTGTTATTTCAAATTCGTGTAAAAATAATTCGTGTAAAAACAGAATTAGGTGTATTAAAATCTTTTTCATTTTTATCATATTATTTGATAAAATTGTATTTAAGTATATTAGAATCTAAGACAAGTCACATCTTTTGAATTGTTGAACATTCTCTCTGTACGCGGCCTTCCCTCTGCATGCCAAACACGTTATTTTCTTTTTCCAATTAACATTCTCGGTTGATTATACCAATTTTATTGCATTCTCTGCACTCAAATAGTCGATTTTGTTGCTTGAAATTATTACATATGGGGAACATTTATGTATCTTCGATAGTTCTGAACAATCGGTGTGACCCTCCCAAAATTATTTTTTTACCTAATTTTACTGTATCCCATTTGTGAGGTTTTTTATTTTTCTATAAACATTTCGGCTAAGAACTTTTTTTGTTTTTCACCTCTGATTTCTTTATAAGTGACAAAATATTTTTTACAAAATCTGATTCATAGTCAAATCTTGTCGAAAATATTATTTTGGCTAATTCTGATCCTTGTTCATAAATCAAAGTTTCTTTTAACTCATTCATTATTGATGTTGGTTTTAAAAACACAAATTGAAGTTTCTCTTTCATAGTTTTTCCTAAAGCCGGTTCATAATTTTCCATTAGCGTTCTGTCCATTAATGTTGTGTGGCTAATATTAATATTAATTGTGGTTTTCGTTGCACAAAAAATCCTTTGGTAATCCTTGACAAAATTTTCTGGGCCATCTGCTCTGTAATAATCTGATTACCAAAAGATCCGTGATAATAGTCGGCATATCAAGCGCAATTAATTTCAAATACTCCAACATTTTATTTATCAAATTAAAATTTTAAATTATCTCGTTTATCTAGAATATTAAAACCACTGATACGTGATAATTATTAAAATTGATGCTACTTCTTTGATCTAAAACTTTTAACCATTCTTCTTTCAATATGAACTTAATATTAGAAGAAACAAAATCATCAGAATTAGAAAATTCTTTTTAGAATTATCATCAACATAACGTTTAACAAAAGGAAAATCAGTAATCATTTTCTCTAATTTTAAATAAATTAAACAATTCACTTTAAGTATTAAAATTATCAAAAACATAAATACGAAAAGAATTAATCTAAAATTATATTTTTTAAAAATACTAATGCGTTGATTGTATTTCTGCTTAATCTACTTCGAACTTTATTAACTGTATGTCCAGCAACTGAAAATACTCTTTCTGATAATATTGATGTTGGGATTATAAACAGCAGGACTTTATACATTGAAACTTCTTTTTCCGTTACTTCACTCTAAATCTTTGAAATCTTTACCAATATTAAAACTAGGTTTCTGAGTTTCTAATTTTGTTAAAAATACAATACTTTTTTTTATAAATTATAGTGCTCTGTATGTTCATCATGCTCTATTTTAATTTCTGGCTCTTCATCGCTTGATTATTTTACTCTTCCTAAAACCGCTGTGAAATAATTGTATTGCAAATTTCTTTGACAAATTTTGAAAAATTGTTTAAAAAATTATTTTCATTTTGTTTTACAAAAGTCCCATGGCGCAAAAATATTAATATAAAAAATAATAATAATTTTTTATTTCTATATTTATCAATTTTAATTTTAAAAATTTCTAATAAATTCTGCAAAAAGTCAGTATTAATTTGATTCATTTTCTGGAAAACGTATAACTTTGTTGACTCAATTGTAACTGATATATATATTTTAAAACACCAATGTGATTGATGGCAGATTGAAAAAAACTCAAGAGTATTATAAAAATATAAAAGAATACAAAAAGTAAAAGAAAATATATTTAAGGTAATTATGAAATGGAGTAAAATCTGATTAGCAGCAAATGAAATTATTACAGAATTTTATGATGCTCTCAAAGTCTATTGAAATATCAACAGGTAAAGCAAAGCCTTGATCGGATACGTCACTACTGACTCGAAACCCTGTAACTTGTACTAACATGGTGATGGACAAGAAAAATAAGGAGTGAACGATGGAAATTTATATCCAGACTGTAAAGCAAATGTGTATTCTTGTTGTTTTTAATCTGCTCGAGGATCTTATTGTTCCAATGATGCTTAATGGGTTCATGTATCATTATTACAAGAGGTTAATTATCAATGTTTTGGAATAATTTTAAATTCTTTGTTATTTTGGACATAATTTCCAGTCGATTCTAGAAATTCAATATCCCTGGAATAACGCGACTTTTTGGTTTCTTTTTACTCAAAACCATGTTATACGATCTTTGGAAGTTTTTAAAAACATGAAATTTTCCTAATTTATATTCCAAATTATTTAACCAGTTTTATAAGAAAAGCAAAAAGAATATATAAAAACGTTATTCAAGTACCTCGTAATTTGAAAGTTTCCAGTACAAATATTATAAATATTTCATTTATTTTCATTATGTCAAAACATCAAAAAATTTAATTTTACGCAACCTAGATTTTTGATCTTTCTTCAGAAATAAAAATAACTAAAATATCATCAAAAAAGAACACAAATCAAAGGTGACCAAAAAAATAAAGGTTTTTACTGAAAATATTTTAAAGCTTCAACAACTAAAGATTCAGATTTTACACGTTCATTAAAATTGCTTTTGTAGAAAAATTGTAGATTGAATTAAGTTTTTGGATTGAGATTTAGTTTTAATAATCTGAATTTTTACAGTTTAAATTTTCTTTCTCCTCTTTTTCTAATTATTCACACAATATTTTTTAATTATAAATAATTTAATTCAAACAATCACACAAAATTGGTTCTGAACTAAGTAAAAGAAAGCATCAATCCAAAGTATATATTCTACTACAATATATTTCTATATCCTCATTGTTTTCGTCAGGTAGATTTGAACTTGAAACTATATAGATTTCTTAACTTAAATTTTAAAAATTACTCTTATTGAAAATATCAAATTCTGTTTTAAACATTTCAATTATTTTAAAAATTTAGTTTAATAAATTTTATAAAATTGAAATTTAACAAAATTTTAATAAACTTTTAATAAAATATTTTCAAACTTTTAAACATTTTATTTTCATTTATTTTCATATTTATTTTCATCCTGCATTACAAAATTCCATGAGTCGACTGTGAACAAGAACTTGAGAGCGGAACTGACGATCAGTCATTCCAATGTATGTGGCATTGCACCCATGAGATATATATTTATAACCAAGTT
Source organism: Schmidtea mediterranea (assembly GCA_022537955.1). Taxonomy (NCBI): domain Eukaryota; kingdom Metazoa; phylum Platyhelminthes; order Tricladida; family Dugesiidae; genus Schmidtea; species Schmidtea mediterranea. The sequence goes on along the minus strand of CM039680.1, from coordinate 60,842,090 downwards.
CCGAACGCAATCTAAGTAGGACTTAAGATTCACATATAAACCAAATTTAACCTAACTAAACATGGTGGTACATAAGTGTGCATTTAAATTTTAAAAACTAAAATTTAGTTTGTTTTATTAATTAATATTGATTTGCGAATAATATGAAACGTTATGTCATTTTAATAAACAAATTATTTACGAAAACTATGCAAATTACAAATTTATTATGAATCTAATGTTGGCGCAAACTCATTAATGACTTTTTTCATGCTGCCGATTTCTTATTTATTTACCACTCAAATAATATTTATCTCACAACTAAGAATTTCAGATTTTACAACCACCATCGTATCATTTTCAGAAGATTACCAAAAGTATCGCGAGTATTGTAGTTAATTTTCTCTTAAAAAGTATCAACAGTGAATAATAAGTGGCTGATATTAGATGTCAATATTGCACATAGAAGTGCTGCTTTTTCTCAATACTTAATAAGATTATTCACGTAAATTAGAGAATGGAGATGAAATAATGTTACTTTAATAATAGATAACTTTAATAATTCATGGGATAGAAAATATAAGGACTTTAATCCGAGAAACTAATTATCGTTTTGTGTTTTTATTTCTGAATATATTTATAATTAGTTGATTTTATTTTTTACTTAAAAACTTGAATGGTTTTTCTAACCCTCATATACCCACGATTTTTTTGCCTATTGGATATCAAGCATTTCATGCTAGATATCGAGAAATACAAAATACTATTTGAAAGTAGGGCAATAACTGTTCAAAACTTGGTTAATGCAGATGACTTTGACAGTAAACTACGTACAACTAATGTTCAGTGCTGTTGAACTAACACAAACCAGCATCATATTGTACTTTATAACTTGCAAACTGGTAACAGTTTTTTATGCATAAATTGTTGTTATTGTAATAATAACTGTACTTTTTATACTAAAAACATATAAAATGGAGTTGCATCCATGAATAATTTACAGTTTGTATCTTTTATTTTGCCTATCATTATCAGTAATATACTGGGCACTGGGGTAGGAAGAAAAGGGACAGTTATTAACACATATACTGCGTGTGCGTGCATTATTTCAACAACATAAAAATCAAAAGACAGCATTTATTACAGATCAAAAATCATAATTTTACCTGCAGGATGGATGTATATCTGTTTTACAATGAAATAATTACAACAATTTTGTTTACAAATGGTGGCAATGACGTCATACAAAGAATAAATAAACAAAGAAATAAGTAACAAAAATAAGTAAGTAAATAAGAGTATAAGTTGCTGTTAGTAAAAATAGAACTGAAAATTACTTGAATACTTAGCACATACATCAGCAAATTACCAGTTACATTTCTAGATACATACTTTCCGGTTACCGTGACATGATTACACTGAGATTACTCAACAAACGCATCCATGTATATATATATATATATATATATATATATATATATATATATATATATATAAATTTTGCATCCCCTTGTAGCCCAGGCAAACACAGGAAAAGTCATAAGAGCATTGAAGAAAAATCCAATTGGTTTTGACACAAACCTAAAAAGATTAGCCCGGGGGTAAAAATACCCCCCCGGTGGTTACATATGGGTTAATTTAATTTGGTTTTAAATTTTTTTTTAATTTTAAAAAATTTTTAAAAATACCTTCATTATAAGTTATGGATTATAGTTTATTATTTCAACAGTATTTGACTGATTGCGATCTTTTAAACTTATGTAAAATGAATAGTGCTTTAATAAATATTTCTGTAAGGGTTTTGGCTCCTTTTTTAGGGTGTACTAGCTATTTCATAATGACCCTTTAAAATTGTAAATATTATTTTATAATAAGATATTTTAATTTTACTTTGTGGCTCGTAGAATTTTTTTTGATAATATAAGACAAGCATGCCAACCCGCGGCTTTTTTGTGGCCTAATTGAAGTTTTCAATGGTCTATATTATTTTAGACATTTATACTATGAACAAATTTGGCAATATTAAACACAGCTTATTATGTACTAAAAACATTAAAAAAAATAATTATAGTAACTACAATATATTTCGGCAGACTCGCTGTCATCTTCTGGTAGATTCAAACTTGAAACTTTATGAATTAAATTGGTTTTTTCAAACAAATTTATTCATTATTTTATATTTCAAAAATAAATTTTATTAAAAACCATAAATTCTGCTTTATAAATCTCAATGCTTAAAAATATATTTTTTTAAATTTATAAAATCGATATTTTAACAAAACCCTAATAAATTTTCAATAAAATACTTAAATTTTTACACAAAAATATTTTACATTTATTTACATTTTATTTGACTTTAAAATTCGCGCGCAACCTAAAGTATTTGACTTTCTACTTTGTTGTAATTGTAATCTGTGTTTGGGGTGAAATAGTGATACTTATTGTTTTTTTTATTGTATCAATAATTATCGTATTTATTTCTATTACAATTACAATTTTAAAATTATACAACCTAAAGACACTATGAAAAAAAACACAGCGAAATTGATAAACTTACTGTTACAATCTATGAAGAACAATTTGACACCTCAACAAAACATATTTCATAAGCAAACTGCACAATCAAACGGTATTGTCAGTTCTTGTTTTCGAATATCTCACATTATTGCTAAAAATATTATTATTATTATTATTATTAATATTATTATTATTATTATTATTATTATTATTATTATATTATATATTATATTATATATTATTACTAAATAGAGCTTATTGTTTGTTTGTTTGAAATTTTAATTTAAGCTGCTAACAAGAAATCACTTTTATGTTATTAAAATAATAATAATAATTATTAATATTATTATTATTAAATAGAGCTTATTGTTTATTTGTTTGAAATTTTAATTTAAGCTGCTAACAAGAAATCAATGTTTTATGTTATTATATATGTACAAATACCGAACAATTACAATTCTTTTTACTAAATCAATTTTTATTTTTAAATGTTTAATTAATTGTTCATGAATAATTAAGTGAATGAAAAAAAATTCGATTATAAAATAATCCTTTTCGATTTGAAATAATAATAATAAAATTAATAATTATAACAAAATATGCTTTTATCAAAAACAATATTTGTAGGATTATTCAATGAAGCCGTAATTGTTACTAATTTACGGCTATCAATCATCATTTTTATCAGTATTTTATGAGTAAAACATTTAAGAATGAGCAAGAACAAAATTGCCGCTATCAAAGATTTTGGTCCCGATAAATTTAAAATCGGCTAAACTCATCTTAAATTGTTGTAGAAGAGTGCTGATTATTTCTTCATTTCTGGCCTAAAATAGACATAAATTCATAGAAATAAAAACTTAGCTTCAATGCATTCACTCAATCAGTTAAATAAAAAATGTTGTTTACGAATTCGATGCTTCATTTTGTTTTCAAGTTGAACAATTTTTATTTCCGTAATAAATTAATCGGGAAAATCAACTGTAAATTTTTCACATTATTTTAAATTCAAATAAACGTATATTTCATTTTAAATTAATTAATTCACCAGATCAAATGTGGGAGCCATATAGAGTTTGTCAATATTGGGAATATCCGCTTTCATGAATTTAGGGAATTTATTAGAAATATTTGATTATTTAAGTCAAAAAGGAACTCTTTTTGAAAGATTATTGACTATTTAGAATCCGATTATGGTGTAAGTTTGTACTAAATGAAGGTATTTCCCAAAGTTTTGAAATTTAAAGTAAGACTACTTTAACAAAAGTTCTTTTTTGTAAGTAGAAAACAGCACTTTTTATAGATGTCCTCGGGATTTATAATATTTATAAACCTAAATTATATTTCAAATAAAACATATTCGCCTAAGAAATTATAAATAATATTCAATTTAGTTCTGAAAATTTTGAAATAATAATTTATAATATTCAAACCTTACATTTTGTATGTTATCACAGTATCATATTCATGATATATTACATTTTTCAATATTTTAACACGAAATAAACATAAATTACATACAATTAAACTCTTTATTTTATAATAAGTTTAATTTTCATTTTCTTCATTTCTTTTTCATATTACAGATCAATATTTAATTTTTTACTTGTGAAAAAATAAAAGATGTTTCTGATAAAATTGAGTATACCACACCTCATTAAATTTTTATTAAAATACAAAATACAAAATTTTAGTTAAACTTATTAAATGATTTATTAAATTATGTAAAAACTTTATGTAAGTTTCAACGATGGTTTTCAGATATTTGTGGAGTTTTTAGTACGGATATTTTAATACTTTTGGATCACTGTTGTTTGTTTGATTAATGAAATCCAATAGTATTAATTACGAAAATTATAACATCTCCTTTTAATGGAGTTCTTTACAATAGACAGATACAGATCCTCTAGGAACTACCAAATTTTCATGGACAGGATTTTCAGATAATTCTATTTCTTTAGTGAATATTTGGCAATTATTCGAAGCTACCTAGTTTCATAATAATCAGCAAAACCTTTGTTCATTGTGAATTTTATTTCAATAAAATATTCCAATTTAGAAAACGAAAAAACACAAATTCAATGATTCAATTCCAAAATCAGAGCAATAAGAAAAGTTTCCAAAATCTATTTGAATAGCAATTCAAATTCTTTTAAATCACAAAGGCAATATAAACCAATTTTCTAGATAATATACATAACAAATTTTCTATAGAATTCCAAGTTTATCAAAATACAAATTTCAAAAATAAAAAACACAACACAAAATCAATTTCCTATTGATTTGATTAAACAAAAATTCAAAAAATCGAAAGTTTGATTAAAATTTCACAGCTTCGATAATTATAATTCTTGAGGAAAACAACTGCACACACAAACGCGATATATACCCAAAAATCATAAGACGCACACAAAAATGAACTAATAATTCACCAATGCTCACACAGACACACTACATTTTGCGCGCACACAGACGCGATAGAAATTCAATATTTGGCCGAAATAATCATTATTAAATTTATAATTCAATCTCATTATTGCTCTTTTCTGAATCATTCAGTTCTTAATTAAATCATCTTAATATATACTATAAGAAAGAGGAAGCAAACTTAAGCTTTCTTAATAAATGCAAGAATATTAGAGATTAGATTCAGAAAATAGCTAAATGCTACTCTAATGTCTCATAATAGTAAATAATTGGAGCAGGAGTCCTGTATCACATGAATCATGTGCCATAAAATTTGTCGAAGTGAGTGAAGAAAGATTTCTAAGAAGTTCATTTGAAGGTTCTTTTCAAATGGTAACTTTTTTGGAATCCAAGTTTTAATATTCTAATGCAATGTCATAAAGTTTCATATTATGTTTGCATAAAGTATCACATAAATCAAACCAGTTTTTGAGAATTTAATGTGACAAAAAGCCTGTAAATGAAGAGAATGTTTGATGATAAGTAGCTTTATTATGCAGCATTTCAAATTCCACACTGTCATCAATGTCAAAATATCGGGGTTCGAATTTAGTTGTTTGAAGACTCAACCCCAACATAATGAGGAACATTATTAGCTTGATCGTTTTACCAAGTTGAGCACTTTCCACCGATCACTACAGTGTAAAGTGGTCATGATTTGCATTTTTAAAGCATAAGAAAACTGATTGTTGGAATTTTACAAATTTTATCGTTTTGTCAGAACTTAACTTTAATCAAATTAGGATTAGATTTTAAATTGCCTGAGTTTTAGTGGTTTTCATTCACATGTAGGGTACAAATAAGACATTATATATATATATAATTATGTTGGTCACAGATCCGGAATCTTGTTTTCGAAATATAAAACGTTAGCTTATCTTTTTTGCTTAACTCGCTCTTTTCCATTCTATAAAGATCTTGCCTAAGGATTACAATGAAATTTATTTAGAATAAATATTGAAAAATAATATATTGTTTTATTTGAATAACAGTCTATTTATGTTATGTTTTTTTACTTTTTGTGTATAAGAATATTTGTTTTAGTCATATCTTATTATGGTATGCTCTCAAATCGCTAATTTATTGTATTTTTTTTAATTATAAGTGGTTTTTATTAATACAACATCGACCAAACATTTTATGCCTCCAATCAGGGCGGCTCAATAAATTTTTTCTAAGCAGTGTGCCTTAGACGAACTTTTACGAAGCGCCACCTTAAAGAATGTCAACTGAAACATTATGTTTGAATCATTTCCATTTCTTAATTCAATGTGTAGGAATTTCATAATAAATTTTCTGCTGAGTAAAATAAAAAATGCTATGTCAGTAAATAATTTTTTTTCAATATCCGAGAAACAATTTATAAAAATATTTTTGCGCCTTCAAAAATTTAGCCTCTAGGCGGCCGCCTAATTTGCCTAAATGGTAGAGCCGCCCCTGCCTCCAATCCTGTAATATATGACTTGGGTTGAGGGTTAATATTTATATGAATTTTTAATATATATTTTAAAACTTATACCATTTTGTACTAGAACCAATACGGAGCTATGCTGATTCTACATCATAAGAGTTATTTGTCTTAATTTTTGAGAGTTACTTCCCAGGCCGGAACACTGTCGAGAGGTTTTAAAATTACTTTCATGTTTTAATGTAAATGTTTTTAAACATGTAAATGAGTATATTTTAGCGTAAATACTATTTTTTATAAATTATTTTTAACTTCACTTGATTGTTTGTTTGTTTGCTATAGTTAAATTTTGTAATCTAATTTTAACCTCCTTTCACATATTCGGTTAACTTGAAACTTTGTACAACTATGTGATTTTGATAGCAATAAAATTATTACATTTTTTATCGCAGTAACAAATAAGCATTTTTACAGTGTATAGTATGTTTTTATAGTAATAAAAATTTAAACACTTCCAAACGACAAACAAAAAAAAACAAGATATAAAAAGTTTTTCTAAACTTTTATTAGAATTTAATAAGATGGAAAATAATATTCTAAGTGTATTTAGCCTTAAAATTACGCACCAAACTTTTATCATGTTTTAGTTATGAAGCTAAAAACAGTAAAACCTTTTTTTTTTCATTTTTAGTACAAACTTAAAAAATTTTGTTTTTAATTTTTTATTCTATAATAATATTTATAATATGATTGTAAACGTGATTAAATGACGTCTCCATTAACTAATTCTCTTTCAGAGATAAGCTGGTGAAGTGAGTACCCCACTGATGATTTTGTTAACTCAAACCGACTCTAGTCAATCTGGTTGAGATATCTCTAAATTTCTGTTTCTGTCATTTCGTTAAGCCAAACTAAATTAAATGAAAATCTTCTCAATGGATTTTACAATTAACACTAAATATTTTCAGTCTGTTGTTTGCATAATTTATCATTGAATAATTTCACACATTTTTAAAAAAAAATTTCGATTTAAATCGTCATTTTAAGTCAAATGTAGAGTTATAATAATAATAATAATAATAATAATAATAATAATAATAATAATAATAATAATAATAATAATAATAATAATAATAATAATAATAATAATAATAATAATAATAATAATAATAATTATTATTATTATTATTATTATTATTATTATTATTATTATTATTATTATTATTATTATTATTATTATTATTATTAATATTTTTGCAATTTCTAACTGACACTAGAATGGCATTTGATAAAGACTGTGGCGAAAATTGGTCATTATATTTAATGTAGTCTATCGAAAGGAATAAAATTACATTATTTATTAATATATTTATATCAATTAAAATGTTTTAACACTCTGCTTCTTTTCTATACAGGATAATACTATCTAACGGACTTCGGAAATTATTTTTGCAGTCGCGAAAGTTTGTTGATTACTTATTCTTTTTAAATACTTGATATTTTCATATTTTAAAAGCTATATTTGACAGGCTGACATGGATGAATGTATTACAATCATAATATTTTTAAGATGTTAAATAAAATTATGTTTTATAATAATTTTTAAGCCTAGTTCACATTGGAACTTAATTTTAATTGCAACCAAAATATTGTTTGATAAACTCAAAGATTTTGTTGGTTTGAGATGATAATATTTGACCCTTTGGACCTGCCGGTAGCATTTGTCACCCATATATTCATTTGACTTTAACTACTGGTCGAAACTGTACTTTCGATGTCTGCCACAGTATGTCATACCAACAAATTTTTTCAAAGGAAATTTATAAATAGTTTTGACATTAAATAAAATTTTTGAATTATTTCGCGATTAAAAAGTATTGAAAGTAAATTGAAAAATAATAATAATTTATCTTTTATATAGTGCATTACAGTATTTATGAAAGTAAAATGGTATAAAAATGTGAAAATTCAGCAAAGTCACAATGTATTACATTCGCATTCACAAATATTGTTAGTTATAATATAGTTACATTCCGTTTTATTATTTATTTTTAAACTGATAACTAAATAAATCTAATCTTTCGAGACTTTAATCTCGATGATGAGCGTAAATTTCCAAATTAAAATATGAAAATTCATAAATTAATAATAATTTTTCAAATTATCAAAATTAATAGCAAACCTTTAAATTTAAATAACATTTTTTATATTCAAAAATTTAAAAACGTAATTTATCAGACTTTCTTTCAAATATAATTTAATATTAATCAAAAGTTATCGGCATTTATCTTATAAATCCCTTCAAAATTTTTCTAATATAAAAATTTAATAATTTTGCTACAAACATTTTTATTTATTTAAATCAACTTTATTATTTTTCAGCCAATAAAATTACTGTTAATGATATAAATTTATTGAAAGCGGATTTTTTGTTTAATCAATATGGATAATTCGTACGATTTGACAGGATATAAATGGGCACATAAATTATTAATTTCAATTTATTTTCTGGCATCATTGGTCGTTTTGCAGAAACTCGTTAATTTAATTCAATCTTTTTGATTGGATATAAATTATATTTTATTGAAAATTTCGGATTTTAAATTAGATAAAATCCCGATCACTATTAAAGAGAATTTTTAACTTTATTAAATTTAAAATATTTCTAGTAATTTATTATTCATTTTATTATTGCTATAAGTTATAAAATATTACCTCAATTATTTTGTTTTAATTAATTAAAATATGACTCTTAGAAATGTGAGAGCAAAAGAAGATTAAAATTCGACTTCACTTTTGATATAATTAATTAACGAAATTTATTTGAGAATTTTGTGGAATTTCAATTTTCCCTAATTATTAATCTCGTGAATTGTCTAGAAGTTTCATAATTATAAGAAAGTATGAAATTATGCTGATAATTTAGTGTGTTGTTTTATAAAAAATTTATAAGTATTTTAGCCATTTTTTACTATTTGTATTTTCCACTAGTCTTTTGCATTTTTGTGTTAATATTTATAATGAGAAAGGTTGTAATTAAAAAGAGTTTATAAATTTTGTTTATATTATTTATTTAATACAATATTTAACTTGTTTGACGATTGATAAGATTGAACGAAGAAAAACATTAGGATTTGTGAAATATTGATATAGTTCGTATAGAATTCATGTCATTACGCCAGCTTCATCTCCTGTCTTTTCATCAGAACTAATGACACCACAACGTTCTATGTTGATAGGTATATATTTAGTTTCTTCAATAATTTTGTTAACTTATTTGCCATTTATATCTACTAAAAATCTAATTCCATAAGAATAGATTTCCCAATTAGGATCATAAAGTCCAGTATGCAATGGCAATTTCATTTTTTAAATCCAAAAATTTATTCTAAGTTATAATAAACAAAAAAGTTCAAAGTATTTTGTAATTTAAATAAAATTTAAATTGATATCCTATTAAAAATTGACCTTGATGGGGATGCCAGGATTTTTAAAGTTTGCGAAATACAGACTTACCAAATACGAAATACCAAAATTTTCCTCAGAGTATTAGATAAATTCTCTGACAAACTATATAGACGGTTTGTGGGCAATTAATTTTTTAATGAGATCTGTTAGAAAACATTGTAATTTTAATTGTAGTGTTGATACAAATCACATACGTACTTACTCTATTTCGTTTCACACAAACATTCCTGCATCAGTCAGCAAACATCGAATTAATAGTCATTTTGTTGGTTACGTAATAAGTTTATTATAAATTATTATTATATCACCTTATTCATTCTATTTTGCAGATTTATGTACTCTCAAGTTCTTGTAAAATAAATTATATTATAATTTATATTATATATATGTGTGTGTGTGTGAACGCGTTATATGATATGATATTCAGTTTTGAAATCGACAAAGGAAGCTCTTTGAAGTGTTCTCATCAATTTATTTAAGTGTCATTCATTGAAAACGTGCGAATTTCAATGATACATAAAATCGATTCAGTAAAACAAAAGTTTAGTTGTAATTATAATATAGTAATTAGCTTATAATTAAAAAAAATTAAAATATAAGTTAAATCGATAAAATCTTTCTTGGATTTTATTGTTGAATTTAAAAACGAATTATTTTTAATCATTTCATTCTTTATTGGAATTATTTCGTCATTTTGACACTCATTTTTGAATATCTAAATGAAAATAATAAATTACCATTCACTCATAAATTCCAACCCAATAATTAAAAATGAAAATAAAATATCATATTAACTCGCGTTTCTGTTGACTCATTTGAGTATTTGTGAAAATAAAATTTCATTTTTTATTTACATAAAAAAATTTAAAATAAAATTTCTAATTCTTTTTTAACATTTTATTTTTATTTTATGAGTTGTTTGTTATGTTTATTTACAATTGTTTGTTTTTCAGTATCACACCGGAATTTATTTTTCAACCCCGATTTCTCAAAATTGGTACTAACCTCAACGCAACTTCTCTCACTGATAAGAGCGTCAATCTGAGTTGCTCAGTTTTTGGAGCGTTTTCTAATCGTTTAACGGTATCTTTTATCCATGAAGATTTCAACAATTCCATTTTTGAGTACACAAATAAATCAATGGGCAAATATTCAGTTGAAATGATCCAAGATAAACCAAATCCATACATTTCCCATTATACACTTACAATATCCGGTGAGTAGTATTTTTTATTTTCAAATTCTCTTCTTAACTCCAAGTTCTTGTGCCATTTTGGATTCAAAATCCCATTAATGCAAAGAATAAATCTAAATATAGAAATTATTTTTAATTGTTATTTATTATGACATACTCAATCATTTTTACTTACTCAAGGTTTGAGCTAGGTAAGAACCTTGGAAGAAAAGTATTATTTACTGAATATTTTGCAGCAAACGTTTATCTTACCATTTATTTATTTAAAATTATTATTATTATTATTATTATTATTATTATTATTATTATTATTATTATTATTATTATTATTATTATTATTATTATTATTATCATTATTATTATCAATTTACATGTAATTGGTGTAATGCCACATACATTGGAGAGACTTCCCGTCATCTCTGTACTCGAGTTCTAGAGCATTGTCGAGTGAAGGGTTTGACCAATATTAGTGAACACAATAGAGGCTGTAAAAGTGATATAGGAATGTCTGATTTTAGAATTTTGTTGAGAAGTTTTAATAGTTATTGGGAACGAGTGATATGTGAAGCATTGCTGATAAGGCCATTGGATCCAAAGATTAATGTGCAGAGTGCTGTGACTACGAATGTTTTGAATGTTTTTAAATAGTTTACGTATGTTAAATCATGTTTGTTTTTTTAATATTATTATTATTGTTATTATTATCATAATTATTAATATTTATTATTATTATTTATTATTATTATATTATTATTATATTATTATTATTATTATTATTATTATTATTATTATTATTATTATATTATTATTATTATTATTATTAATTATAATTAGTATTAATTCCTACAAATTTTATTATCAAATGAAAAAAGAATGCCAGCTGCAAATAACGTGACAAATTCCCGTAGAATAAATATTCAGTATAAAATGATTAATGAATTATACTTTCTTCTATCTTCAAGTATTCTTCATTTTAGAATTGATTTATTGTTTTTCTACTTTTCTCTGCAATTATTCTTCATCCTGATCACGAAAGATCTTCTGCGACGAAAGAAACTCGGATAATTTTTAAAGATAATTTTATTATTAATGCTACTTTTTTTAATTGAATAGGTAAAAATCTTGATAGGCGTTCATAAAAATTAATTATTTAGTGAAAATATGAATTATTTGCAGAATTTAAAAGTTTGGTTTTTCAGTAAAATGTGACAAACTAGTCAACAGAAAATTAATTTGTGAAAAACATGAAAATAGATTTATAAAAATTTGTTCGAATTACAGCCGGTAAAATGAGGCTGCACTTGTTCACTGCTATTTTTTGTAAAATTGCATGGAATTTTAACATTTGAAGTAGTTCATATCCGTGAACAATATTATGAAAAAGTATGGAGAAGGTATGGAGATCAAGAACTTATACATGCGACTCCCAATATTTTTAGATAGGTAACTTTGGGTCTTGCTGTATTAGGTCTGGTTACCCTTGAGTTATAGTATAAAGTAAATATGTGATTTATAAAGATCGAATTTGTGTCTTTCACATTTCATTTATCACATATTCATAACTACTAGTTTTCTATGCGGCATACTTTAATAGAGCTAAAATTAATAGAGATATAGCCTTTCGGATAGTTATTAACGAAATCAAAGGTTTTGAGAGCTCTGTATATATTATCTAAAAATGTATCGAAATGCATTGTAGGATCGATTATAGGAACTTTTAATTCACTGTAAAATTTTGCACTTCAAAAAAAATGGTTTAAAGATGGAGAATTGGAATTCAAGAAAAATAAGCAAACTTTTATACTCATTTTTTTCATTACTAAAGTTTGAAAATACAGACAGCGGTTCAACTCGTGAATTTTTAATTATAATACAAAGCAGTGGCATTGATGAAATGTATATTACCGACTTTGATAATGATATTATATCACGACCAAAGAGAAAACAAACCCTAGCTTTTGGAACCTTTGAGAAAGAATAAACTGTTTTTGTATTTAAAATAAAGCGCCAATCCATCATATGTATTATACTACAATATATTTCGACGACTCACTGTCATCGTCAGGTATATTCGAATTTGAAACTATATAGAATTAAATTAATTGTATTTAAACAAATTTCTTTTATATTCTAAAAATATGTTACTCAAAATTTTAAGTTCTGCTTTTATAAATCTCAAATTTTAAAAAACTTATTTTCTAAAGTTCTTTAAAACCGAGACTATAACAATATTTTAATAAATTCTCAATAAAACACTTTAAAATTTTTAACAAAACTACTTTACATTTATTTTCATCCTGCATCATAAAATTGCGTTTACCGGTATCAATTAATTCGCTGTGATCGAAACCTTGACAGCGGAAATGACGGGTAGTCATTCCAATGTATGTGGCATTGCACTCATGACATATATATTGAATACTATAATCCGAACAAAATCTAAGTAGGACTTTAAATCCACCTATAAACACAAAATTCAGGCAGCAATTGTGTTCACTGATACTAATCAATTCTTTCAGTTTTGTATTTATTTGTTATTTTGGAATATTGCTAATTTATGTTTATTATTTGTAAGGAATATATAATTTTTGTTTTTATTAAATGAATTTACTTAGAACCAATCTCCGTTTTTCATTAAATGCTTGCCCCATTTTACACGGTTATATATAAACATATTTGACTTTTCTTTTTATTTGTTTTCGATTTCCACGGTCTAAAGTGTAGTTGAATGATTACCCCAATTTTGTATGCATTTTGTGTCTCGTTTTACAGTTCCAATATACGTGATTGTTCATGGAACTCATCTACCGTATAAATCAAGGGTTGAATGTTATGAATTTCAAATGTGCGATTTCTATTCAATAATAACCTCCCGAATTCCATGTTCTATTTTATTAGTATATTCATGGCTGTATAAAGAATTATTGTGTCCATCTTGGAATTTCATTTTTATTCATTCACACTATTTTATTGCGTAAACTGGTAGCGATTGATGTGAGTAGTGATAAACAAAATCCGAGAGGCGCCATATCAAAAGGTTTATCGCAGTCAGTTGTAGATAAAACAGGCTTACTGTTTTACAAGTTAAATTTCTGTTACATTTCTCGGTGTCATGAACATATCCACTAAAAGCTAACATTGATGCTATTGTATTTACGTGTGCTTGTTCTAAAGAAGTTTGATTCCAGCTGCCATAGAGCTGAGTAGTAGACATTTGCATTCTATCCGTGATGAATACGAGTGAGGAGAAATTTTTTTTCTATCTCTGTCAAATATGGGATATTTTAGATGATGCAGTATTATTGATATTGTTCCTATCCTATTGTATGTTTAACTGGTTCTCTCCATACTTTCTAATCTGTACGAATGTTTATTTTTTCATTAGCTATACATTTAATGAATGCTTGCCTTTTAGCGAACAAGCGATTTGAACAATATATATTTAAAAGGTTTTTTAATATTTATTTTTCTGCAGAAATATAGAAAATGTGTATTCGTTAGAAATTCGTTTTAATTTGAATGATCATTGTTAATTATTGATTATTACTTTTTTTGTTTTAATCGAAAGAATGTAAAAAATAATTTAATATTGTAAATTTTTTTTTCTTTTATTGATTGAAATAGTTAATTAATTTTTTATGCTTTATTGATTATTTTTTTTCTAATTTTCATTCATTTTTCTTCTCCTTATAATGGATTTGTTTTGCTGAAGTTAAATGGCATACTTTGGCATTGGATGGAAAGAATAGCATCGATTTTCTGAGTCTGAAAATTTTCAGTCTGAGAAATTAAAAATTTATAGATTTTACAGTGTCTTTATTTTTACAGTTCGAATTATAAAATTAAATTAATTTAATTGATTTTTATATATAATTTATTTAAAAGTTGATTTTGACTCCTTTTTTTATACGGGTCCGGTGAACGAAGAACGTATATTTTCAATTGATGTTTTTCAAAATTTTGATACCGAAAAACGTATCAATACGTTCTTAAATTCGATTTAAATACGAAGAACGTACCGATACAAAATTCATTTAAAACGCCGTATTTGGAGCATTGTAATCTTAAAAATACTTCGTAACGAAAGCGTTAAACAATAAAAAACCAAATAATAATTATTAATAATTTTTATTATTTTAGCCATATTATTGTCATCATAAATATTATAAAATTTCTCTACCAAATAACATTTGTTTGTGATCTAGATTTCACAAACCCGATAATAATTTTTAATTACAAAACAAGTCTCTATTATTAATTATATTAGACAATTATTTCTATTTATAATCCATCATAAATTTTAATAAAATATTAAATAAGTTTCATTTACAGAAAAATATCAAGCAATTTACGAAATAAGATTTATAGGGAAACTTGACTTTCAGTGATAATTTATCTAAATGAATTATTAATGAACTAAAATGTCTTGGGAATAAATCCATCAGTTTTCATCATAAATGGCCGACTATCTTACATTTCTACGTTTCATCCGTTCTCAGATTCTATGACAAACACATAAATATTTTGTTTAACTGGAGACCTAATCAATTTTTACCAACGTTTCCACAATTTCATCCTGTCTTTTCATTAAAAAAATTAATCATAGTTATAATTTCACTCCATTTGAATAAATATTAGCGCTTATGAGTTTTCTTAACTTATTTTGATAATATTGTTTTCTTCTCTTTATATTTCTCATCTTTTTTTATAAATATGTACATAATTTATCTTTTTTAATAGTGTAGCACATTTACACAAAATTCACTTAACACATTTTAAACGGTACGTAACTCGTGCGAGTTCCTTGCTGTAGCGAGCAAAATTGTGCAACGCGCGCGTAAAAATACTCTTGAGCAAAAATCGCTTTAACTTAAAAACTACCTATATTTTTAAACGAAATTTTAAAAAATTACTTACCACAAATAACTAGAAAAAACATAGTACTACGTTACCCACATTAGAGCGCTAATAATGACAAAACTACGTGAGCCACTTAAAGTGTGTCAATAACATTTATTATCTAACATCGTCAGAAATACTCCTTTCAAACTCGATACAAATAAGAATAACTAACTTAAAAATTAAAAATTAAAATTAAAACAAAAAATTAACTTATTTTAATATTAACGACTCTAATGATAAAAATAGAAATTACATGATTAAACTGATAATTGTTTGTCCACTTACTTCATTGCTATATTTGTCTTGCAATTTTAAAGAAATTTTTAATGTTTAATTCGCGTGATGAGAAAGAAATAAGAAGGATCTCAAAATGCATGTTTTAAAATCATTCGATGATTTGAAAGATTAAAGAAACATGACTAAGTTTCAAGAGAAATTAATACATGTAATTTTGAAGTTGCTCAATGAATAAAAATCAACGATATGCTGATGCTGTAAAGAAAACTTTAACAAGATACAATTTTGAAAACCGATCAAACAAAGAAAGTGGATTTTATCGAAGAAACAACGACGAAATTCCAAGAAGAGAATAAATGGTTGGAAAAGTATGGGCACCGATGGAAAAAAGTAGGGTTTATAATTCTAGAGAATATCAAACTTTTTCAAAATTTAAAACTAAAAGTAACATCTACACTTGTTTTAAAATTTCCAGATTTAAGCCGTTCATATTGGATACAGATGCTAGATTTGATCGCATCGGTGTGGTATTATCTCAAACAGAAGAAAATAAAGAAAGAGTTATTGCATATGGATCTCTGGCCATGAATAAATATGAATTAGGTTATTGCATAACGCGAAAGGAATTGTTATCTATATTTTATTTTACAAATCAATTTAACTTTTATTTATGCGGTAAAGGTTTTATACTAAGAACAGATCACAAACCTATTACATTTATGATAAAAACTAAGAAAGCTCCTCAATTAATCCTAAATTTCAAACATGAATAAATCATCTTAGCAGTTTAGATATGGAAATACAATACGGAAAAGGTAAAAATCATAGTAATACCGACGCTTTCTCTAGAAGAGAATGTGAAACGTGTATACAATGTCAAACGATTCATTAAAACACTAAGAAATGGTAAATTAAAAACGATATTGTTAACATTGATGACAGAAAATATTGAAAATATATGGCAAAAGAATTCTGACGAAATTGAAAGAAAATATCGGTAATAACTCGAACAAAACATCCTTTAAATGCATAAATGGAGTCATGATGACAACTGATAATAATATTTGGATTCCTAACGATAACAAATCTATGTTCATCATACAGTATCATAAAACACTTTGTCATGTTTGTTCTAAGAAAGTCAAAATGTATATATCAAACCACTTTAACATGAAATATTTAGAACAATCTGTTCTTAATGCTGTACAAGACTGTGAAAATTGTAGAAAAAGAAAGAATTGAAAATTGTGGAAAAACAAGAATTAAAGAAAAAATAATATGTACAAGGGATTCTAATTTATTCGAGAGAATCTATGTGGATTTTTGTGACCAAATACAACCAAGAATAAGAGATTTTGGGGGAATTTGACCATCAGATTAAGTTTATTTCTCTACATGCGGTTAAACCACAAGATGAGAAGGCGGTGGCTTAAATATTCAAAAAAGAGTGGATAATGAAATTCTGTGTCCCAAGGATAATTAATTGTGACAAAGGCAAGTCATTTGAATAAAAAATGGTAAGAAAGGTTGCAGAAGACCGCAATATTGAAGTAAAATATTCAAGCTCATACCATCATTCAGCGAATGAACAGATTGAGAGACAGTTCCGAACTATTAGAGATTTAATACAGATAACACTTCAGAACAAAGGACATAAATCATGGCTTGATGTTCTTCCGGAAGTGCAATTTAGGGTGAATTCAACTTTCCAAAAAATTATTAAGAAAACTCCAGCTGAATTGGTGTTTGGAAAAAAGATTCATAGTGAATGGTTTTCTGAAACATCGATAGATAAAGTAATCAATCAAATAACGTATCGCGAATTTAAAATTGGAGATTAAGTTTTAGTTAAAATGTATATTCACAATAAAAATCAACATAGATATATGACGCCGTGGAAGATTATTAAAAGGCTACACTAGCGAAGTTATGAAATAAAAATGAAAATGGAAGTACTTTAATTAGAAATCTTGAGTGGCTAAAGGCTTTTAAACAAAAGGGGATGTGAGGTATTTTTAATTATAATTTAAATTATTATTGTATGTTGACTGTATGTTAAAATCCTTACGTATACATTAATTATTTTTATAGAAACTCCTCAAACAAATTATTATGAATTTGTTCAAATATATAATCGTATTAACTCAGTTATTCCTGAAACTTTTTTTCTTATATTTTTATAACGTGCTATCGGTACAAAAGCCCAATGGCAACTAATAAAAAAGACTGTAGGTTTATCTGGGTTAAAAATAATAAACGTTGTATTCGAAATATTGACTTTTAAATAGATCAAATTAACACAGAATTTATGTGGCTAACAATAGATAAACAAAAAATTAATATATAAAAATATTTTACCTTCATCACCATAAACTAGGGTTTCCATATGTCCCGGTACACTGGGACATGTCCCGGTCCAAGATGTATTTGTCCCGGTCGATTTAAAATTTACGAATGAATATATATTTTTTTAACATGAAAGTCAAAAATAACGAAATGTTCCCGAGCGACCTGGGTACGGGTCAGTTAGTATTTAGTATTGATACGCGCACGTGGCAAAACCAGCATTCTAAGCAACACATCCGCCCTCTCCCATCCCCCTACACCAGTTATCAGAAAAGGAAAGGCCATTTTTTTACATGATATTAATTTGAGTTTATTAATTCAAATGAGAAATGTATGATTGTCGATAAAAGTTTTGTTTTTTATGTGGGTTGAAGCGTAGCAAGAAGGAAGGGGAAATTGTCTCGGTCTGTAGTTCGAGAATTATGGCAACCCTACCATAAACCTATTAATATTAATTTATATATTGATAATTGAACTATTTTCCATGCTTTTTTTTCATTTTGACCTATAATAATAATAATAATACTAATAATAATACTAATAATAATAATACTAATAATAATAATAATAATAATAATAATAATAATAATAATAATAATAGTAATAATAACTAATAATAATAATAATAATAATAATAATAATAATAATAATAATAATAATAATAATAATAATAGTAATAATAACTAATATTAATAAAAATAATAATAATAATAAATTCTGTATCTAATCACTATTGTCATCTGATTTGCTATTCCTTTTAATTTGATATTACAGTCAACAAATATATTAAATTTTATTTTATATATTTACATTTTTTTATCAAATATAAATGTAAATGTGTGTGTGTATTTATTATTTCCGTGCATTATTGAAATCATAAATTACATTATTTATTTATTTTAATATTTTGCTGGATTTGAAGAGATTAGGTTCAACTAATTCCTATTGATACTGAATGTCTACTCTCTAATTTATTGTTAGTAAGGAAATAAGAACTGATACGGCTTCGGACACTTTGGGACATAATGTTGCATGGTATTAGTATTTTTATTTTAATTACCTGTACGATTATTTTTTTTCCACTCTATTTGTCTGCTTTCATTTCTATCTACTGAAATCCAATTGCTGAATTTCTATTTTTAAAATTTTCTTCCTTATTTATCATGTTAATAAATGATAATATTTTGTGAATTATTACGAATGCTACATAGCTTTATCAAAACTGATCAATGTTCTTTTCTCATTTATAAAGAAAATATTTCGTTTATTTTATTTGATTTTGCATGTGACTTTTATGTCTACCAGTAAAATCTTTTATCTTTTTCACCATTGCTTTATTAATATCATTATCAATTTTTTTTATCATTATTAGGAACTAAAGACAAACATTTTTATTGATTTAACACTTATTTTCGGAACAGCATTTTTCAAATATTTGTTGACCAATTTTAATTTATTTACTCAAATAGCAAAGAAAAAATTATTGTCTGATTATAATATTTTTAAAAAATAATACCATTCTATATGTAAGAATTGTTTTTCTATATGAAAAAGATTTCTGAAGTTAAATATTAAAATAAACTTAATTTTATACACACACACACGCATATATATATATATATATATATACACGAAGGACCTTTTTTCGGGATTCGGGAGACAGTAGCAATCCTACGAATATTATTTATAAAATAAACATATTTTCTTGGTTAAAAAATAAATTTAATTTTTTGTCATTGAAATATTGAAATTTGCAGATATTGTCTGGTCGGAAAAATTGAAAGAACACAGCGGGATTCTGTGGTAAGGCAAACATTTATAGAGGAATCGAATAGTTCTGTAAACATATTTCACAACGATATCCCATTAAAATTATAAGATTATTCTATGAAAATTTATCTCCTTGTAAATTTTCATTTAACAAAAATAATCAAGTTCTAACATGAATTTTGTTTTAGCTTTGGTTACAAATATTAAAATAAGTAAAAGTATTCAAAACAAAGCAAGGTAACACAAAAATATATTAATTTCAAAGGTTTTGAAATTTAAACCTATTTTTTTATAGGTTGCATTGTGTCGAGAAAATTATTAACTTTTGTGATTTTTTTTTGATTTTGATTTTTCATCATTTGGTTATATTGGAGTTCAGGTTGTGTCTTAAGGGCACACGTTAATAAAATTGATCACAGTCGACTTAGTGAATTGATTGATATTATTATATGCAATTTTGTGCTGCATGATGAAACTAAATATAAAATATCTTTACTTAGGAATTTAAAAATATTTTATTGAAAGTTTATTAAAATATTGTTAAAATTTTGATTTTATAAAATAGATTTTTAAGAATTGAGATTTATAAAACAGAATTTTTTATTTTCTATAATAATATATTTTTAAAATATAAAAGATTAATGAGGAAATTTGTTTGACAAAAAGTAATTTAATTCGATATAGTTTCAAGTTCGAATCTGCCTGATGATATCAGTGAGTCTGTCAAAATATATTGTAGTTTAATATATTGGATTTGCGATTTCTTTTATTTCATTAAATGTCTATGTTTTGTGATTCTTATAATCAAATTAAAGAACATTTATTTCAGATGGGTCCCATTATTTAGTTTGAAAATTTTCGTTATTTGAGAAATTTAATTTTTTTTCAAAATTACTAGATTTCCCCTCCTTAATAAATTATTTAGATTTTGAAGGTAATTTAATGAAATTTATTTTCATTTGAAATTTTTTTGTGGAAATCAAAGAGAAAATTTAATCAGCTATGGTGAGTGATTGTTTATTGTTCCAATTGAATTTTTCGTTTTAGTGGCTACTTAAAAGAATTGAAGTGTTCAGTAGTTGATGTCATTAACTTTTTCCTTTTTCTCATTTTCTCATATGGAATTTCATTTTTCGTTCTAAGCAAATTCTTTATATATAGTTTTTTTAACATAATGCCAAAATTTTCACTTGTCACTTGCATTGTTGTCACTCATGTATAACAAATAATGACAAGCTTTAATTAATGTAAAATTGCAATATCTAAAATCTTTCATTTAATTTTTTTCTTTGGGAAATAACTTGCTTTGACGTATTTTAATTAATCTTATTTTTTGGTGATCGAATAAAAATCCCTTCGTAACCGATCTTATGGACACCTCTACTATTTAATTCATGTATTTTATTCTAGATATTAAACCACAAGACGCAGGATCTTACTATTGTAAGGCAAGTGTTCGTTCGGATAAATATTTTAGTTTATCTCACAATGGCGTCGTCTCAGTATTGTATGCTCCTGAAATCCTTCCGACCAAATCGACCCTTTATGGGTTATGGTACAAAAAGAATGTATTAAAGTGTAAAGCAAAAGCCTATCCTAATCCAACATGGGAATGGACATTTCAAGATTACCCATTGCCTAACCAATTTAACCAGTAGGTTTTTTAATTTAATTTGGGCCAATACGTATTTAAATTTAATATTAATTTTATAATATCGTGTCTGTTAGAAGACCTTGGAGACATAATATGGGACTGGACCTTCTATTTTTGAGGGGCCCAAATTATTAAATACACTAATAAAACTTCTTCAAATGCAAATAAATATCACGAATTGAAAGAAAACAGAAATAAAAATTCGAAATTCCTTTACGAAAACACAAATTTAATTTGAAAAGCGAAAATTATAGCTTATATATTTAAATAAACGAAATTTTCTGCATGAAACTATATAATATTTATTTGATTTTTTATTCGAATTTTAATTTTACAGTTAAATAATTTTTACTATTTAATAAAACATTTAAAAAAAAATTCTGTTGAAATGCTGTCTGGCATTATTGGATAAAAATGTATAATATATAATTTTTTTCTAGACTATTTTATTTTAAAATTATAAAACCAAATTTTGCTATATATATATATATATATATTAATTCAGATTTTTAATATTTTCTATACTCAAATCATTATAATTTTTTCATTGGTTTTTTATACAAAATGTTTCTCTTTCATCATATTAGAAAATGTGATGCCTGGAAAAAATATGAAAGATAAAATTATGTAGAAATTTTTGCAAATACATAAATCTTCTTGTTGCGTGACGCAAATAAAATATTTTTTCTGTAATTAAAAATCTTGTTTTATCCAATGAATTTATGATTATAATGTTTTGTAAAAACTTTTATATATATATATATATATATATATAGAAACTTCGCTACTAACCCAACTAATAAATAGGAATCACCTTACTCTTTATTTACACGGTAGATACGCTCCTGAGAAATCCTTGTAAAAAATGATGAGTTCTTATCGTTCCATGTTATCCGAAAACAATTTAAGATGAAATAAAAATAAAAAAAAAGCTGGAAAAGTTCTGATATGCGTACGAATAATAATTAGTAGCACAAGGAAAAATAAATAAATTTATTATTCCGAAGTTAAGAATAGAAAACTCACAATTAAAAATATATAATTATGAATAAATAATAATTCTTAATACATAATTATTCGTCGCTACTTGATAATAATCGTAATTTTTTGTGGCGAACGGGGCCAAAGTCGCTATCATCACTAAAGTTATTCACCTTACGCAAGCTCATTTATGGAGACTTTTGTTGCAGTTTAACCGATGAGATTACCTAATTTTTGTCTTTATATAAAACCTAATTATTTCGAGTTTCGTATAGTTTTTCGGCCCTCAGACTTTACTTTCAATCGCTATAATTAAATATCGGTAATTTTTGGAACTGTTGACATTAGTTTGCACTATTTTATTCAATCACCAAAATTGTTCACGTCTTTATATTTGAAAAATTGCGTTTAATAATAATATAACCAATTAATAAAATAACTAATGAGAAAAATGAGTCTGATGTTTTTGTCTATTGTAAACTCTATGTTCGCCAGCGACATTATTCAGTCTCTTTGGCAGGTTCATATTTATTCAATGCATTTGTTACCAGACTTCAGGACTCTTCGTTAGTCAAAACGGCATACTTATTCTTTCTCTTTTGATCTTTCGCCTTGAATTTAAGTCTGATTAGTACGTTTTCTTGGAAAGGTGTATAGATTATGCATTAATTGAAACAACATGCACAAATAATTTATTTAAAATTCTTGCTATTCGCACTTCCTTTTGAATGCATATTCGTGTGGATTCGTTGTTTAAGTGGTTTCATATTCTCCGCTTTCTCCTCAGTAGTGATGTCTTATTCTTCTAGCGTTTCCTTTGTAAACACTAAATTAGATTTTTTGTTTTAATTATTTGTTTATATTATATTGAATCAGTTTATAAATTATTCTATCATAAATTTATTGAAATTTATATTTAAACGTTTGACATTGAATAAATAATAAAGGTTTCAAACGAACTCAAAGATTTGAGATATGGAAATTATAAAAATAAATAAATTATAAGGAAATGAAAAACCGTTAAAACATCTGTGTAATTCTGAGATTAAATTCTCTCTTTAGATATCGCATGAAAACAATTAATAATAATGATACTTCTACATCCGAGTTGATAATATTGCCAAACTTTCAAAATGATGCAATATTTGGAACCTATGAGTGTTCTGCTAGAAATTCATTGGGGAACATTAGGAAGACAATTTCATTTTCTCAAGCTTGGCAGCCAGGTGCTCCAAATGTCAATGTTTGTAAGGTAAAGGTTTCGTATCGGTTTGAGTAATCTAATAGACTATTTTATTTTTAGGTAACAGCCAGTACTATTCAACTTTGTGTGACACCGAATTCCGATTCGGGCGGTTTACCTCTAACTCATTATGAGATGCGTTTTAAAGGTTTTGAAGTTAATAGAGTCTTTGGACCTTATTACTATCCTGTCAATCCGTCTACGATTACACTATCTCATTTGAAACCGAATACCCGATACAAACTTTCTTTATCAGCTGCCTCCGAAGCTGGAAGAGGAGCCAATACTGATATCGAGGTAAAGAATCTAATAAATGTATTTCTGTACTTAAATATAGATTGCAACTTATTTTAACTATAATTTATTATATAAATTTATTTTATAGCTTCTTTAAAAACCTACAAGTTTTACAGATCTTTAGATCTTTTCTAGGTTTTGATATACCATGGATAAAACAATAAAATCTTTAAAACCTTTTAATTATGAAGAAAATTTTTAAAATTTCTTGGTAAGATTTTTGAAAAAAAAATGTGATTTGTAATGGCTTAGGAAATGTTTTATAGAAGAAATAACAATTAGACCAAGGGTAGTCAACCCAAATGGTCTTGCGGGCCACTTTGAGAATGCATCATAACTTCGTGGGCCACATATAAAAATATACATTCCTATATTAGATATAGATACACTATAGGTATTTTTTGTGTTTACTATTATTCTTACATGTAAGCTTTAAAGTTTAAACATAGGTAATGTTATAATAATAATACCAAATGTACATTGCAAAGAAATATATATCACTAATTTATAGTAACTAAAAATTAAGTATAACTAATATATAAATATAAACGAAATAAAAAAATCAAATCATTAAAATATATTTATTTAATTAGTGCGATATTTGTTTCTCTCTTTCGATCTCAATTTGGGTATTTTCACATCGTAATTTGTGTCGCAGGTTAGCGTCCGTTATATTTAAGCGTGTTTTCTGTTTGGTCAATTTCATTTTGGAAAGAAAACGACTCGCAGGTGTAAGTTGAACCAAAAGCGCTAACTTTTTGTGCTAGATTTCTCAAATTGGAAAATTTCTCATTTGTGACGCAACTGTTATAAAAATCTATTTTTGATGTTGATGTTTCAAAAATGTATTTTAATTCAGTATTATGCTGTATTGTCTAATTATTAGACGATTCCAAAATATCCGTCCACTCACGAAGATTAGAATGAAAAATCGTTTGGATGAGACATGCATTTGACTTTTAATCTACATGTATATTTACGATTTTCAACTACAATGTATCACCTTATTTTGATTTCTATATACAGTAGAACAGTATATATATATATATATATATATATATATATATATAGAGAGAGAGAGAGAGAGAGAGAGAGAGAGAGAGAAAGAGCTCCCTCGACTTACGCTGTTAATTGGTTTCGCGTAATACGAGACTCAGAATTAATGCAGACTACAATATGTTTTGCGTTTCGTATTGCAGGAAACTGTGTAACTTGGAGTTAAAAACATACACAAAAGATAGAGTTTGTTTCAAATTTCAAAAAATTATAGAGTATCATTTAAAAAGATTGCATTTTTTTCACTCGTAACTTGAATGATATATATATATATACTTGCTGTTCTACTCTATAAATGTTCGAGTTTGCTATTTAGTATTTAATAATGATGTAAAGTTTATATAATTTAATAGAATTAATAATAATAATGTCAAGTGTCTTCACCCAAATATAAGAACAGGTTCTTATATTAAAAAAATCAATAAGATTTAAAATATTGTTAAATTTTTAAATCTTGAAATTTTGAAAAATTACATTCAAATTTTATTTTATTTTAAATAATATTGAATTTATATAAATTTTCAATTTTTTCCCATATAGAACGGATAAAAAAAATATTACACTGTCAAGCAAAAACTTGAAATCATACAGAAATATTCTGTTTTATTTATTTTTTTTATTTTTTTCTTAATTTTTAATAAAACATATAGGTATTCCGAAATAAATTGTCTTATGCATTCGAATATAAGAAATGACCCTTCTATTAGAAAGCTCTTTTATTCTAAAATATTTCAAAAAATTCTTTAAAACCAAAAAATAACGGTACAACGAATAGAAGGACCTACTGTCTTCCTAAATTCGATGGAAGACATTAGTTGTATACGCTAACTAGTTATTGTATACACTGACTCGTATTTATGCTTAAACTGAAACTATGATCTTCGATCATTAATAGACAAAGAAGTCAAATTAAAGATTTTTCTAATAATTCCATATAATAATTGGAAATTAAAACAAAAAACTTTTGAGGGATTCGATTATCAACATTAATGCAAATTTACGATTAATTACTAAATTCTTCTTGAAAGAATTTCAATCAGATTTTCCGCACGATAAGTGATCCACTGTCAAAGGAGATTTTAATTACTGGAAAATTAAATATTCAAAACTTTTTTTCCTTAAACTCACTAAAATAAAACTAATATGATTAATATTTTAAAAATTATTCAAAATATTTTATTTTTGGCATTTTTTATATAAATCAATAAAATTTAATTGTTTAAATGAGAAATCCAAATCAATTAACTGAAGAAAATTTTTGTGAGATAATCAATTTCATAAATCAACACTAGGACTTATTTCAATTGAAATTATACAAAAGATAATTTATATTTTAAAAGAAAGCGCCATTCAAACACTCGTTGTACGATATATTTTGACAGTTTAATTGTCATCTTCAGTTATGAAAACCAACAGTATGGATTAATTTATATATTTTAAACAAATTATTTCTTAATTAAATATTTTAATAAATAAATACTTTAATAAATATTTAAATACTTAACTATTTATATTAATATTAAATATAAAATTTTTCATCTATTATTATAAACATTTTTAAAATAATAATAAAATATTTTATAAATTTAAATTATTTTATAATGGAAATAATATTATAAGTTAAAATTTTTTCAAAACCAAAAAACATCAATTTATCACAAAATCGAACTATTTAAAAACATTCGTAGTCATAACACTATGCACATTAATTTTTGGATCCAATGACCTTATCAGCAAATGCTTCATGTATAACACGTTCCCAATAATTATTAAAACTTTTCAATAAAACTTTAAAATCAGTCATACCGATTTTACTTTTATAGTCTCTATTGTGCTCACTAATATTGGTCAAACCCTTCAATCGACAATGCTCTAGAACTCAAGTACAGATATAATAAGAAGTCTCCAATGTGTGTGGCACCCATTAAATGTAAATTGATAAACTAACTCTGAACACAATCCAACTGAGTTTTTGATTTATTAATAAACATATTGCGTACCTTACACGAATTATTTATCAACACCTTTAACTGAATTAGCAAAGGTAGAAGATAAAAACAATGCACAATAAATCAATCCCTTCACCATATTTCTCTTATACTTAAATTTGCCCAACCTTTATGAAGAATATAAGTATAATGACCCCAATCTGCTGGTTTTCTATAAATCTCTGTCTCAGAGTGTTTATCTATGCGTTGAATAAATAAATCCAAGACCGCAATCGATGACTTTCTCTCCGTTTAACAAGTGAATACAATGTAAAGTATTATATTATGTAAAGTGTTCATAAAATGCAAAAATGGCTCTACATGTTTGTTTTCTAAACTAGCCAAAATATATTGATACCATCGTTGGTGCTAAAGGAGAACCCATAGCAAATTCCAGTAGTTTACGAAATGCCCTTCTATCCAAAATTTGATGTTCAGAAACATTTTCATCCATCAACTCACAGCAATTGTATCAAACAATGGTTTATTCGTAAAATAACTGCAAACATCGAACGAAACCATAACCTAATTTATACTTTGTCTTTCTAACTGTGTAATACAAGAAACAAACTCAAAGCTACCCCTTAAACTCTTATCGCATTAACGGTTTTAATGATCCATCCAAAACTTTGCTATTTTATACTGGACAGTACCAACCATCGACAAAACTGGTCTCATAGGTACACCATCTTTATGGTTTTTGGAAGTCCATACATTTTTGCAGATTGTGTCGAATAGATTTGCCAAAATCTTCATTAATAAGTTTATTCTCAATTAAACCATTCAGCAATTTTGTAGATACTGTTCATCCTTAACCTATTCCCGGACAAGACGGCATTTACCGACAGAAACTGTTCTATTCCGCGAACAAGACTGCATATACTGACATTTAACAAATCAGGTATTAGGACAAGATGGGAACAACCGACATCTAATGCATTACAATATATATATATAACAATTATACATGTGTCCATATAGAAACAC
This sequence comes from Schmidtea mediterranea, assembly GCA_022537955.1. NCBI lineage: Eukaryota > Metazoa > Platyhelminthes > Tricladida > Dugesiidae > Schmidtea > Schmidtea mediterranea. The sequence goes on along the minus strand of CM039680.1, from coordinate 60,813,596 downwards.
TATTATATTCCTGCGTAATTTATGGTTAAAACTATGTTCGGGAATGCTTTAAGAGAAGACAATTTTTCATTCTTAATGCCTTTTTTAAATTTCACGAACTGAGGAGAAATTAACACATCATTCAATTTATTTACATACACATCATGATCAAGAATAACTAACCCATTTCCTTTATTGAATTTACAAATATTAATATTATTCTTGACTTAGTTTTTCAAAGTCATAAAATCTCTAATATTCTACTTTTTACTTTTATTGATATAATCCATTATACTTGCACTTAACGAGCTCTTCATATAATAACGTTTATGTATTTCATCGATTGGTATATATGAAAATATAAACGTTCAATTTTTGCACACAATTTTGTTTCATCAATGCGATTCTTAATACAATGATTTGAACCAAATTTCAAAATACGCTCCTCTTCCTCCGTCAAAACTATTTTAATCCAATTGCTTAGTTTTTCATCTTAAAACTAGAGTGCCATAGCCCAAAAAAAATTGCGAAATACTGCATATCACTAAAAGAATTTGTACAAAATATAATTTTTTTTATTAATATAAGTTAAATGTATTTTGGTTTTTCGCAAAAATTTTCGGCTATTCGTTTCCCAAAAAAGGTTGGGAATATTTCCATGTTTTACTTTCAATTCGATATTTACCAAATTGTTCGTTATTCGCAGTTGTGAACGGTTTCAAAATCCTCGAAATTTATGTCTATGTTAGCTAATAAGGGATTGTAACCTTCCACTATTGCTTCGATGAATTCATTAAAAACCAACATAGATAAACATACTTTGTCTCTATATGTAACAAAATTATGAATTTTCTAAGATTGACTAAAAAGGTTTTTACTTGCCTAAGACCTCCTTCATTAAACACTATAACTCTCCTATTTACATTTCGCTGTTGTAATTGTAAGTTATTTTTTAATAAATTATTAATTTATTTTTGATCACTAAAATATTCTTTTATTGTCATGTGTAATGCTCACCTTATTGGTGGATGCCTATATGAGAGACTAAGACTTGATAAAAACTGTGTCGAAAAGTTGTTGTTATCCTTTAAAAGTTTATTGATACATTTTCAGCTGTGATAAAGGAAAATATAAATGATTATTTAATATATTAATTGTATTTAATTTGCTTCTTATTAATTTAACTTTTTAATATTGGATTTGATTTTAATGATATTTTGTATACAAAATAGTCAGAGACTTATTTTTTTAATTATTTAAAATTTTTGTAAATTTACTTAAAGAGGGATCTTAAACTTTCGGCCTTTTGATATTTTATTTTGGAATATTTATTTAAATTAATTCCCGGTGAAATACTAAAATATTAAACGCAATAAAAATGATTGCTGAAAGAACAATTAATGATTTTATTATAAAGTACCTTAAATGTCTTTAAAGCCATGATAAAAAAATTCTGGTGCATGAAAGTGTCAAATGTGGTGAAGGCGTAAGTTTTAACAACTGTTTATACAAAAAAATTGTCTTTACGTTCTGTAGCAAAGTGTCAAGCACGAAACGATATTTAGGGTAATTTAAGAATCCTTAAATATCATTTTCCGTGGAGAATTAATAATTTTTTCAACAGAACTGAGTTTTAAAAACATTCATAAAAAGATTCTATTACGTTATAAAAATACGGATTTCCGGTATTTTGAAATTTTTTTTATAATCTCTGTCATAATGAGACATTAATTCACTGGATCACGCTTAGACAATAGCAAAGTTTGAATTAAATTTGAGTTATTATTTACAGAATTTATGAATATTTGTTTCTTATGCATTTATATTATGATTGATATTTTTCGTCAATTCTTCACATTGCTCTTTATTAAAAGTTGTTTTTGTTTCAAAAGTGTAGGTCAGCAATGTTTAGCATTTGACCCAATTAAACATTTTCTGTTACTCACTTGAGGTTTTGATTTTATATTTATTAAAATACAGTTATTATATAGTTTTCTGAATTATTTGTATCATCACTAATGCGCTATGGCATGTAAACAACCAATAGCGTTCAAGGGATAATTGACCTTGAGTCATGTGAGTCCATATCCAACTAACAATACATGAATATGGTTACAAGAGGTATTATACACCTATGCATGCAGCTTTTTCAATGGTTTTTCTTATATTAACCATAATATAAATATTTGAGGGGGCAAAAAATGAATAGTATAATTTTAGTTAGATTCTAAATATGATTAATTTTTGTATGCTTTTATTTTGGCAATAGACTAGCAATATTTTTTGGGCCATCAGACAATTCCTGTTAAGCATGGCTGATAGGGGTCTTTCAGTTACCTAATAATAATAATGGATGTTAAAAACAATAAAACACCATAATAAAGCACTCCTTATGAAAATTAAATTGTCATAAATTATATATTATATTGCATTATATTATATTGTTTTCATTAAACCATTTTTAATTTAAGTGTAATTATTCAAATATTTGGAATTATTAATATCTTGGACTTGTTACAATAAATTGAATACTATCACTAGCAATGCAAATGGACATTCACAAAATTCACCTAATAAGGCTCCTTCTGACTTTTTCGAGTTCTCTGGACTCACAAAACCACTTTGAGGAACGCGTTTTGATGGCAATGAAGCAATAAAAGAACGATTGGAAAGGCAATATATCAAAGAATTGTATGATTAAAAATAATTTTTTAAGTAACACATGCGCCCCTCAAACTCCGATCCCTTAATTTCATTGAATACAATATTGTAGTCCATTTTTTTATATTACTTTCTTTTCTTTAGGTATGTTTGTTCGACTTTCAGGCACGAGATAAAATCTCCTATTATTATCTGAGGAGGTTTTCAGAGTAAAATTCTTTTCAACTTTTTGTTTTTTCAGGTTATGACAAAGCATCTCGGACGGCCCGTTATTGAATTAGTCAATTCATCTACTGCTGACTCTAAATCTTTTAATCTTCATTGGGTCGTTGATACAGATGGTGGGGCACCAATAATTCGATACGATGTTGTCGTTCAACAGGTGGACGTTGATCCTTCAGACAGTTAGTTTTTTATGATTTGCTAAATGGTTACATTTTTCTCTGTAGATTCCAAAATCATCAATAGAATTGGAAATGTAAAAAATTATATGGTCGATGATTTGGGTCAATTTAAACAAATGTTTCACGTGAATAGTTTGAAGTCTAATACTTGGTATGAGTTGAACTTTACCGCAACTAATTCTTTTGGGCAATCTCCGATGCAAGAAGTTATTTTTCGTACTCTTGACGAGCATGCGTTAGCCAGAGCTGAAGGATTGAAACAGTACTACAGTGAGGCAGCCATTCTGATGCAGTCTCGACTCAGTCTCATGATGGCTGTTTTCTTATTTATCGTTCTCATTCATAATTAATCATTGAGTCTGTTATTAGACTTTCTATTAGCCATTTTTTCAATGTGTCATTTCAAGGTCATCTATTATTTTATAGGTTTTTGATCCATAATACCATTTTAGGACAAAGTGATTGAAATAATTGATCCGACTCTCTCTTTCTCTCTGTTGTTGATCCCATTTGATTTCTAGCATTGATACAATTGTGCAGGTCACTACTGTTTTTCTTTATAATATCTTTTCTTGGATTACCAAACTTTATGATGAAAGCATTTTAATGAGAATACCGCGTAATTCTTTTAAAGTAGAAATTAGATTTTCATATATTTATATTATGCATTTATATTATCAGAAACGTTATATATTAATTGTTTACTCAGATTATGTAGACGTTTGATTTGAGCATAATATATTGTTACATTATTTTTCTCTTAGGTTGTCGTTTTTGCTTTTAATATTTATTGTTATATTTACCTATTTATATAATATAATATAATAATAATAATAATAATAGTAGTAGTAAATAATAATAATAATAATAATAAATAATAAAATAATAATAATCAATAATAATAATAATAACTAATAATAATAATAAACATAATAATAATAAATAATGATAATAATTAATAAATAACAATAAACAATAATAATAAATATTAATAATAATGATAATAAATAATAATAATAATAATAATAATATGTGAAAAGAAAATAATAATAATAATAATAACTAATAATAATAAATAATTATAATAATTAATAAATAACAATAAACAATAATAATAAATATTAATAATAATGATAATAAATAATAATAATAATAATATGTGAAAAGAAAATATTTAATCAAAGAGCAAAATTATACTTTATTTAAATTATACTTTTATAAATAATTCCACTATCGAAAAATTTATTTTAAAGTTTATATAAAAATAATGATATTAATAATAATAATAATAATAATATATGATGATTTTTTGTGGCAGAATATATAAATGTTAAACAAGCAAATAAATGATAAAATAAGCCTTTGCTACAAAATATGTGTTAAATGAAAAGTTTTCGATTATTAGATAATCATTTGAAAACATTTCTTATAATCCATCATTTTCTCATTTAATTAAATATATAATTTTTGTCACTTATTTACTGTAGTGCCTGCAGCATTTAATGTTTTGTTATATTATTAAATTTTAATTAAATTACAAATGAGTTATTAAAAATAACATATTTAATTTTTTATTTAAATATTTGCCCTTTTTACTTGAACGCCACATTTGGCAATTCTCTCATTATTCAGAATTCGGAAATTACAAACACAAACTCATATGATTAGCAAAATTTCAATTTCCAATGACTTCGATCGTGTCTTCGTTGAATAATCAAATCCAGTCTCAGTTGTAACAAATCATCTTCAAAACATCGCGAGATTCTATTAATATTTTCTTTGGAATGTTTACCTCCATCAAGCTATTTGGCTCGATGTTCTCGTCATTCACTTTGCTCAAAGTGCCTACAATTCAATTCAATATTTAATTGAACATCAATTTCTACAAGTTTACTTACGTCGAAGATTGGTCAAAGTTTATACAATTTCCAAGAAAATGTATATTCTAATAAACTTCTGGGATTTTTATTGTTCGTCAACTGTTTCAACTGCATCATTTTATTGTTGGACATTTATTATAATCGGAAACCCCTACATTTACTTGTTCAACTTTTAATTTATGCAGTTTTTAATTTAATAATAACAACATTAAATAATAAATAAATTTATAAAAGTTAAATTATATTATTATTATTATTATTATTATTATTATTATTATTATTATTATTATTATTATTATTATTATTATTATTATTATTATTAAATAGCTATTTATAACATGAAGCGATAATTATTAAAAATGAAAAATATAAATGAACATAGATAAAAAGTTTCAAAAAATACATTTTGAAAAGAAAAAATAGTTTATGTATAATTCTGTAAAAAATTGTAAACAAAATTTTTCCTACAACAACAAAAGGAATATATTTTTATTCAATTATTTGTAGTTTTTGGTTAATGATTGAGATAGGTTGAGCCGTTTATTTTTAAAGTATGTCAAGACAATTTTCGGTTTTAAGGAGATGTTTAAAAATTTATATTTCTATAAAATTTATATTTTGATAAGGTCTATCATCCAACTTTGGTGTATTTTGTAGTTATTGCTATACATTTAATATCAAATAATGTTCATTACAGATGTCTGGGGGAAATAGAAGTTTGTTATACTCAAATTGACTTTCCCCACTTTCAAAATTAACAGTTTAGTTATACAATTGATAATTTTAATTTTTTATTCAATTTATTTATAATATTTCTTTTTAATTTTTTCTTTTCTGTATTTTTTCTTTGATATTCAAAATTTATTTCTTGTTATAATATTTAGGGGAAATTACAAAAATAGAACTTTTTTGTCGTTTATTATTAAAATAGAACACTTTTTGAATAAATTACTAAAAAATCAAACTGATAATAACAACATAAAATATATAATTAAGTTTCAAACTGAGGTTGAATTCTTATAATTCGTGGTCTTCCATGTGATCTTCTGGCTAAAAGGGGAATCAATTCAGATGATTCTAAATTAAGATTAGAAAGAGGTAAAATACTCCAAGAGTATGAATTATAATACTCTTCAGATTTATAATATTCGGAAACATAGTCGATTCATCGCCGTCGCTTCGTTGGACAACAGGTGTATATAAGTATGTCGTGTAAATGTTCGTCTATCATGAGTCGAATAATACTAAATGATTGCCTTGACGTTTTCGCTTTTACATTGTGTTTTTTAAGTACTATTAACTATTATTGTCATTTAGTAATTAAATAAAGAAAATCGTTTTGTTCATTGCAGTGATTGTTAGAATTAAATTTTTGTTCAATAATTTTTCCTTGTTACTATAATCAATGATATGGGTAATGATATAATAACGAATAATCGGTGAACTGATGTATTGGTGGTAATATAAAAACATTTTTAGATCACTCGTGTAATTTAATTATAATGATAAATTGATAATGTAGTGAGTATATTAATAATTTAATTAGCCATTTAAAACGAACGAATGTCATAAGTATTTTCCAGACAAAATTCGTCAGTAAATTTTTTACTTAAGGGATTAAAGTTAATTTAAATTAATTAAATATATTTAGAAGTTTTTGATAACTAGAAATTGAATATTAAACTTAAAAATTAATATTTAGAAAGTTTCATAAAATAACTCTTGAAATAAGATTCTGAGGTGTATACATAAGATGAATACCAATAAATTAGGGATGAAGAACAAGAGTTGGACAATCACAGGAAAAGAGTATTAGATGACGTATATTCTTCTATCGTCAGTCAAGGACCCGAAGGCGAGAATTTCCAAGGAGTAGTACTGGGAACAGTGCTCACCTGCTTGCTGGATTCTTGGCCGCTATAAACATTACCAGCATAGGCTTGCCCATGGGTATATGTTGGTATGATTAAAATTGTGGCCGAGCTAGAGTAGACCCTAGAGTAAAGGGAAATCATCTGAGGAACAGAGTATGATTCATCGCAGTGAGAGTCCGATTTAAACAAATTAAGTTTCGACACAGTACCACAACTCTAACATGCCCGAAAATAAACAGAAGACTATGTCTAAAAATGCCATTACCACGAATAAACAAAAGATTGTGGATAAAATTGATTATGATATGCCCGCAAAAAAACCTCCCATAAGTCCTTTAAATTACTTTAGCGAAGCCAGGTATTTTTACTATTATAACTCCCTCGGGTAATTAAACCCTTTCAATAGCCCAATTTAGGGTATTAGGTTCTTTCTATCACTATCTACGTTCGACAATAATTATTAAAAGTTTTTAACACATTTGAAAAAGAAATAACAAATATATACAACAGATGAAAACATAAAAATTTAATAATGCAAAAAGCGGTATCAACCAGAGAAGTGAGATAATGTACAAATCTTCTAATCATCTAAAAGTTCACATAAATCTACGAGGTAGTCTCTGTTATTTCCATCTATGTTCACTTGGAATTTTCGTTTTCTATAGGATTTGAATTTTTTGGTTTCGACTTGGGGAACTGAGTGGCTCAGATCGTCACCGAAGTCATCGGTCTAATATCCGACAGAAATTGATGAGTTTCGGGTCTCCTTGACTTCTTGCGGCCAGCGACGTGGCATCGCTATCGTGGATGATATGCCCAAACTGATTTGCATTCCATCATCCCTGTCGGCGTAAATTCTGGGTCCTGGCACGTCCTGCTTTAAAAATTCGGGGTGCTGCTCTGCGACCTGAATTGGGCCTCCTTTAATACCTTTGCCGCATTTGCAAGAAGAATGGCTCCCTCAGCTCGACGGCGTTCACGGCGTCGCATATTTTTATTGGGGTTATGTTTCTTGCTGGTTTGGTGTTTTGTCAGGACCGATAGAGTTTCTCTCCGGGATGTTGGTAGGTGGAATTAAATTTAATTTCACGGCCAGATCGCGACCGGCTAGGTGTTTTGTTAGTTCGGCCTTAGTGAACAAGACTATCAGTATGGCTCTCTGGTCATTTATGATGACTCTCTGAGCCCGGTTCTCCGAAATGAGATCATCGCGACATCCTGTCAAGCGATGAATGTGTTAGTAGAGTGCCTTCACGGCTTCTGGGGTAAACCATGTACCCAACGTACGCTCATGTTTGGTGTGGAGTTTTCGATATTTCTGTTGGCATGCAAAGTGTAAAATGTCTTCTTTAGGGATATTTGATTTGACTGGATGGTTTTGTTTGAGTTGAGGTCATTTAAGGAATTTTGTAGTTTGGCATCATATCTATTACTTGGGTTTGGTGAGAATGATTTGAATTTTTTCTGATTTTGGTTATTGAATTTTCTGAAGTTAAGGAGGGCGAATAAAAAAGATAAAAAGAAAATTCTTATTTAATTACTTTAATAAATTTTTAACAAAAAAAATTATTTAATTTTAAAATAGATTTTTTCGCGGATTCAATTTATTGTCCGTTAAGTAGTGTGACCATCTGCTTGTTTTTGAGCGGGACAGTCCTGATTTTTTGCAAAATGTGCATGCGTCCTGATTTTACAAGAATTTGTCCTGATTTTTGAATTTTTTTTCGTGATAGCAAAATTCCTAATCTTAAATTTTGGAAGTTGATTTGGAAGCTATTATAGTAAAACTTTACAAACACTTCAGCATATATTCCGTTCGAACTGAAAGTTTTAAGTCACTATGCGAAGAGATGGAACAAATTTATATGCCACTTTTGAATCATTCAAGTACTCGCTTTCTTTCTTTAGAACCTGCAGTTCGGAGACTTATTGAGTTGTTTGAGCCACTGATGGAATATTTTGGAACTTTAAAAAGCTGTCCTGTTTCAATTCAAAACTTGTTTAATGATCTAACAAGTAAATTTTGGATTTTGTTTATTTGCAACAATCTCAAACTTTTTAATGAATCGATACGTGCCATGGAATCATCAAATATTACATCTTTTGAAGTGGCAAATCATATGAAAATACTAAAGGAAAAATTGGTTAACCGGAAATTGGTTTGCCTCATGAATCAAAAAAGGAATATGACAAATTCTCATTTAAGCACCAAAATCGTGTAAAAGAGAAAGTTTCGGAATTTTATGCTACCATTTTGGATTATCTTAAGCTTTGGGAAGGTGCTCTAGATGGATCAGATGTCTTTATGTGGATGCTAATGTTTAAATATCCATCATGGGAAGAAATAGATTTGTCCATTGCATATGCAGCTTATAAATATGGTGATAAATTTTATGACATTATTAATAGAGATGTACTTTTTGATGAATATGGATTAATGAGAAATTTTATTGAAGATAACATTTCAAGCTGGATGGACGCAAAATTGACACCTGAAAATATTTGGATAAAAATTTTTACCAATTTTCGTGAACGCTCGACTTCTCTTGTTAATATGGCGAAATTGGTACGAATTGCATTTTGTCTTGCAGGCACATCTACTGAATGTGAAAGAATTTTTTCACTTATGAATAATGTTTGGGATGATCATAAGAGTCGCTTGAATATTGATACGATGAATGCAATACTTTCAATTCAGTTCAATTCAAAAATGAGCTGTCTAGACTTCTTTGACATGATAAAGAAGGATACCAAGTTTTTAAATAATGTAATATCTGAAGAAAAATACCTTAACTAAACAATAAAAACTATAATAAAATGTGTAATTTTATAATATTTGGAACATAAAAATTTTCAAATATGAAACTTTTTAAAATGTCCTTATTTTTTTATAATTGTTTTTAATTAATTGTGTTATTTTTTAATTTGTTTTAATTGATGTTTTTATTTTATTTTTGATTTCTGCTTGCGTTATGTATGTATGTTTTTGTCAGCTATTTTTATAATTCGGAAAAATATTTTATTATAAAACTTTATTTTTTGTTTAATTTGAGGCTTCTAGCCCAACAATTTTAAAAGAAATGTAACATTTTTCTTAATTAACTAATTATAAAAACTTAACTATAGATGATTTTAATAAAATGAATTTTGCTAATTTTATTTTTTGATTAATGTTTAGTTATTTTTGATATACCTTATAAAATATTTTTATTATTATTATTATTATTGATTTTATTCATATTTTTATAAGTAATTTTTTGTTATATATTGACGAATAAATTTAAAAATCTAAATAAAGATTTATTAAGAATTATTAATTAAGAATTTATTTTTGAATTATTTAAACGATTTAAGTATTAAAAATATATATAGTTTAATATTTTTATAAAGCGAATTAAGTCTTAAAATAAAATATAAAAATTATTAAAATAAAAATTTACTTTTAAAATCATTTTTATTTTAATATGTTTTATTTTTGTATTTTAATTTTAAATTAATTATTAATGATAATTAATAAACAAAACTTTTTTATGTAACATTAAAAATATTTGTGAAAATAAAATTTATAAAATAAATATTAAAATATTTTTTATCAAAAAATTAGTTATATTTCATACTTTTGACAAACAATGCACATATTTTTGGGTAGAAAATAAAAATTAATTTTTCATTAATTATTTAAAATTATAAAAATGAATTTAATAAAAATTAACTAAATTGAAATAAATTATAAAATATTTAAAAAAATCATTTTTAAACAAATAAATAATTTGTTTGTAAATATCCAGTATGTTATATATTATCATTCAAAACAATTATTACATCTTCTACTATTACAGAAATCGTAAAAGATATTATTAAAAGTTATCAAAGTTTATTGGGCCTCTGGAGGAGTCCAAACTGTGATTTAGTTGCTGTCGGTGAAATTTTGGAGAGTCTAAAATTGAAACTGGCACATATCAAATTCCTGCCGTTAGCAAATACTTTATCTTCGAAACAAGAATTACTTCTTGCAAGAAACATTTTTGAAATCGGAGCCATCTGGTCCATTGAAACGAGAAATATTGCTGGTTTCGAAAATTATGTTTCGCTTTTGAAGTATTACTATTTTGATTTGAAACATAAATTGCCTACCAATATTGGTAACAAAAATGAATTATTGGGACTGAACTTGTTGAGACTTTTGGCTGAAGGGAAATTATCAGAATTTCACATGGAATTGGAGCTGTTAACCCCGTAGGAGAAAAGAAATATTTACATCAATCATCCTATTTTAATAGAACAGTATTTAATGGGAGGATGGTATAATAAGGTCTTCCTATCCAGAACTGATATTCCGTCTCCGAGGTTTTCTTTTTTCATGGACACTCTGCTTCATACAACAAGAAAAGAAATTGCCAGATGTATTGAATCTGGATATGAATAAGTAGCAAGCAAAGACGTAGAACGGATGCTTTTCTTTTCTAGGAAAGAAGATTTACTCTCGTTTGCGCTAGAACGAAAATGGATCTTTGATCATAATAATATTTATACTTTCCTTAAAGAAGAGAAAGAACAAGAACGAGTGATGTGTGAAAATATTGCAATCACTATGTTGGAATATGCAGGAGATGTAACAAAAATTGTTTAAATAAACTATTTGTTAATTTTATTTTATTTTATTTTCTTGCCTTATTGAAATTGTTAATCATTGAAAATGAAATTTATAATAATTACTTAGCATTTATAATTTTTATTTATATTTTAAATTATTACGTAAAAAGTATTTGCAAACTCAAATGCGCGATTCTGATTGGTCACCCTTTGTTATAAATACACATGAAAATAAAATTGTTGAGAATTTAGTTAATCTATAACCAGCGCAATTTTTTTGTAATTTCAAAATGTATATCCTAGAGGATCTGATGAAAATATCCGGTCAAGTTATGCAAAACCTTTTATCCCCATTTCATGGAAATGTTATCAACTGATGATGTCGAAGTTTTAAAGAAGATGTTTATGAAAATCAATAGCAATATCCAAATGACTATTACAGTGTTTTTCGATGCTTGCCAGGCAAGATTTTATAATGCTTTTTAAGAAATAATGTTAAAGGAGAATGAAAACTGGTATGTCACTATAAAAATAAAATAATTCAATGTTGACCAGAACAATATATATTCTCCAATGTAGAGATTAGAGCGTACAAGACTTGCTCTTCGATTTTAATAAGTTAATAAATGTAGTAATCAGTTATTGCTTTTGTAGTTGATTTTAAATAATAAAAATAATATTAATAATATATAATATATAAAATTATATTTTAAAAAAATAATAATATTAATTAATAATAATAATAAAATTTTGTTGACATTTTTTTGAAATATCTTATAAAATGACACTTACACAGATGCATCGGGGTAGAAAATATGTAATTAACAAAGGAAATTGCAATACAAATACAAGTTTAATAAAGACAGGTGCAATACAATTGCAAATTTAACTAAGCCACTTAATAGACGCTTGTGTAAGTTTTTAAAAATAATAATATTAATAATAATAATAATGATTATAATAATAGTAATAATAATATAAGGAGTATTTTTCTTTATTTTGACTTAGAAAAATTTTCGAATAAAGTATGAGTCATCTCAGCTATTGTATCCTCCCGGAATCGAACGGTTCTTAATCTATATTCAACTCCTAACCTACCCTCTATCTGATCAACATTTTATCTCAGTTTGGTCTACTAAAACACTGGTTCATCCGTAAATATCCTATAGTTCGGTCTATACAAGGTTTTGTTTAAATAAATCGGAAATAACACGCAAACACAGCAACGTAAATTTAAAATCAGACCTATTAACATAAAGTATACAACCATAAAATATGAGGAAAATATAATTAAATATAAAAGAAAAAACATAACAGTAAATTAAAAATAACAGATATGTATCAAGATCCACGCGACATTAATATAGAAATAACAAAATAACACGAAAATTTGATCGAAAATAGACTAATTTATAAAATCAGCATTTTAATGAAAAAACTGGTTAAAAACAAAATATTTCTAATTAGAAATATTCAAATAAAAAATAATAAAAATAAATTATCTATGTAATGCAGGAAAATAACAAAATTAGAATTAGATATTACAAATAAAGTCAAGGTCAAATTTTGTTTTAACGCTCCAAAAAGAACACGCAAGGTTAGGGTCACAGAATAAGTATAAATACAGATTCATTTTCACAAGATTTTAATCAATTAGCTAGAAATCGCTTTTTCTTGCAAAAAGCTAAGCCGTTTTTTGTCAGAAGAAACCGATAATCACTTAGTGAGCAACCACTTTTTCTCACAAAAAACTAAACTGTTATTTCTCAGAAAAATCTGAGAACCGTTATTCGTTCGAAACTAGCAATTTGAAGCACTTTTAATGATCAACTATCGGAAAAAATTTCTTCGTAGTACGAACTCAAGCATTCTTCTAAGTAAGCACTACTTGATCGTATTAGCGGGAAATGAATGTTGTATGTTTTAATGAAATACCATGTAGAAAATGTTATGGGACAAATGTACTGATTATGTGATGACTTTAAATTACATGCTTCAATGAATGAAGTGATATATCTGTCGAAAATTTTCCAGCCCACAGCCAAACCATCTGCAAGTTATTAAATTATGACATAACTATCGAGCGGTGTAAGTGCGGTTTCTCCGCCTCTAGCTCGTGCCTGTGAATGTCCAGTCGTGCGTAACGAAGGGCTCGAACGTAAAATGATTGGAACCTATAGAGGCAGTGGGAAGATCGAGAACTGGTCTTTTGGCTAGCTCTCTTTCACCCATTTCCCGAAAATTTGACCTAAAATTTATACAACATATCGGCTAAACTTCTTACACTGAGAAGTCCAGTGGACACTCATAAAATCTAATATCAACACAATATCCTTTAGGTCAATTCAGATGGAAATTGGAAGCGGAATTCGAAATCAATGCAACTATTCAAAATCAAAAATGTTTTTAAAATTAAAGAAAATTCGAATGATTATAGAAAATTTATCAAGCCTAAAACTAAAAGTCAATTTTAAACTTAAATTAACAAAAATTTGAATGATTATAAAAACCTGCTGGAACTAAACCCAACTAAAACCAATTTTTACCTAAATTAAAGAAAATTTTAATCTGTTAGGACTAAACTCAGCTAAGATCAATCTTAAACTTAAATTAAAGAAAGTTGGAACGATTATAAAAAGACTAAACCCATAAAAAATCAACGAAAATGTCGAAATTAAGAGTCAGTAGTAAAGCTAGTAAGTTTTTAGTAGTCGGAATAACGATAGGAACTCATTGCAATGAACATCCATAAAATCAGACAAACAAAGTAAGATGCCAATCAGTAATACAAATGAATCAATAAAACCCGATCATGAAACGAGCATTCCCATCGAAAACAGTAATAATAATAGCTCCATCAGCCTTAGCTATGAGACATTTATAAAAATTGATGATTGAATTCGGAACCTCAATAATATCATGCACCGCGTCATAGATTTGATTATAAAGCTTAAGTTCCGACAATATCATAAGTTGTATAAAGATAACAAATGAAAATTTTCACCCAATAATATCCAAATCCATACCACCATAGAGATTAGACCCTAATGCTAATGATAATGGTAAGGTCTGAATCGCCAAATTCTAATTTCCCATAACATTAAGTATTACAATGAAAGAACAATAACCATAAAAACTTAGTGATCAAATTCCGATTACCCATAAAAAAGTAATAACGATAACAAAAGGAATAATAGCGAAGGCAACAACCATAATAAAATTGTCTTTAACCCTTCATTGACCATAACTAATTAAAATGTCGATAATAAAAATAAAACAATGCATTATGAATAATGATAACGAAAAAAAATAATACCTAAAGCCGCAACCATAATAAAATTATCTTTAACATTTATTATAATTAATCATAAAATATTGGTAATAAAAACAAAATAATACATTATGATCTAGCACCAATGGATATAGTCGAAATAGTTGGGTAAATCATCTGAATTGCGACTGATCATTTCTGTGTCAGCTATAATACGATAAGAAATAATCTAGATAGAAGAGATGATTTCGTAAAAAATAATAAAGTGACCACACCGAGAGAGTATGAATACTCTATAGCTTACCAGCTAATTCATTCCATCGAATAGGATCATCCACGATGCAGACGTTAGTACCGAGGCCAGATCTCCACGAACTAGCCAACTAAACACTCAGTTCAGAATTCAGGTTAGCTGAAAATGAATAAAGCTAATCTAATGATAAATTGACAAAATCATCATGAACAATGAAGAAAACGAATATAGATTATTGACTCCTAAACGCATGAGGGATAATGATCCAAGTAATGATAGTGAGAATAATTCCAACTGATGATATTTTATAATCGGCATTAGAAACTCACACGGCGATCAAGCATTTCAACTGAAATCAATTCAATAGTAAATAAACGAGGTCACGACAGGTGGTGTCTAATACCCACATGACTGTGTTGAATAAACAATAGATCACCCGTTAAAATGAAGAAATTAATGCGACTAGAACATCACTTATCACCCATAAGAATTTGTCAACTAAAATAAACATTAAATAAGTTTGACATAATTAATTAGAAAAATGGGTAAATCAAACAGCGATTAGTCGGTGCGATATCACTATATAAACCCTGACCTAAATAAAAGAAATTCAGTTATGAATCCAATAACGAATCAAGCACCTATTGCTAATAATCGCAGGAGAAGGAATTCGAGTGGAGATCGATCCAAACACCATGACAATTTGCATCCTGTCAAGGACGAGGTATATAGATTTATGTTTTTCGCTTTTATAACGCAGTAAACGAATATCTGTAAAGCACACCTTTAGGTACATATATAGTTAAGACTTATTTTTTATGATTTTAACTCAAGAATGATGTAATGTTCATTTGGTTACTATTTAGTGCATAGAATCGCTGAAGAAGGATGGACCGAATATTCAAGGATCAACTTAAGAGTCCCGGCTCAGTCTGCGGCAAGATTTCGCCAAGCACTTTGAAACTAAGGATATTCGTTGGCAACTTATGGGAACGACAATTGGCCACATCGACCAATGAGCCTAGATGACGAAGTAGAACTACCTAGCGTAGCTATCAAGCGGGAGCCAGGCAGGAATCCGGCACGAGAGGTCCGACAGAAAGCGGAATTCACATTATATCGTCTGGAGAACCTCGAAAGGAAATTCAGATGGCGGGCGAACATGGCCAGACAATAATTGGTTCGCATCAATGCGGATATCACGAGTGGAGTCATCCCGAGCACGGACGGATTCGACTCCAGATTATGGAGTCTCCTATGATCCCGCGTTGGCCAAACTGAAAGCTCCAACACATTTGGTTTTGCCGAACAGACTAACTCAGCCGGCATTATTGGATCGTTTAAGCAATTGACAACGAGATGATCACGCCTGTCGTAATCATCGATGAAGATATTCCGAGAACAAGAACAAAAGATTCTCTGATCGTCCAAATTAAAGTTCTTTGATAAATAATTTAATATGGCAATAAATATTTTCGTGAATTATTTTGGTGTGTTGAGTTTCAACTATGAGATTTTATTGTAAATTTGAAATAAGATTAACAACATAAGGAGCGTGAAATGATTCATAAAACCTACAATAAATTTTCTAACTAAAGACTTATGTGAAATGAGATACATGAAAATTGTTGAATCTGTCACAAATATAATCTGGATAACAACTTGTCATGATAAAATGAATGGATTTTAAATTAGAACGTGACCCGAACACTCGACTGAGAATTAAGAAGTATGCGGCGGGAGAACCAAGAGATCAAAGCCACTTGGATTAAACCGTCCCAAGCTAAACAACTACACCAACGATTGACCGCAGCTCAACAGGGATGGAAAGAAGAAAAGATTCTTACACAAGCCCAGTGAACCCAAATTCGGGACTTAGAGGTCGCGCTATCTGCGTGCCAAGAAGAAAGTGCAGTGACGTACCCTATAGTTTTCGCCCAAGCATAGATAGCTTATCGCAAGCAGAGCCGACCAGACGAAGTGAGCAAACGGACCCTACCACATGCAATGCCAGACAGGGCTGAACGGAATCGTTCGCGACTCCAACAATCCAATTAAACTAAATAACAATACTAATTTCGT
This sequence comes from Schmidtea mediterranea, assembly GCA_022537955.1. NCBI lineage: Eukaryota > Metazoa > Platyhelminthes > Tricladida > Dugesiidae > Schmidtea > Schmidtea mediterranea. Next base: position 60,796,599 of record CM039680.1, on the reverse strand, counting down.
CGAATGATTTGTGTGTTACATCATTAAATATTGAATTCGATTTTTCTCGATACAAATAGTTCTAATCATTAAGCAATTTCAAGTAAAGGGTATTGTGACCGGAAAGTAGTTTAGAGACCTAAAAGTTAAAGACGAGCACAGGCCTTCTAATGGCAGCTCGCTGGACCCAGCATGAGACCGAGCCTTAGCAGTCTTAGAATTAAGACTCAACTTTGGTGGCCTCATAACCATTGGTTACAGTACCAACGTTGATTAGCAACGAGTAACCATTAAGTGCGGTTGAATGTTGTATGTATAGGTGCCACGGTCATAAACCACCAACCCACAACTATCCTGGAGTCAAAATGTTCTTAGCTCTTATTTTCCATCTATTTCAATTAGTATTTCATCGACGTTGAATATCCTTGTATGATGTTTGTTATTATACCTAATCCTAGTTTAACCTAAAATTAATATATTAGTTATGCTTATATACCTATCATCGCTAGTTATTGTTTATATTGTGAGAAGAATTAAATCTATTCATACATAAACATGTCAGTATAGGATTAAAATATTAGTTACACCTATCTGCTTATAATCGCTAGTTATCATCTAGGTTGTAAATAGAATTAGATCTATTTATACCTGACCAAGGTTATCTCGAGTCATTATCTAAGTTAATAATAGATCTAAATTTAATTGGATAAAGTCGTTATTATAATTAAATAATGGTTATTTCCCTTTATCAAACATTCGTTGCATTTTTTTCGATAGAACCCAAGTCCCAACTTACCATATAAATATTTCTTTGCTTACCACTCGGCACCCGTTGCTAAGCAACGTTGGAACTGTGTTCGAGTGGGTAGATCGTCCGCAAAAAGTGAGCCCTATTACTAATTCTGTAATTGCCCGAACGATCTCTGGGTTCAACGAGTTGTCGATAGAATACTTGTGCTCGCTTTGAATATCAGGTCCCTTTATGTCGTAATTTTTATCATTCGAGTCTATTGAATTCTTTAAACAACACTCAAAATATCGACAGATATACCGTAATTATCCGAATATAAGACGCTTTTTTTTCATCACTTTTGGGGATGATAATCGTGGTGCGTCTTATACATGGGTATAACAGGAAATATTTTTTCCTAGTCAGAAAATTTTCTGAAAAACCGGTATGGGCAAGGGAAATATAGTATAAATTAATACAAAATGTTTATTTTTAGTTACAGAATGTTTTTTTCATTACAGAGACCATTATTTTTATCTTCACTTTCCATCAAATTCTCAATCTCAATGGACTCGTCCACTTCTCCAAACACTAATTCATTTTCCATATCATCAATATCATCTTCCTCATTCCCTACATCAGATATATCGTCCTGCCAAATAATATCGTCTTCTGATCCATCCATAGCATTACTCAAACAACATTTCTTGAACCCTTTGATAATAATTGCCTCACTAACTGTATCCCATGATAGTTGAATCCATTTGCAAATAGTTTCTAAACCAACCTTTCTTCTGTTTCCAGAAGCAGTAAATGATGGAGCACCAGAAAAAAACCACTCATTCCATATCTTTCGCATCTCTTGCTTAAATGACCTATTGCAAACTACATCCTTAACTTGAAGTTGGCTGGTCATCCCTCCAGGAATAATCACAAGATCTGTTTTGTTTTTTGCCAAAATTTCCTTTACGCATGGCATACGGTGGCATCTAAATGCGTCTAATACCAGTAACGTCCTTGAATTTCGAAATTCATCTTTTCTATCATTACACCAAATAGTCTTAATCCAATCCTTAGTCAACTCCTCATTCATCCATCCATTTTCTTGTGCTTTAACAATCATACCAGCTGGCCAATGAATGTTCTTTGGTAAAGACTTTCTTTTAAAAATTACATAAAGTGGCATCTTCTTGCCATTCCCATAAGCTCCCAACATAACTGTAAACCGATTCTTTTCGTTGCCTGTAGTTTTAATAGGTACAGACTTGACTCCTTTGAAATCCAATGTCTGAAATGAAGGTATATCAAAACTTAGTGGGGTCTGATCCCCATTCCCTATGCAACTAATTGGATATTCATGCCTTTTCCTTAAATTTATTATATATTTCTGATAGTCGAGCAGCTTATTTTCTACATCATCCGGCAGTCGCTGTGCAATTGAAGTCCTTCTTCTTATAGAAATATCATTCCTTTTCATGAAAAGCTGGCACCAGCGCGCTGAGGCTTTAAATATTGAACCAGGATACATCTCCTTGACTAACTCTAAAGCCTTCAACCTAACTTCTACAGTGGATATTGAGGAACCTGAAAATCGCCTTTCATGAACATATTCAACTAATTTTTTCTCCACATCAGGAAAAAATAATTTCCTACCTTTGCCAGAGGCCTTTGTAGAGGATCTGCACTCTTTTAAAGTATTTTTATTTTTTCTCCAACGCCTTACATTAGCTTCACTGAGTCCATATTCTCTAGATGCTCCTCTATTTCCGATACGTTCGGCTGCTTCAATTACCTTCAATTTGAAACCTGTCGTATAACTGCAGCGTTTTGAAGACATTATAGGGAAATAAAAATTTAAATTTGAATTTAGGTAACTGAAATTTTAATTTTAAACAAAAAATAAATTTAATAATAAATTTAATGTAAGGTAATAATTATACATGCGTCTTATATTTGGGTTACTTATATTTTCTTGAATTCAGTCAGTTTTTAATGATGCGTCTTATATTGGGTGCGTCTTATATTCGGATAATTACGGTATATTAGAACAGAAATGACTACATATTTTATGATGCATTTTTTAGTGTGTCAGTTGCGTTTGGTTCAACATTCGAGCGGCTCGACACTTGGCCCGCTCCTTCCGTCCGGGTCGATAGCCGCTTGTTGTTGGAGTAGTTTTGGGGGTCGCTACCGTCTTTCGGTAGGCCAGCTGGGCGGCGGCAAAGACAAAGGGGTATGTTACTGCTGCGCCTTTCTGGCAGGCCGATAAGGCGACTTCCAATCCCTTTATCTGCGTTCTGAGACTCTGATTTAACTGCCTTTTGTCTGCCCATCCCTTTTGGGCTGCGGTAAGCCTTTGATACAGCAGCTTTGTTTTCTTCGGTTCCATCCATGAGGCTTTAATTTCTTGAATCTCCTTTGACATCTGGATCAGTTGGGTGTAGAAGTCTTTGTTGAGCTTGCGCGAATGTTCTAGCTCCTTCCTCAGAATTACTAGCGATTCCGTCTCTGTAATTACTATTATAAATTTTGGCTACTAATCTCGAATTATTTATTTAACAATACAAATTTGTAAAAATTACGCTAAAGAAATAAAGAAAACATCTCGAGAAATGACAAATCATTTATTACGATTAAATTTACGGTTATAAATGTAATGGGCAAAAGTGAACACCCATATTCCACTGATCAACGGGATTGGTGGTTTTTGTCATTGTCTCTCTACCCCATGGCGGCGTATAGCCATCGGTGTCTGCGAATCTGCCAGCCGCTATGTCCTCTTCTACGTTCCTAAGATATAGCCTGGCTCGGGCTACTTGTATGTTGAGTTGACTCTGGTGATCCTCGAGTCGAGCGAGGAGGAACCGGGCCTGTGCCTATACTTCCTGGGCCGGGTTTCGGCTACACCCTCTTTTTGTTACTGTGTAGGGCAGCTCATCCCTTTCACTTGATGGTGAGGTGTCCCGTTTAGGCCCTCTCGGTTGGAGCACATTGCTATATCTTTCCCGCCAGATTCGTTGCCAGGTTTGTCTCCACTGATCGGCAACGTGCGTGGGAACACGAACAAAAGGTCCTGATTTTTCTAAATAAGATCGTGATCAGTAAAGTTTGCCATTATCCTTAGAAAAATAATCACAAAGGAGAGATTTTAAAAATTCCTATTGTATCTCTTCGAGTCGACATTTAACAGAACCTGTTTGGATATTTAATTGTACCCTCACTATAGAAATTCCTCTACTTATGTATGTTTTTCAATTCATATATATGATTTAATAAGGATTTTTAAGTAATGGAAAATGAAATTAAATGTTATTTTATTGTTGTTTGAAATTTTTCTAAAAATGTCTTGCTACGAAATATCATGTATACTTTACAAAAAAATATTCAATAAAAATTTGGTTTGTAGTTTTAATTAATTAAATGTTAATCAAGGATATTTGATAACTTCTATATAAGATAATATTAAAATATCGTAATATTTAAAATTTTTATTTAGATTAAATAAAATTTGTGGTTACCAGGTATTCTCAGGTCTGATTTAATGTCTACTTTGACTAGGACACACTCATACATATTTTATAGGTGAGTTTGGATTAATGATTTGGGCCTTACCTACTGTCTCTTTAGATGGTATTCAAAGCGTTACGGTGTAGTATAAATCTAACCTATTGTCATCTCCTCAAGCTTAGTCATTCAAGAAAGGTTCCTAATAAAATCCATATTGTCTCAGGTAAGTGAGGACTCCAAGTTGTTATAAATAGAATTCACTCACAGAGATTTGAAAACTTAAAGGAATAATTATAAGATAAATAGGGAAATGTGATGGCCACGAAATATCTTCAACAAAATATTGCCCCAAAGTTCCAAGGTAATAAAGTATGAGAAAAATAGTCATGATAAATATTAACACCAAATGAACTGTATAATTTACGATAACTTTATAACCCCTAATTACAAATGTGAGTGAGTTAAAACCGAATAACATGAATGAGCTTATGTGTGAGAAAAAGAAAATGAAGCAATGGTTCTTGATTTGCATGTTACAGATTTATTAAACTCTCATTGCCTTCAAAAAATAATACATTTAACATATTGAAACCTGATACTCGAAATTTAAAACTTTAAAAGGAGATTTATATAAAACATTTATTACAAGAAAATTTGGTGTGGTTAACAAAACGTCGGGATTCTCGAAAATTACAACTTACCCCAAAACTGTGGACCTGGGTTCCGGGCTATATTCCCGTTTTCCTTTCGGATAGTTGTGTCCTCATTGATAACGTTCGTTTGTGGGTGCATTCCTTGATCATCTAAAAATTTGTGATTGATTTTGGAGCGTCGACAATATTTTATCCATAGAATTTGACAGTGAGAGGGTGTGTGCCTGCTGTTGGAGAGTTTCATTTCTCGCTCTGGTGGATTGTCGTCTAGGTGTGTGTGTGTGCCAGTGTAATCATTGGCACATTCTGCTATTTACTAATTGTGGTGTGTAATGCTTATTGATTACACTCGGAAATATCAAAGTTCATGCCATGTTCGGTGTGTAAGATTCCACATTCTGGGAGGTAATCGATTTTGTTATTTTTAAATAATAAAATTTATTTAGCAAACAAAATGGGCAACTTTTCCGTTGATTAACTTTTCATGGATTCAGATCATCGGTGATAGTATTTGGAGTTATCTAGATATGGTCGCATTTTCGATTCACGGGCTAATAATACTCTGGGCAAGACGAGTTGGGTAATATTTCACGTGAGTGGTAATTATATTAAGTTAAACTTATTTTCTTTTCCATTAGGATGGACGTTAGCGTCGATTCGGCATTAACGGTTAGCTGTGGTTAAATTTTTATTGATGTTTCCCGTATTATTTGTGTCAATCGGTTATCTGGAGGGATGATTCTTAATGGCGTAAGCGTGTTATAATTTTGCACGATCGTCAACTCGCGTTGAAAATCATATTGTTAGGATCTCGTAATCGGGTAACCTTAAAATTTTAAAATATGATTATCATTGATTAGGTATTCGAAATGTTTGGTCCGGGTGGCAAGTAACTGCATTTCACGATGGTTGTGGTGTCCTTCCATTTTAGTTTTATTTTCATGGAACAATCTGGACGTGTTGGACTTTGCTACTTATCCATCGAGGAATATCTATTCGTTATGTTCGGGATTTATTGTGATTTCTTATGTATTGTGGTTTGAGGGATGTGGTTGTTATCAATTTATCTATACTTTTCTTATTAGTTGTGATATTCGTGATCAATTATCTTGGATTTATTATGCTTAGAAATAATTTATTTGTTTGGGTAATCTCTAAATTCTATCCATAAGTAAGTTACGCTTAAATGTATTACACTTTAGTAATGGTTTCTTTTACTGGAGTTTTATCCAATTTAGCATTATTGGTGTGCGGGTTTATAAGTCAGGTCTTGATTACGCTAAATTTCTTTCTAAACATGCGGAATTAATTAAACCCTCTAAGGATTTTTTGTTAATTTTAGATCTTCTATTTTGTTATTTTTTATTTAAGACGTAGTAACGGAAGGTCGCAACAACGATTTTTTCTTTGACTACTTTTCATTTAAAAATTTTTTTAATTAAAATCTATATTTTAAGTTCCTAGCAACTGCTTTGGTTTGTAATTTAATTTAGTTCGTAACCCTATCTTAAATTCATTAATTATCAAAAGTTCATGGCAGTTACTCAATAATTATGATTACTCCAACTTGAAAGTTATGGTTATATTAAGTTAATAGTAACAGTTTGATTTAAATTCATAGCAACGGTTTCATTTTTATTTCCCCGTTACCTTTCCCCTGATTGACCTTAGGCGCACTTGTGTTCATATTATAATTAATGAGCGCCCACTGGACTACTCGTGTGATTATTTTGAGCCGTGTGTGAGACGAGGAAGCAGCCAAAAGATCATTTTCTTATCCCTCTCCTCCACTATACGGAATAATATTGACGTTCCGACCCCTGCGTTCCGCACGCCGGAGTCTTCACGGGTACGAATCATTGGCGATTTTCCACGCACTTACACGAATTCGAATAGTATGTTTGATTTTAATAACTTGTAATATGTCTTTGGCTGTGGGCCGGAAAAATTTCGACAATTAAAAAACAATTTATACATTATAAATAATTTATTAAAAGATAAATATAAATTACCCGATACATTAATCCAATCAACAAAAGTTCAAAAATCATAAATACATCGCTCTCCCCACGCCGACACCCAAGCAGAGCTCTATCGAGGTAGCGAGGACGCGACGTGGAGAGAGTTTTCAAATAAAACTCTCACTTACATCGTAAAATAGATTTTTAAAGTTCAAGTTGGAAAAACTGATTAGAATTGTGTAAAAATGAATAGGTATATATACCTATTGTACGACCCTAACCTTGCGTGTTCTTTTTGATTTAGTAAAACAAAATTTGACCTTGGAATTTTCTGGTATATTCTAATCTTTAATTTTATTATTTTGAGATTTTATTTGACAATGTTTTCTTTAGATTTTTAATTGAATTATTTCTAATTCAAATTATTTCATTTTTTTATTTCATTTTCATGAAATCTTGTATTTTTATAAATTGTTGAGCCAGAACACAAATGGCCTTGGAAAATGTTTAAATGGATCGGTAACACACATGCAAACATAACAAGCAAATTTAAAATAAACCTATTAAAACACCAATTAAACCCTACCAAATATGAGAAAAAAGAGAATTAAATATAAAATAATAAACATAAAAATAAAATTAAAATAATAACAAAATGCAACAAGATTCGCACGATACAAACACAAACATAACAAGAAAACCCAACAAATTCGACAAAATTTGATAAATTATTAAAAGTTCATGAAAATGAAACTTAAATCAAAAAATTTGAATTAGAAATAATTCAATAAAAATTCTAAATAAAAAATTATTAAAATAAATTGAAAAATAATAAAATTAAAGATTAGAATACACTAGAAAATAACAAGGTCGAATTTTGTTTTACTACATCAAATTTAACACGCGAGGTTAGGGACAGAAAATAGGTATAAATACCGATTCATTTTCACATTAAAATTAACCATTTTTCAAACCAAAAATTACTTTTGAGTTTTGTTTAAAAATCTACTACGAAATTTTAGGTGAGAAATAGCTTTTATTTTGGAGCTCTCTCTCCACGTCACATCCTCGCAATCTCGGCAGAGCTCTGCTTGGACGTCGGCGTGGGGAGAGATGCAATTTTATGTTTTGATGAATTTGTTTGTTGGACAAGTAATTTTGTATTTTGTCTTTAATATGATAATAAACATTTATATTATTCATAAATTGTTTTATATATTTAATAAACTAAAGTAAACTGTCGAAATTTTTCCGGCCCACAGCCAACACATATCGCAAATTAGTAAAATATATACAGTGCAGATTCATGTAAGCGCGTGGAAAATCGCCAATGATATGTACCCGTGAAGACCCAGCGTGCGTAACGCAGGGGTCGTAACGTCAATATTACTCCATATAGAAGAGACGAGAAATAAGGAAGAGGTCTTTTGGCTGCTTCCTCGTTTCTCATTTCTGTAAATTCGACCTAAATTATTCTACACACGGCTAAAAATCATCACACCGAGTAGTCCAGTGGGCACTCATTAAATATAACATAAACACAATACGCGCCTAAGGCTCATTAAAGGGTAAATGGTACGGGGAATAAATTAATTCATTGATTAAACTAAAGTAATTTGTTGATTAAGATAAAGTGGTCCATTGATTAAACGAAATTAATTTATTGATTAAGATAAAGTAGTCCATTGATTAAACGAAATTAATTTATTGATTAAGATAAAGTAGTCCATTGATTAACGATAAAGTAATTCATTGATTAAAATTAAAGTAATTATTGAGTAAAAATAAGTAATTCCTTGATTAAATTAATATAATTCATTGATTAAAATTACAGTAACTATTGATTAAAACTAAGTAATTCATTGATTTAAAAACAAAATAATTCATTGATTAAAATTAAAGTGATTATTGATTAAATTCATTGGTTAAAAATAAAGTAATAGTTGATTAAAAGTGAGTAATTTATTGATTAAAAATGGAGTAATTCATTGAGTAAAAATAAAGTAATTAAACTAATTGAGGGTAGAAATAAATAAATAAATCTGTGAATGGAAAGTAAGCACAACACCGTTGCTTAAAAATAACTTGACAATTCATTAACCCGAGATCATTGCTATAAAAATTTAAATCCTGATTGTAAAGAAAATTAATATCATTATAAAAGGAACAAATGAAATCGATGTTAACATGAATTCGTTGTTAGGAAATAAAATAAAATCGTTGATAATAAATTAATATGAAATCGATAAATTCAACTTAATGATAACTTCTAGTTTCTAATTGTTATCAAATAAATCGTTCGAACCCCTAATAAAGTGAAGAATTTAAGTTCGAGATTAGACACGCTTTGCCGAACCCCCGACGAATCCAAAATCATGGCCATATGATTAAAAATAATCGCTTTGTTTTCGGAATTTAAATTTGATTCGGGAATCCCCAACCACAGATTAAGGTTAGTAGTGAAATATTATTGAAAAATCTGATAAGAGCCTAATGATATTAATAATTATAAAAATTAACCACCTTTCAGCATCACGACAATATCTCCCACCCGAAAAATTAATAATCAATTCGTCAAATTCTTCATCATTAAAGTACATATATTTAGATATTTCCAATCACAATCCAAATTATCTTGAAAAACGAAAAACGACGAAGTATTATAATAAAAATCCAACACAAATTGAGAACGAATTGTTAAAATGCATATGATTCCGTAATGAGTATCAAATGAGTAACTCTTCCGTGAAACGACCAAAATATTCCGTCCCCGAAAAACATGAGGAAATCAAAACATTGGGTTTTTCCTGAAATAGGTTAATAATATGATTAATAAGGGAAACAAACGTACCCAACACACTCCAAAATGTCTCCCAGTAACGTACAACGACAATAGGCACTATGAGGTAATACACTAGAGAAACGTCAGAAATAACCGAATAATAAGCAAAAGTTTACCTGAGATATTGAGCAAATCAACCGGAAACCGTGAATCCAAATTGAATGAACCCAAAATTCTCATGATCTGCGAGATTGACGTTTCCGTAGACATTGTACCTATATAATGAATATAGATTAAATTCCATCAATATAAACACAAATTCTCTCACGAGAATCTCCATGGTTAGTCATGAGGTAACGGATGCGGGTGCATCAACACTAGTTAAATAATTTGGTATGGATGCCATCCAGTCATTGTACTATCATTTTTTATTTTTGAAATATGGATCTACCAACCATGGCGTCAACAGGAGAAATACTAAAGGAGTCGGGTTTCCCAAGTCAAGGTAATTTACATCGAAGTTTCATTTTAATAAATGTTAATACTATGTAGTTAGTAAATTTTAAATTAGTTTTTAACAAATGTTAATACCATGTACTTAGCAAACTTTAACTTAACTTTAATAAATGTTAATACTATGTAGTTAGTAAATCTTAACTTATCCAAATTCATAAACTTCCAAGTAAACAGTTATTCACATTCTCCATACATTATTAAAGATCTTATAGTCATTATTATTCATAAATTTCAGGGTAATCCATTTCGTTAATATTCATTATTATCTTACCAATTTTTGAAATGGACCTTTTATGAATTCAGGAATTTCGAGCTCGATAATTATCATTGTCTAAAATCAAGGTTTATGTTCCGGATAATTACTATCGAATTTTCCCACAATTTCGACAGTTATATGATTTTCGGACAGTAGGATTGATTGATTCTCATAGTCTTATAGGTTTATGAAAGCTACCAGCATTGCCACTTCGCGGAGTATGCGACCGATAATTGTCCTCCCTTACCTACTGATAGTTCGCAATGTCCCATAGAATACCATCTGACGGTTATGCCACACCTTAAGCTTCGGACCGATAATTGTTTCCATTTCATGAGGTTTAGTGCCTAAACGAGATAGTATTCCGTGAACACAACGCGTAATCCAACGAATGTCCTCCATACAGTTAACGCTGATGATCGTTTTCGTCCCTTGAATGTCGAATTGATTACAGGGTTTAAACTCAACTAGTACTCCCTTACCTAAGTTTTAACCCGGCAACTGAATCTTTGTTCTATGAATTCGACATTACCAATCATGAGGCAATCACCGACGACTTGAGCAAGCCTGTCGACATCTGTGTAAAAGAGAAATGAATGGATACTAACTCCAACCCTTTTGTTACACATCGAAGTGCGAAAAGTTTGTATCCAGACCCCTTAGCCATCGATAAACGTTGATAATCCTCATAACACTAAATCTACATAGGCGATGCCTTGACGTCAACACGCTAACTGAGGGACAAGAGATTATGCCACTGTTAATAAAGAATATACTGAAAACTATGTTATACCGGTTCACCTAATCCTAACGATATCTATTTTAGAAGAGCCAACGCTTCTCGAGGGGATCCCCGCCTACGTGGCGGAAGAATGGCGTCGGGCTTGGAAGCGGGCCCGACCGACAACAATGCCCGAGGAACTTCAACCCAAGGAACCACACAAGACCGCCCTACAGATACTAGGTATGGAGAATGACCCTCGTTGGGCCGGGATGCGATGTAGCCAACAATATCCTGCCGAGGAGATTCGAAACCACGCACGGAGCCTCCTCGCCCATTGGGAAAGGGTCCAATCGCAGGTCGATCAGAATGTCGTCAAGGCCAGGATGTATTTGGCCAATGTCGAAGAAGACATCTCCGTCGGGCGCATCGCAGAGTTCTATCCAACCCGACCGGCCCGTAATACTAAACGTCCAGTGGCCATTATCCCCGGCTACTTCCCGGAGGAATGGGTTAGGAAGTTCTTGGAGGAACACTAACTTCCTGGATAAGAAGAAAACAAAAACAACATTCTGTGTTATTTTAGTTGAATTAAGAAATCTTAAAAGATGTTGTTCATTTATTTGCTAAATTAATAAACTCATTTTTGCACCCTATGTTTTACTAATCAGAATTTTACTTTACCTAAGTTAACGATGAAATTAAGGATTTGTATTACAGATATGACACCCGCCCAGATATTGCAAGCGGAACTCGCTCATATGCGACGTGCAAACACGAATCTTCTCGACCAAATAGTTCAGATAACCCGAGAAGCTCAGCAGATCAAGTCTACCTGGTCGGACCCGAAGAAAACGAAGGCTCTCTATCTCAGACTCACTGCCGCTCAAAAGGGCTGGGCGGAGGAGCGACTACTCAACCAGAGTCTCCGAACACAAATCCGAGGACTGGAAGTCGCCCTGGCTGCAAGTCGGGAGGGGCAAGCGGTAACTTCCCGCTTATTTTTGCTCCATCCCAGTTGTCCTACCAGAATCAGATCCACAACGCTACCCCAGCCAAAAATTCTTCAACGGCCCCATCAAGCAGCCACCGGCCGGGACGGAAGGAACGTGCCCGCCGCAGAGCCACCCGCCTGCTAGATAAAGCAATCTAAATGACGGACATGACACATTAATTTTGTTATTTTGTTATTTTAATAAACAGAATCGTAATGGTGATTAAATTTAAAAATAGTATGTTCCCGATAGGATTATAAGTAGAATGGTCATCGGAAAATCGTGAATACTCTCACGGTGTCGTCAAAACAGTGTTTCTCTCCCACTGGTCAGCACAAATTTTGCATTCCTTACATAGGGGACAGAATAAAGCGAGCATAGGTCTCCTAACGACAGCTCGTTGAACCCGAGGGTTGTCCGAGCAATTACAGTATTAGTAATAATGCTCACTTTTTGCGGATAATCCACCCACTCAAACACATTTCCAACGTTGCCTAGCAACGGGTGCCGGGTGGTAGCTAGAAATCATTTTGTATGGCGTTACTGGGTAACCAGAAGACAATTTAAACAAATAGTGAAACCCCGTAACCCACCACTAGGTTTAAATTTAAATCTGCATGTTGTATTTGCATGTGTGTTACCGATTTATTTAAACATTTTACAAAGCCGTTTGTGTTCTGGCCCAACAATCCTCTTCTTTAAACCATGATAGTAGTACGTTTGTTTATTAATTTGATTTTTGGTTTTAAAAAATGCTTTACTCAGCTTGAAACATTATAATTATAAATTGAAGAAAGGTTTTAGATACAAATTTAAAGTTAAAACTAAAAAATTGATGATTTGACAAAATTTTAAAATGACTTATTTAAGTGAAAAATACTTTACGAATTGTTTAACTTGATCAAAATTCAAAAATTTGAACTATACTATAATAATCATGCTTTCTTTGTCAGTTCGAAAATTTTCATCATTTTTTCGTGTCAAGTATTCTTTTTACTTAAAAACCGCTACTTGAATACATATTTATAGGCATGGGTTACCCAGAACTACTGAGTTTGGCCCTTTAACTGACCTTCCTGATTATTCCAAAAAAGGTACATGAATATTTTTATATGGTATTTATTTTGTTAGATGGTAGTAATGTATTGTATACAGCTAAAGGACAAAAAATAAGAGCTTATAAAAATTATTTATTCGCAGTAATTATTATTATTTCTTTCAAAATATTTGATTTGATTATTCAGAAAAAATCTGTAGATCTAATTAACGAAATTGAAGCCACTCAAAAATTGTACAAAACTATTACAAACAAAAAGTCAAAATCAGTTATGGAAGCGCGTTCAGAGTTATTAAAAATAAAATCAACATTTTAAAGGTTTTCCTCTTAGTAGTTATTTTAACGATTATGTAATAATTTTCTAAATAAATGCACAAGTAAACTATTTTTATTTCTTATTAAAAGTGATAAATTAATGTAATTATTATCTCATTTGTGTCATTTCAAACTAAAATAAATAATTTGAAGCTTTAAAATTTGATTTTAAGGTTATTATTAGTTCTAATAATTCTGTCATGACTATCATATAAATTTATACTTTTCACCTATATAAATTAAGTATTTCAATAATAATATATTTTTTGTCGAATTTGAAATCTTAAATCGATTTCTTTCTGTTTTGATGATTTTTTACAAATAATTAAAACGATTAACTCGTATTTAGTAAATCCAGCAATTAAAAAATAAGAAACCTTAATAATATGAAACTGATCGGGGACTTTGTCAGGGACTCCATTCATATATATTTATCCAGATTACCCTTTTTAAATAATCACTGCAAGTCGATTTCGATGTTTTCGAGTTATCATCGTAATCTCATTAATTTACCTCATTTGATTTTACCAGAAACCTTATTCATATGAATGTAAAAATTTATAATTGATTTTTAGTTAAAATGATGTAAATTTAAATTAATACTATTTTATTAAATATATCGATTGAAATTCCATGAATAAATCATACTTCAAAAGTCTTTAATAATGTCCTCACCTCACAAATATGATTGTTGGTGGATCTTTGCATTGTCAAAGAACTGCTCCAACATTTAATGTTATAGAAAGGCTTATAAAAAGTTACAATAGCCAGGACTTAGATAAGCATTTATTAATCTGATTATCGTTGTCTGTTGCATCACTCTATAGTTGTTTGTGGTAAGTTGTATTCCCATATTATAAACATTAAAATATGAATAATTTGTTAAATATTTTAATTATGCATTGACAAATCACTAGCACGATTATTAAAAATTCAGACAAGGCCTGATATATTAACACTTAAAATCTCTTAACAGCCGAATATCTATCCCTAATGAATAACGGTTGAATGAGAAAATTAAGGTCATTTAAGACATGAAATTGTAAACTACAAACCAAAAACAGCAATTAATCACATTATGAAATACATGTATGAGTAAAATGGAATAAAACATTAATGAATGACAAATAAACATTAAATTAATTTAAAGCAAATATAATCAAACACAAAAGAGAAAAAATTGAAGAGTGCAAAGCAGTTAAATGCATACAGAAACACAGACGAATGGAAGAAAACAATTAAAAACATCATGGATAAATTATAACGTTGGAATAACAGAAAATAGTCGAAAAATAAAATCTTGAGTTGGATATCTTTAATTTTTGTTGTAAAGCGAGAACAAGAAGAGTCGCAGAACAAACGGACATGTACTAAATAAATCCAAAGGATTTAAATTATCAAAAATAATTTTCGCTAAATATAAATCAAACAATTGTTGGACTGTAAGCCGTAATTTAAACAAAAATGAGAAAATTGTGTAAATTAAAACCAAATAACTAATTTCGTTTGGAAATTATCAATATGGCTGCTGTAACATAAGCACGCACCGCAAGCAGGAATGAAAAATAAAATAAAAACAACAAAATTAAATAAAACAAATATTAATTAAAATCATTGAAAGAAACATAAAGCCGCCAAAACCTTGCAAAAGAAGGTTTAGAAATTGACCAAAAATTTAAATATCAAAGGGTAAAAGGAGAAACAATCAAAGAAAATGGTTAAATAATAAAAAATAAAAATTTACGAAAAATTGAGAAAATAATATCAAAAAATAGAGAAAAATAAAATATTTAAAATAAAATGAAAGCAATAAAACCCCCCGAAAAATAGCCGAAAAAGGCTCAAAATACCCTGATTAGTCGCACCCAGGTTTGAAAACACTAATTTGTTTTAGACATTTGTGTTAGACACAAACATTTTAAGACAATTTTTATGTCGACTTGTATACCAATTGGGTAAAAGCTTCGAATGCATAAAATTGTTTATTTATGTCGGAAGTTCGTAAATAAACATTGTCAATTCGCAGCATCATTTCATCAATATCAATAAGTTCATAGTGAAGTCATTCATACGTTTAAATCATAAGTCAATGTACACCAGCTGAAAGTTGTCGTGTTCATACAAAACACTTACCAGTGTTAATTGTCTGAATGCACGGCTCTCAGCTTGTTGCATACAGTAACTAAATTTTTCTGAAAAATAAGACTGAACAAATAAGATTAAAAATTTGTCAAATGTACACAAATACAAATATATTGATGATATCTTAATAGGTTCCAAGTGAAAAATATCTTACTTTGGTCTTTCAGGCATTACATTCGAGCAAAATGCCACTGAACTACAAAAATGTTCTTTCAAGACGAAGCACTTTTTCTAGGACATGCCGACATTTTAAAGAAATGTTAAATTGCATGAAATTAACACAAACATAACAATATAACAAGAAAATTTGACCGAAAATAAAGCAATTTATAAAATTAGCATTTTAATGGGAAAGCTGGTTGAAAATAAATATTTCTAATCGGAATTATTCAATTAAAAAATAAATTGTCTATTTAATGCAAGAAAATAATAAAATTAGAGATAGATATTACAAATAAAATCAAGGTCAAATTTTGTTTAAATGCATCAAAAAGAACACGCAAGGTTAAATTCACAAAACATGTATGTATACCAATTAATTTTCACATAAAAATATGCAAACATTTTTGTAAGTAGTTCAACTTTCTCGCAGGAACAGTTCAAGTATTGGGTTGGTGGTATCGAAGGCCTTCACCCCATTACATACAAAATATTTTTACGCCCGCCGATGGTTACCCGTTGCTAGGCAACGTTGGAACTGTAACCAATGGTCAAAGGACCTCCAAAGGTGAGTTCCTATATCAGAACTGTTAAGGTTTAGTCCTATGTCGGTTTCAGCGGACTGCCGTTAGAAGGCCTATGTCCGTCTTATCTTTCAGGTCCCTTTATTACTTCCTCATCATTATACTCGTCTACTATATTCATTCTTAAATAACCACACAACAAACTACAATGAACTTATTTATTATCAACTAAATTTATTGAATTAAAACACGAATTTGCTGATTTATTTGGGCACTCCTTGGGCGCGTCGACGTAATCGTTCGGTTCGACCAGGTCTGGCGTGTGGACGAGTTTTCTTGTTGGAAGATTGGAGTTTATCCTGGTCGCGATAGGCCAGTTGTGCCGGTGCGAATACTAAGGGATATGTCACCGCACTAACCTTCTGGCATGCTGACAGGGCGACCTCCAAGCCTTTGATTTGCGTCCGCTGTGCCTGATTTAACGTTCTTTCATCTTTCCAGCCTTGCTGTGCTGCAGTAAGGCGCTGGTATATTTCCTTCATTTTGGCCGGCTCTGCCCAAGTGGCTTTTAATCTTTGCATTTCCTGACTTTGTTGTAGGAGTTGACGATGCAGATGTATATTTTCCCGTCGGAGCTCCTTCAATTCTCGGCTAAGTATTCTCGTTGCCTCCATCTCTAAATTATAATATTTAAACATTTGCCATCATCAACATTAAATAAATTCTATCGACCCTTTCCTTGATTATCCTCATGGTCAAAATGGTATGCTAACAGGTTATCTCTATCAATCTCGGGGTAGTCTGTATTGATAATCTGATTTATTAAGGTTTAGTCGGAATTCGCCACTCGCTTTTCACGTCATTTACCTTTTATATCATAAATTTATGATTTACTGAAATAGTTGAGAACTCAAGTTATTCGTTTATTCTAGTGTTATATTCGAAATAGCCAAAATTAAATAACTAATAAAACATTAACATTTATTATGTGACATAAATTAATCAAATCAATCGTCGAGTTCATTTAGGTTCGTACGTATGGACATTTTTACGACTTCTATCAGCAAAAGTCCATTTGTAACAGTCTCGGGTCATTCAACTCGAAGGAGACTCCATACTCCGGAGGAAAACCATCTGTACTCGGGATGACCCCACCTGCTATGTCCCGGTTTATCTGGGCTAATCGCTGTCTGGCTAGAACTGCTTTCGTATGATACTTACGCTCCATCTCCTCCATTTTCATTGCCGTATATTCGGCTCGCTGATGGGCTTCTCTGGCTGGATTTCTGCCGGGTTCGCGCTTGATGGCGATACTCGGTAATTCCACTTCATCTCCTCGGTCTTTGGATCGTCGAGGCCAGCTTGATCCTCCATAGGTGGACAAGGCATATCCATTGTCCCATAATGCTTGACGATACCGATTGGCAGAAGCGTTCGAGATTTGAAGCGTTATTCGGGATTCATCGCTCCATCCTCCGTGAGGGTCTCTGCGATCTAAATAAGCAATAGATTTAATTATAATTCATAGCTGCAAAACCTATTCATGAGAAAAGTGTGGAACATTTGTGGGATAATTTGTATTAACTACGCGTTCTTACGTGGGGTTGAATTTAATGTAAATGATAAAAGTGAAACCATGAAAAATACCTCGTTGTCCCTCCCCACTCGCCATAGGAGTATCATTGTTCGAGGTTCGCCCTTGCATGGAATCGCTTGCTCGTTTATTGGAGTTACGTCCGTGATCGGCGTTCGTTAATTGAGAGTTCATCGCGATTATTTATTACGGATCTTAAGATTTTGTTATTGCTTTTATAGTCGTAAGTCTATGTTTACGGTGACGTCGCTGATTCGAAAAAATAAAAATATTTTTCTTTATTTACAATCGGTCAGTGATTTTTGAACAATTCAATTTATCTCTATTGAAGTTATTTCCGATGTCAATGATCTCAAATATAATTGCTGCCTTGTATTAATTCGCTGGTCGGTAAAATGGATTATCATTCATGGCAGTTGTTTTTTCAACGTTGAAGTTTGCCCTCAATGACATGGATCTCATTAAAATCATGATCTGGTGTTTGTTATTTGGTCGGCGTCATTGATTTATCATTCATACTCGTGATTAATTCTACTTTCACTTGTCATGTCAAGAACTAGCACTATGAGCTGTCTGTAGTTTGCATACTTATACCGTCATTGAGATCACTCGATTGTTCTTCATTGATTCAATGGGTTGCATTATTGTCAATTTTATTATTAACGAAGAGAATGGATCTCTAAGCTGCTTTATCTCCGAAATTATTTTCCTTACTTGATGTCAGATGATTAAGAACGAGTTCTATCTACTTCAGGTTCCGATTATTTCGAATGATGTGTCTGACTGGAGTATCTAACTATATATGCTCGCCATGAAGAAGGTCACTATGCGGTAATACTCGATGTCTGCGGTTTGGCGAAGAATCTGCTGGTGTTGCGATGATGTCCAAATTTTGGATTTTAATACAATCTAATGTTTTCGTTGTTGTCTATGATGTTTAATTATTTTTCGCCGATTTAGTCGGAAGTTTTCATCTATTAATTTTTATCAATTTAAGGGTGTCTCATTAGTTGCTATCAGATCCTAGTGTTCGATTTCATCCGTTGGTCTATGGCGTTCGATTATTCTTAACTAATTTATGACAGTTAATCATCTTTTATTGTTTAATCATGGATCGCATTATGATGTTTACTATTATGAATTTACCGCCTTTTATTTATTAATCCTATTATGGTATTTAATACATTTACGCCAGTAGGGGTCTTTTATCCATGATTTTAATTATCTTTTATCTACTATCGACATTTCGTTACTGATAGCGTTATGAAGTTCAATTTAGTCATCGATTTGTCTTTTATCCATTAACTACGTTTTATTATTAGTCAGGTTATGAATTCCGATTTTAGTCGTTAGTTAGTTATCTGTTTATGGATTAACGATATCTTCATTATTAATTATTTTACGAAATTTAACTTCTTCGCGTCACTTTCGATATTTTACTCCTGAATTTAGTTGCGTTTGGTAAATTAATGACATTTTAACTATTAATCGTTTATGAAAATTTATTTCTCTACATCTTAATTACGAATTTAGTTATTTTGGTCAATTAATGATATTTTAATTCCTTTATATCAGTTTTCGATATTTTAATTATTATTCGCGTTACGATATTTAGCTTCTTCACGTCACATCGATAATTTAATCATGAATGTATTTATTTAATTTCTTTACATCACGTCGATAATTTAATCATGAATTTATTTATTTAATTTCTTTACATCACATCGATAATTTAATCATGAATTTATTTATTTAATTTCTTTACATCACATCGATAATTTAATCATGAATTTATTTATTTAATTTCTTTACATCACATCGATATCAAGTCCTCACTACCCGAGCCTCAATTTAGTCCTGAGGTTCTTATGTTTATATTAGATTTTACGAGTGCCCACTGGACTACTCGGTGTTATCATTTTAGCCGATTTGTCCTTCGAAAATTTAGGTCGATTTTTCGGGAGATGGGTGAAAGAGAGCCAGCCAAAAGACTATTTCTCGATCTTCCCACCGCCCCTATAAGGAATGGAATATTTACGTTCGAGACCGTCGTTACGCACGACAGAACTCTCACGGCACACACTGTAGGCGGAGAAACCGCACTTACACAGTGTGACTAGTTGTATCTGATTTTAATGACTTGTATGCTGTGTGGCTGTGGGCCAGAAAAATTTCGACGCATTAAACAAGTTCATTTTCTAAATACATATATTTATCCTCAATACAATTCGACCATAGTTTGTCCATTGACTATATTCAATCATTCAAAATCACACGACAAAGGATTCCCACATGCACGAGCCAGTAGAGCTTACTTGTAAGATAATTGCGTTAGTGATGTGGAAATAGTTGCCGAGAGTTATAAACTTCTGGTGAAGAGTAATTTTTCACTGAGTGAAAAAGCATTAAAATTTTGTGAAAATGGATTGGTATATATACCTGTTCTGTGACCCTAACCTTGCGTGTTAATTTTTATGCGATAAAACAAAATTTGACCTTGATATTACTTGTCTAATTTATTTCTAATTTTTATTATTTTCTTGATTTATTTGACAATTTATTCATTAACTTTTAATTTTAATCATTACTGACTAAAATTATTTTATTTTTATTCAATTTATTCATGAACTCTTTTTCTTTTTCCGTAAATTGTCAATTTTTGGTCAAATCTTTTGTTATTAATCTATTTCTATATCAATTCGTGTATATCTTGGTGCATTTGTTAATATTTTAATTTACTTTCATGTTTTTCTATTTTCTATTTTTTAATTATGTGTTTTCTCGCATTTTGAAGTGGTTATTGGATGTTTATAGGTCTGATTTTAAATTTTGCATGTTATGTTTGCGTGCTGTTTCCAATCCATTTAAACAAAATCTTGTACTGGCCCAACAGTATCAACGTTAATTATGTATAGATACAGATCATTATGCTTTTACCAATGATTGAATTAATAATAGAAAGAAAAATTTACATTAAACAACATCAAATTATAATACTGATTGACAAGGTACAACGCATTTAATTCAATTGATTGGTTTTTCCTCTGTTAATCTGCAGGAGGACTTAAATCTTCTGTGTAACACTTAGGAGTACAAAAGTTATACTTCGAGAGGATTGGGTATATTGACTTCTTGGCAATTCGATTGTGAATTGGATTGGAAGGAGCCACAACATCCAATGATCTTAGGACCTAGTGAATATTAGTGAATAAGGAGAGTACGAAAAATACACTTACTATTAGTAAAAAATATCAACAGATGGAACTACAACCGGAAAAACGAAAGGTAGCAAATAAATAAAGTTTTCCAGAATAAATGAATAAAAATTCTAATAAAATCACCGATCAAACAACCAAGTATTAAATGACGTCACGGCACGCCAACGATGAATGAGTGACAGTGCAGAAGGAGTGGTGCACAAAATACCAGATTTTCAAATAAAATTATATCACGATAAGAAATTTCAAATGTCAAATCGCATAAAGGACAGAAAATTTATCGACTGACTAAATTCCAAACCGGCAAAGACAGGTATATATTGCCGATCATAGGAGAAATAAATCAGTTTATCACTGCTGAAATTTAGAAAAAAGAAAGAAATGAATACACCAAGCGATACAAAAAACAATGACTTTGAAGACAAACGATGGTACCAACTCCAACCAACGAGGCAAAATCAGAAGGGAAGAGCTGATGAAGAGAAAAGAGGACGAATGTAAAGGTATAGTTTTATTCAATGGAAAGTTTTTTAATCATTTATTTCCGAGATATATATGCCGCCACGATTTGCCTATCGCCGAGCAATGCTTCTGGAACATCTCCAAGAACGAATATCGAAGAGTCTAGCACGATAAAACGAATAGGAGCACTGACTGCATCTAAAAAATTATTCAATCAGAAATGAATTGTCTTTGTTCCTTTACGACTTATGCAGAATATTATTCACTTATATATATCATACAAATAAAGCATTACTCGTAGCCAATAAATCCTTAGATTATTTATAGAAATCATTATTCGTAGCCAATAAATTATTCAATGAGAAATAAATTGTCTTATACTTTCTCCAGAACTACTCAGAATATCATTCATTTATATACATCATATCAATAAATAAGTAACAATCCGCATATCGTAGCCAATAAATTATTCAATGAGAAATGAATTATCTTATATTTTCTCCAGACCTACTCGGAATATCATTAAAGTAACAATCCGCATATTGGAAAGCCGATTCGAACCGCATATGAGTTGAGGAATAAATGTAAAGATCAAAGGCCCCCAATACCCTTCTAGTATTGGCCAGAACCAGTTTAGTATTTTGTCTCACCACCCCACTAGCCAAAGAACCCGAATTGAATCGCAACATTCTTCTATTGTACAAGTGTTGTGCAAACGGAAAAGAAATACAATAGATAAGATTCGTTAACACAATTGGACTAAAAGGTGATTAACAAAATATGCGTCTAGTAATTCACCATTCGTCTCTTCGTAGATAGAAATGCCCTAAAAGTCAAGTTAAACGACATTAGATAAGACCTCAATCGACAGGATATATTGTCTAGACACCGCTAACTAGTTAAGACCTAAGCAAAGTTTATGCATTACGATATTTATCCAACAACACAACCGAGATATCCCTTCACTTTCTGCTCGAAATGTATATCAAAATTTCCTAATCATAAGCCCATTCATAATATCATGGCTTGCCATATTTTGCTATTATAGACGGTTCATGGATCGAGAATCACCTTGCGATTCCCGACGTCAACGGCAGTGCGATGCTGTCAGACGATGTATGACGCCGGTTACTCATTCTCCCCAGTACAAGAGTCAAGGAAGAACCGCCAATTCAACAATGACGAGGTAGAGCTGCCTTATGTGGCCATAGAACGAGAGCCTGGACGAAACCCAGTACGCGAAACTGGTCAGAGAGCCAAATTTACATTAGCCCGATTGTAACTACTGGTGGGTTACAGGGTTTCCAAACTTGCTTATCTTTATGGTTGCCCCATAACGCCATACAAAATGATTCTAGCTGCCACTTGGCACCCGTTGCTAGGCAACGTTGGTAATGTGTTCAAGTGGTGGATTGTCCGCAAAAATTGAGTATTATTGCTAGTACTGTAATTGCTCGGACAACCCTCGGGTTCACGAGCTGTCGATAGAAGACTTATGCTCGCTTTGCTCTGTCCCTTGTAGAAATTCAAGATTAGGTTCTTATTTGACTGCGAAAAAATGAGACGAAGATTCGGTGACGTGAGGCGAATGTTTATGATAACGCTGGCATACAAATGTATCTAAGAAACAAATTGACTATGAATACGACTACTCTATTCAAATCAACAAAATACGTAGTATTTATGAGTTAATGGGTTTGGAGCTGGGTTGCTCGACGTCGGGCACGCTCCTTACGTCCCGGCCGACGATTATTTGGTGGAGTGATGGACTGGTCTGCGGATCGAATACTTTTCTGCGGCATCTGGGATGGGGCGAAGACGAGCGGATATGTTACCGCTTCCCCCTCCCGACAGACCGCTAGGGCGACTTCTAGTCCTCGGATTTGAGTGCGCAGGCTCTGATTGAGCTGTCGCTCTTCTGCCCAGTCTTTCTGTGCCGCCGTGAGTCGGTGGTAGACAGCTTTCGTTTTTGCTGGATCTGACCATGTTGCCTTTATCTGCTGTATTTCGCGGGTCATTTGGATAATTTGGGTGAGCAGATCCGCGTTTGACCGCCTCGCGTGATCCAGTTCGTTTTGCAGTATTTGTAGGGAAGACATCACTATAATAAAAGAAAACCTTTTAATTTCTTATCGACTTAATTAAATCATAATTTATCCATTAAATAAAAAATTATGGGACGAATCTATCTATAAGGAGAAATAACACGAACGACATTTAATTTTGAAATCATTTACAACATGAACATTGTAGCTATTGTCTTTATTCCTCGGGGAAATGTCTTTTTAGGCTTTTCTTCAGAGCCGCCACCGTATAGGGCCGTCGGGTATCGCGGACTGGGCGAGGTGGGTAAGCCTCCGCAATACGCCCAACGCGGATGTCCTCCTCTACGTTCGCGAGGTACATCCGGGCTTTTATCACATTGAGATCCACCTGCTCCTGCACCCTTTCCCAATGGGTGAGGAGGTTCCGAGCATGCTCGTATGTCTCTTCGGCGGGATATTGTTGACCGGCGAGTCCGCAAGGGTCCGTTTCGAGACCCAATAGTCTCCAAGTGGTAGGGTATGACCACTGTGGTCGAAGTTTGCGGACGACATCTGCGGCTTGTGGTGCCTTCCACGGGTGCTTTTCGTTAGTTGCTTGTGTATTAGTCCAATCGAGCGGCATGATCTGAAACGATATTGTGGATAACACATTAAGTACGTAAAATTTGAAATGAAATTTATCCAAACCGGCTGCACGGTTTGATGTCCGTTAGTTATTTTTGGAAGTGTCATGGTGAAATAATTATTAATGGGGTCGGTGAAAGAAGAACATCTATCGGAATTCGTAATGGTTGTTGGTCGTTCCGAAATCGTTAACACTCGCGAATTAAACTCTTTATTAAACGACCATAGAACTCTTTCCTATGACAATCAATACGTTGTAATCTACGGGTATTTCAGGCTAACTTTTGGTTCATAGACTAAACAACACTTCTCATAATCAAGATATCGAATTTATTTTGTACCTAATTAACCGGGGATCGGTACAGTATTTGAGGGGCGAAATGTGTCGGGGTATCTAGAATTTATTCAATGTGAAAGCGTTCAAACCATCATTCTAGTTTATGCAAGTAGTATCCAGAAGCGCGAAGGGAATGACCTATTTCTCGGACTTTCAAAGGTTCACGAGTATTTTCATTCAGAGAGGGCGGAATGAATTGGTAATTTGGCGGAATTCTTTTGAAAGTTACTATCTGATTTGGGTACTATGCTAATATGGGTGATTATAGTTAACTAAATGATTAAATCTTGTTTAGAACTAGGTTATGAGAGATTATTATTTATTGCCGTTTGTAGTTTTAAACTTGAAATAATTTATTTACGTAACAGGGATATTGTAAATTCATAACTCGATCGATGATGGTCTATCGTGACAGCGGCGCGTTTCCATTGGATAAATTTGCGCGTTCAGAAGTCGTCGTCAATGATTAACCGGATTTCCGGTTAAATGGAATTTTGATTGATTGTCGGTTAGGTTTAACTTTATGTTTGGTAGTAATTGATGATTCTAACTTAGTCAGGATGCTATTTTACTAGTCGGTATTATTCGAGAGTATTTTGGTGGATTGGCATGATCTCGTGGTGAAATTTTCGACATGATTCAATATCCGGCATATTACGCTGATTGGTCATTTCGATGCATCTCTATGTCATGGAATTTTTATTCATTTTGCACGGGTTAGAATCCTGGTTATATCGCCCGATTTGTTTCGAAATTTTGGAACGGGTTACCATTTCTATTTGTTGGATTTTAACTTTCTCGAAATATTTGCAGTACTTCTCTTATCGCTAGTGGATTTCTACTAATGATTAACTTATTACTTCGACGTTAACAATTGAAATGCTTTCATGTTATGGATGATAAACTGGTTCAGATTAGTAAGCCGATTTCTGTATGATCTTTATTTGGTTCAGATAATACATTTTTGTCGTTTGTTTTAATCTTAATGGGAGATAGTCGTGGAAACTCTTGGTTCTCAAACTGGTTTGGGTTCTTATCAGTAGTTAAACAAACATTATCGTCAAGTTAATTTTGTTTTGTTTCCCATCGACTTAAGCTATTCACAGTCCTGATTCCTACCAATATCAATTTGATTTAACAATGCTGTAAATTTTACCTCCTATAATGGTAATCTTGTGTTAATAAACAGATATTTATTTTCCATTTACAGAATTATTTATTTCTATGCTTAAATTTTAATTAATAAATTACCCATTTCTAATCAACGATTACTGTATTTCTAATCAATGACTTAAATCAAACATTACCTTAACAAATGATTTAAATTTTTTAATCCATGATTTATTTAGTTTTTATTAATGATTACACTAATTCTAAGCGATGAGTTACTTCATTTTCAATCAAAAGGTTACTTTGATTTGAAGCAATGAATTACTTTACTTTGATTAACAAATTACCTTAGTTTAACCACTGAATTTATTTTTAATCAACGAGTTAATTTACTTTTAACCTATTTTAATTACTCTATTTTGCTCTATGAATCTATATTAATTTACCGAAAAGTTTGTTTCCTACATTAATACATTTCATTACCCTTTTAATTTATAGTTACTTTAATTTAATTCAACGATTGGTATTAATTACTATCACTCGAATTACTTGTTTTTTCTTTAACTCGATAAATTACTTTAAGCAATAGTCTACTTCATAAATTATTTCACTATTTTAATCAAAGCTCTATTTTACTTTTACTCGAAGGTTTACTAGTTTATTTTTATTCGAATTACTTTAATTTTGATCAATGGATTAACTTAATTCAATCAATATGATGCTTATTTTTACCCCATCATCGTTAATTTTAATCAATAATTTAATTGAGTCAATGAATTACTTGTTAGGTGATTTTACTATTTTATTCATTTTAGTATACCGACAATTAATTTACTTCTAATTTAGTTATATCAACGATTTCAATTTAATTTATTCCCGTATTCTTTCCCTTTAATAGACCTTAGGCGCGTTTTGTGTTTACATTATATTTACTGAGTGCCCACTGGACTACTCGGTGTGATGATTTTGAGCCGTGTGTAATATAATTTTAGGTCGATTTTACAGAAATGAGAAACGAGGAAGCAGCCGAGACTTCTTCCTTATTCTTCGTTTCATCTTCACGGGTACATATCATTGGCGATTTTCCACGCTCTTACACAAATCTGTACTATGTAGATTTTACTATCTTGCAATATGTGTTGGCTGTGGGCCGGAAAAATTTCGACAGAATTAGTTATTTATTAAACATATAAAAACAGTTTATCAATATTAATAATATTTATTAAATATATAACAAATAAACATAAATTACCCTCCATTCCATTCCATAAAAATAAAAATTTCATAATATTGCATAGCAAAAATAAAATAACATAAAAATACCTCTCCCCCCACGCCGACATCCAAGCAGAGCTCTGCCGAGGTTGCAAGGATGTGACGTGGAGAGAGGGCTCCAAAATAAACATTTCTCACCTAAAAATAAGATTCAAAGGTAATTTGAAAAATGGTTTTTAAAATGGTTTTATAGTTTCAAAAAATGGTTTTTTGGTTAGTTCTAATGTGAAAATGGATCAGTATTTATACCTATTTTCTGTCCCTAACCTCGCATGTTAAATTTGATGCAGTAAAACAAAATTCGACCTTGTTATTTTCTAGTGAATTCTATTCTTTAATTTTATTATTTTTCAATTTATTTTACTAATTTTTTATTCAGAATTTTTATTGAATTATTACTAATTCGAATTTTTCGATTTAAGTTTCATTTTCATGAACTTTTATTAATTTTTCAATTTTGTCGAATTTGTTGTGTTTTCTTGTTATGTTTTTGTTGGTATCGTGCGAATCTTGGTGCGTTTTATTATTATTTTAATTTATTTTTATGTTTATTAATTTATATTTAATTCTCTTTTTTCTCATATTTGATAGGGTTTAATTGATGTTTCAATAGGTTTATTTAAATTTGCATGTTATATTTGCGTGTGTTACTGATCCATTTAAACATTTTCCAAGGCCATGTGTGTTCTGGCCCAACACTACATCAAAGGCAAACAAATTGGCAAGTCGCAATGGCCAGACGACGGTTGGACAGGGTGAATGCAGACATTTCTGCCGGAAAGATACCAAGCATCGATGGATACGGAATGTCCTATGAACTTGATGACCCGGCTCTGATGGAAATGGATACTCCAATGAACGTAGTGATTCCGAGACGACTACTACCAATGCATATGCAAAACTACGACAGACGATAACCCCAACGACAGGACCATTCCTATGCTCGCAATCGATCCAGATATCCATCAGGTCCCCGCACCTCTATTCGTACGAGAAGATAGTGGCAATAGAAATAATTTCTTGTGAAAAATAAAAATTTCATAATCATTTGGTTTTATAGCTTGACCGTATAGGAAAAGACTTAATCCTGAATAATTATTACGATAGTGCTAAACCGTAACAATCCTAGGATTTTAATTTGTATAGACTCAATCGGTTTTATTTTTAGAAGAGATAAGTTCCAGTATAACCAACAAATTAAATTCGGCTTATAATAATGTCTATAAAATTCAGCGCTAAATTTTCACAAACCTGATTAACCGATAATTTATTTGTAGACATGAAATTGCTCAGAACCCTGAGAAAGGAGCTAGTGAATTATCGGAAAGAAAATACAGAATTCCACAGGCAACTTCTCCAAACGAGTCGCTAAATACAGAAGATTCGCGCGACCTGAATAGAACCCGCCAGAGCAAAGACCATATATCAGCGATTAACCGCCGCTCAACGTGGATGGGCGGAGGAGAAGCAATTAGTCCAGAATCACTGGACTCATATTAGAAGTTTTGACGCAGCACTGTCGGATTGCCAGGAAGGAAACGCAGTGACCCACCCGCTGGTATTCGTGCCAGCTTAAATAGCCTACCGAGATGCAAGTAGCACCATTAAACCAGTATCTGCTAAACGTCCTCAGCGACGACCTGGAAAGGCAGAAAGAGCAACAATGGAACAAGATTAATAACTAAAACACCAAATAGTATTAACCGAAAATATGTAAATTGTAGTATAAAAATAAAATGTTTTCTTATTCGTCTTGTAATTTTTATAATCTACCGTGAAAATTATTAAGTCGAAATCGAAGGAGTAAATCGAATAAGATTCTTATGAACATTAATTTCACACAGAAGGGACCCAGGCAGTAAACCGCCTGAAGACCTTCTATTGGTAACGCGTTGAACCCACTATGAGACTAGGCCTTAGCAGTTCTACAGTTAGAGCTCATAACTAATGGTTGCAGTTCCAACGTTGCCTAGCAACGGGTAACCATTGGCGGGCAAGAAAAGCTTGTATGTAAAGGGTTCAAGGTTAGAAACCACTAACCCCACAATATGTTGTAGTCCAGACGCAACACAAAGATATTTATTCCAGACACAGAGCAGGAAGGGTCATTTAATTTAACCTTTAAGTACATTATATAAGACCCTAGATTTTGCTATTCATTTTAATAAGTTAAAATTTTTAATTTTTTATGAATTTTCAAAATATTGGAATTATTCGAAAAAAAAGTAAGTCATTTATTAATTTATATACAAAACATTTACAGTTTACTAAATATTTCTTCGTTCTTTTGACATTTTAGGAAATCTTTCTTGATGTAATGGTAATCATTTATGGATAACAACGTATGATTTTCGAAAATCAATGATTATATCTGAATTATTTCTACCTTCCTTAAAAGATATCAACTTTTTGCTCAAAAGTCTTGAAATTGCTGTGGTTGAACTTAGTGGCCAGCACTAAGTTTTGTTTAAATGAATTGGAAATAGCACGAAAACATAACAGGCAGATTTAAAATCAGACCCATTAAACATCAAGTAAACACCTTTAAATGCGAGAAAAAATATAATTAAAATAATAAAAACGAAAACATAAAAATAAATTAAAGTAATAACAAGATCAACACGAAATAAACATAGAAATAACAAAAGAACATAGAAATTTGACCGAAAATTGACAATTTATTTAAAAGAGCAAGAGTTAATGAAAATAAAAGTAAAACTAAATGATTTTAATTGGAAATAATTCAATTAAAAATGAAAGAAACAAATTGTCAAACCAAATCAAGAAATAATAAAAATTAGACTATCCAAATAATTTCAAGGTCATAATTTTGTTTTACCACAGTAAATTTAACAAGCAAGGTTAGGGTCACAGAACAGGTATATATACCAATTCATGTTCACAGACTTTTAACCAGTTTTGAACTTAACTGAACTATTTTTGACTCGTTTTAACTCGAGCTAATTCAGAACACACTTATCTTTAGAAGAGTGAGTGAATTCAATTCGAGTGGACAGTTTTGAGACTTTTTCCATACAGCGTACTTGGGCGACTGTATGAAGAAATGTTGTTATGTATGTCAAATGCCAACTATGTTATGTTCTATGACGAAATATATGCTTCAAAGGAAAGGAATATGTAATGTAGAAATTTTTCCGGCCCACAGCCGAAACAGCACCGTAGTTATTAAAATCCCCCATAACTATCGAAATGTGTAAGTGCGGTTCCTCTACCAATATTTCGTGCCCGTGAAGGTTCCGGCGTACGTAACGTAGAAACCCAAACGTCAATATTCTCCGTTCATAGGGGAAATTGGAAGAAGAGGGGGTAATCTTTTGGATATTCTTTCTTCCCAATTCCCAAAAATTCGACTTAAAATTCTTATCATACATCGGCTCAAAATCATATACACAGAGTAGTACAGTGGGCACTCGTAATTTTCTAATATCAACATATCTAACTTAAGGTCAAATAAGGGAGGTGAGTGTGGGAAAGAGTCGGAAAACGTTGTTATGTCGAGAATGAATAAAATGATTAATATTAACGTTCGGAACGTTAAAATTGTGGGTTTTAACGATAATCATTACTATGGCGTACTCAACTTAACAAATTGAGAATTTCAATAACATCAATCTTTATGTTGAAAAAATAAAGCTTAAAATAATTTAAAATTTTTTTTGGTAACGATAATGTAGATATTAAAATCGAAATCAAATAGAATAACCCCAAAAAACAAGATGGTTAGACAGAGAGTTCTAAACGACAATTTTTAGGCAAAATTAAATCAGAATCAGCAAGTGCAAAAGCTAGAACACCAAATCGAGAATCTTAATAACAGTAATAATTATATTGAAGTTAAATCAAATTGAATGACCCTATAAGTTAGGAGATGAAATTGAAAGCCCTTATCAACGATAATATTTGCATTGAACATGAATAAATAAATTTCAAATTAGAACGTTAGACTGAGAGCACTAGGACGACGATATTTAAGTTGACACTAACCTATGAAATCAATAACTAAAAATTGGAATATTTGGCTAAAATCCTGACAATATTCACGTTCAAAGAAATTAAAATTGATTTAAACCAAAATGAAGCGCCAAAGTGAGAGCATTAATTTCCATGAAACTGCTGTTAAAATACCTAATGGAATTTAGTAATAAATATAAACCCTTCATAATGATGATACTGAGCAGAACGAAACCCTTTAAAAAATAATGATGATAAGGTAAATGGAGTACCATGACATCGGCAATTCAGTTCAGAGAAAAAATTTCCTACGATCACATCGAGGGTATTGTGATTAATTAACTCGCCATAAAATATAAATAACATGAGAAAACTTAGAATATAATGAATATAAAATGAAAAACACCCTCACATCTATTGCCCATATTTTGATAATAAACCCCACTGAAAGAATTCATGCATAATTAGACGATAGGGTGTATACAATGGCAACCTCAGTAAGAATGATCTACGTCACATCATTGGAGAATCATTCATGAGAGGGGAGCACAAGACTTGAGAAAACTCCACGGTCAGACGGCATGCTTGGTGGGATACAACTGTTGAACTCGATTCGATTCCCATCTATCAGATCATAACTCGACAGCTGAGAGTCATATTTATTGGCCGTACTGTGAAGATTTGAATGTGGAGATGCCGTACCAGAGATCGTGATGGTCAGTTGCTCTGACTGTAAAACTTGACAACCATAATTTACTAATTAAACGCGAAAAAATCGCTTACTGAAATTTGCCCTGAAAAGAATAAGCAGAAGAGCAAGCCGTCTGGATTGCAGTAAATAAAATCCATAATAAATGAATTGATATCATTCCACTGATCACGCACATAAACATGGATTAGACGTGTCAACAATGCATGTGGAATAAGTCGTGTGTAATCACAACACGCAGTAAGAATACCAACGACGACATAAAAGAATCAATATGCCACGTAGTTTAGAGTAGAAGAAATCAGGTAAATCAATCAGGCACACCAGACACTTTAGACCTTCCACGTCATCAGTCAGTGAGAATTCACGCTAATTGACACCCGCTCGGCATGTAAATAGCTAATCATTTTCCAGATGTGATTAGTTACTGTTCCAACACAACGTCATCCAAGAAATGTATCACCGAGATAGACAACCATACTCAGTCCGACTCCGAGAGAGGATCATGATACGCGACCGAAGGAAGAAGGACTAGGGAAAGGATCAGATCAGGGCATGAGAAACAGATACGAGGGTATAGTTGTAATTATTTTATTTAAATATATTAACTGATTTATTTTACGGCGACTAAGGAACATGGAACAATTATGGCAAGAAAAATTTTCACCTATCATCCAAGATCTACGCACCGATACAGATAGGAAACAGTTAAGAATTTGAACTATGTCAGCATGATCCATTATTAATTGTGAATCAACACTAAAATTATTAAAAACAATATTTATTGATATTCCATTGTTCGGAGTTTTACTGTTGATTAAATAACCAAATTGAAATGAATCCAATTAAAATGACATTTGGAAGCCGAATGTTTCCCATTAATATAATAATAACAGAGAAATTAGTCAATGCAGCTTATTTAGAAATCAATCAATATAATCATTCATCGAAAACCAACTTAAAGTTCGCCGAATAGCAAAGTGACGCACTGCATAAGTTCTGCCATCGTCAAACACCATACCACTAATTACCACCCCAAACAAACGACAAAATCAAGACCAATTGTCCGCGGAGTGTAAGTATAATAGAAATTCACCGACTTACAGATACATAAAACTTAACCCGCCTTTTACTCACTCACTACAGGTATTTGCATCAACCTTCACACTTACATTCGCTTATATCCGACCAAATCGAATGAGATCCTACGCGAAAGGAACCATATAGGTTCTTATAAATATCAAAAGCGTATGTAGAATTATGTATTTTTTAAAGTTCTATCTTACAGACGAATCTTGGATCGAGGCGTCCCGGATCACAGTGCGTTTTCTAGCACGATCCACCGCCAGATGCAGGCAGGCCATGTGGGATGCAGGATTCACCATCTCCCCTGTAAAGGAATCTAGAGAAGGACGATTATGAGGAAGCCGACCTCCCCTATGTAGCAATTACGAGGGAGTCAGGCCGAAACCCAGCCCGTGAAAGCCGACCACGCGGAATACATTTTGGCTCGCCTCGAAGAACAGAAGAATCAAACTAATTGACAGGTGGCAATGGCAAGACGACACCTGGCCAAGATCAATGAAGACATTGCCACTGGAAGGATTCCCAGTACGGACGGATATGCCTCATCTTATGGCATATCGTACGAACTGGATGATCCGATGTTGGGAGAACTTCCCAGATCTATGAACGTGGTGATTCGAAGAAAATTACTCTCCAAGGATATACGGAATACCGATTGGAGCCCGTTAGAACGACAAGACCATTCATACGCTCGAGAACGCCCAAGATGGAATCCAAGTTCGCATCACCAAAATTTTATGCGACGATAAATGTTGAATTCGAAAAATTTTATTTCGTTATTTAGTACATATTTAACCTTTTGAGATTGAAATCATATTAATACCGAGATGAGACTATTAGTGTAGTATAGTTAGATAGACCCTTAGTAGTTTTATTTCTTTCGTAGATGAGCGTTAGTCCCATAAAATAACTTGACGCAACTATAAAGAATGAAAATTCTATCTATAAAAATGTGACATTTAGCAATGATGAAGGGGTCCATGATTGCAGATATGGACCCCTTCAAAACTCTGAATAGAGAATTGGTGAAATCGCGCAGAGAGAACGGGGAACTGCATCGTCAATTGCTCCAGATGACTCGGGAGATTCAAAAGATTAAAGCATCATGGGTGGAACATATAAAGGTGAAGACGCTTTACCAAAGATTGACCGCCGCACATCGTGGAAGGGCGGAAGAAAAGCAGCTCGGCCAAGCGCAAAAACGCGAACCCGCAACTTAAAAGTGGCGTTATCGGCTTGCCAGGGGGGCAATGCGTATGGTATCCACTAGTATTCGCTACCGCTCAGTTACACATAGAGAAGCAGCTGATATAAACCTTCTCAGCGACGTCAAAGGAAGGCGGAACGCGCTAAACGCCGCGCGCTACAAATCAAAGCTTCACATTAATTCATTAGTGTACTAACAAATAAATTATCAATGTTATTTCATTTGTTTTTTGAATCGTTATTTTTTCGTAAATAAATCCGTTTAACTGAAGTTATGTATTATGGTTCGTGAAATAATTGATTCGAGAAAGTGTTAAGCATAGATGAAAGGGACCGGAATAAGAAAGCGCACATAGACCTTCTATCGGTAGTGCGTTGAACCCATCATGAGGCCGGGCCTTAGCAGTTCTTCAGTAGAACTCACCTTTGGCGGTCTCATAACCAGTAGTTGCAGTACCAACGTTGCTTAGCAACGGGTAACCATTGGGGGCAGAAAACATTATATGCATGGGGTCAAGGTTAAATACCACAAACCCCACATAATTGAATATTCTGAATTGTATCCAAACATCGTTTCATTTGGTGTAACGTTGAACAATGTTTGTCAACTCACTCCAATAATTTGTAACCAACCAATGGATTTGGAATCAATTCGCACCTTTTCTTCCTCGAACTTGTTTTCCGGACCTTTTATAACGTCCAATGATGTTTTTCACCAATTCTCGTTTCAAGAATTTGGCCTAATTCATCAGAATCAGTCCATCTTACAAAACTTCAATAACTCTTATTTTATCGGCATTTGATATTCTGTGATAATTTTAATAATTTAATTAAATTTTAAATATTAACTTATTTCAATCACTTTCTATCTATGTCGTTGAAGCATCAGTATATAAATAGTAGATATAAAATTTTATAAAAATAAATACATTTTAAAAATAGTAGGAACAATCAACTATCAAAAATTTATACATAAGATATCGGAAACTTGAGAACCAATGACAAACCTTCCACATGGTAAAATGTAGTTGATGACATAATTAATCGAACTAATGAAGCTCTGCAATCCCTTGATCCAGATAAAGATTTACAATTAAAAATACAAACGCTCGCATACATAAAACCAGACCTTCCAAACACAGACTACCGACGCATTAAACATAGCGATCGGAGATGTTTTGCATTCAAGTCAATCAAAGAACACCAGTAAAATCTGAATTCCATTCACAAAAGCTCAATGAGGCACAACAGATAGAACATCGTTGCATATTGTCTTTCTAGAAATTCCTGCGCAATAACTCTCCAATCACTTTTTTCGGCCGATGAGCTCAAAAGACACAAGCCAACAGCCGAATACATTCGTTTTCTCATCTGAACACCTCAATCTTGACAATATCGACTATAACACTTTAATCTCAGGCTGCATAAAACCTATACAATATTTTTAACCAATCCATGACCTACGACGCACTGGTTCTTCATCAACATATGTGTTCCTACTGACCAGGGTCGTATGTCCTTGTATGAGAAAAACATAAAAGAATCGGTATCTCCGTGCCTACTTCGACAACAAAACAAAATAAATAAAAATACCAAACCGCAACTAATCAATATTCCTCAACCAATCGATAACGAATACACAAATACCGATGATTCGAGGCGATTCAATTGAAAATTATCCCAGCTGAATATGTCAAAACCAAAATTTTCTAAGTTTGGATTTCACGTTTTTAAGAAATATTATAAAAGATTGTGGATCACAATTTAAATCACAAATATTCAAACAACTCACCGGAATACTAGGAAAAATGCATTTAAGCTCCACAGTATAACATACTCACACAAATGGTCTGAGTACATCATAATGGGAACGTAAAAAACTATGGGAAAAAATCAGTTGTAAATCAATAAAAACATAAAATTTAAAATAAATAATTTGAAGATATAACCTGATATGAGCTCATGCCAAATGATGATACGAGTGCAAATATAATAAAATCATAATCTTCAAAAAGAAAATTTTTAAAGAAAATTAAAATTAATTACCTAATAGGAAACTCGATCAGTGTCGGAAACCCGGGTTGCCAACAAAATTATTCAAATTAAATAGGTTGCAAAATTAAAGAAAACTCAAATAAAAAGAAATCTTACGTTGATAAAATTTTATCAAGACAATGAGATTTTAGGGAAAGTAACGAAACTGCTAAATATTCAGCAAATAAAAAAGTAAATTAATCAACTTAAAGAGAAGCTGTCGACAAATGATTTATAAAAAGTAATCCAATTACCGAAATGTATAAAAGACCTAACCCAGTTTTTTCGAAGATAAATCGATAAGTTTTAGAAGGTTAGAACATGGACAGATTAAAATTAGAATACTCTTAGAGTACCAGAAAGGAAATCGCACATTAAAGGCATTCTATCACAACAGAATAGAGAAATATTTGAAGAGTGCAGATTGACGGTTATGTTGAAAGTAGTTTTATCAGATAAGTTTTAGTTGGTATTTCATGGAAAGTTGTAATTATTGTTGTAATCTAAATAAAAGTTATTCTGTTTGGTTATTCAATAAAAATTTAACATTCCTAAGTATTTTTTAGGAAAACTATATAATAGGACAAAATTCGATGTTTTCAACAATATCTCTATCAATAAATAGTGATTGTTTCTATAAAGCTTCGTCTTGACTAGAAACTCTTAGTGGTAATTTAACCACCTAGGTCAGAACAAGGATAAATTAAAATTATCTTAGCATAGCAGAAGTGAAATAAAGATATATTTAACGAGTATAAATTTAAACACAAAATATTTTATTCCTGATTAACTTTCGTCCTCGCACATTTAGTTCAACATCGATTTTTCAAGAAACTAAAAACATGCCTTTCGTTAAAATAACTGATAGCATTTTTAATATTGCGTTCCAACCTTCTTATACATTTTAATTTACTTATGTCACTATTCGAAAGCATCATTTTTTGCATTATTTCGTTTAAATCTGCTGAAACGAACTGGGTCATGCTACCATCGATTTATTAGTATGAAGTAAGTAGTTTCATATATTCCAAATATCAATAGTAGACCTCGGTTTCACATATCTGTATCTTCTTTGTTATGCAATTTAGTTGTTTAACATAGACCCAAATATCTGATAACTTCAAATTAATTAATGTAATTTGAATAATGGAATAATGAGATTGATTGTTTGACATACACATGCACCACACACAAATATTTAAAATAAAAACATCAATTAAACATTAATAATAAATTAATATAACACTAAGTAAAAATAATAATTAATAAATTAGCGAAAATAACACAACATAAACCACTATACCTGAAATATTTCAGCCCACATTGTGCAGTTCCAACGGCGGGTGTCATTCAACGCGCACTCACGGACACAGTAGTTGAAATGTTCTTTAACAAATGTCCTTTGTGGCATTTGTCACCACTCAGATTAAGAGAACTTGATATTTAAGATACAAGTGCCAATATAATTAACAGTCCGTAAAATTGAATAAACCATAAAAAAGTTTCATTTCATTTAATATTTTAGTTTTTTTTCGGGTTGGTTTGAAGAACATCCCTGAAACATTATTTAAAATTATAAAATAATTGTTAAGAAAAATTGTGACACTATTTGATGTTATCTGCCATTCAATTTCTGAAATAATTTTTATGAAAAGCAAATTTATATTTGAACTCTGTTAGTAATAAATATAATCAACAAAAAATAAAATATTTAAGAATTATTGTGATATCAAAAAGCATGTATAAAAATGTGAATGGCATTATAAATCATTTTTTAATAATAATTGCCATACAATTAAATGACTGCTGTTCTTTGTGCTTTCTTCATTCTTGTTATTGGATTTTGGAAGAGAGAATTTCGAGTGTATTGACGAAATATTTTCATCTAAAACTTATCTAATCACCTTTCAATATCCAGAAAAATCATACTAAAACGAAAATCCTTATAACCTTCTCCACCAGACATAATAAGAAATCTATTTTTTCGTGGAACATCTTGAATCTGTGTTTTATTATTTGGTGGAGTTTCCAGGGAACATGGAACATCAACAAGAACAGTAACGAAAAATTTAACTGAATCACGATGACCGTGATAGCTTAACTATAAAATAACAATTTTGTAATCTCAAATATATATAGCGGATGTACAAAATATTTACTAGAATTGGGTAGAATTCTTAAAGGGATCATTCAAAATTTTTTTTTCATATTTCATTTAGTATTTTTATTTGTTGATTTTGAAAGGTAAAATCATAATGTGAATGAATTTAGTATTAAATTCATCAAATAAAAGATGTTTCCTGTAGAAGTAGTTGCACGGAAAGCAGAAAAAACAAAGGAACAAATAGGGACAAGGCCTGACGTAAAGGTAACGCGATCATCATCAAATCTAACATCACAGGTTAAAGCAGTAGAATCGCAAGAGCAATTTTACGTATACTATTAGTTGTTATTAACCACTTACGTAGCTGTTGGATTTTAATGCGAAAGAGTGTCTAAAAATTGTCAGATTCATCTCAATCATTCCGAACAGCAAACTAATCTACAAGTTGAAACATGATCTGCCCGAACGGAACTCGGGATAAACATTTCCAGGCTCGTTAGTGTGCTCGGTAAAAACTGTCAAGTGGTTAAGCAATATCAAGAGCTAACACAAACATTCGACATAAAATCCAAGTAAGGTAGCCATTACGTTTTTCGGAGCAAATATCTATTTGTTTCTTGGGTAAGGTTGTTATTATTTCCGAATTAAAATGACAAGTTATTAACGGAAAGAAAAAAGAAAAATCATAGAAAAGAATCTTATACCAAATATGTGATGGACTGAAAAATAGAGAATAAATGATCTTTCGTATGTTGATATAAATAATATATTTGTATTTAAAAATAACTTGCGCAATCCTTTATCCCTCTTTCACGGAATTTTAATTAGTTATACTAGATTTGAATAAAGTAAATTATAATGGAGCATATAAAAGCAATTTTTGATGCCCCTTCCCTTGTCCTTTTCTGTCCGTTTTCATTAGCACCCCGGGAGACAAAGATAGATTATCTTTATTTTCAGAAGAAATTTAAATAATTTATAAGTATATAGGCTAAATTTAATTTCAACATTATATGCAGATGAAAAATAGAGAAAAAACACGCATACACAATTAAGATGATCAAATGGGAAAAATATGGGACATGAAACATGCAGCTTACTTACTTACCATATATAGTATATATAAAAGATAATAGAAAAATTTTAAAAAATCAATAATCTATTACGTATAATATTTAAACGGCCAATGCTGCTGGGGATGTCCTAAGCACTTGAACCCCCCTCTCCTTTTTTAACTTAGGGGACGTCCTTAATGGATGCTCCTAAAGCGCTCAGAATCTACAGAAATGAACAAAATATTGCAATTCTATTGCGGTTGGAGCATTTTTTGTATTCAACGAGGTTTATCATCACTGCGCAGAAATGAAGGTTTTAGA
Source organism: Schmidtea mediterranea (assembly GCA_022537955.1). NCBI lineage: Eukaryota > Metazoa > Platyhelminthes > Tricladida > Dugesiidae > Schmidtea > Schmidtea mediterranea. The sequence goes on along the minus strand of CM039680.1, from coordinate 60,757,150 downwards.
AAATTATCTAGCGCTTCTTTTACTTTTTCTATGGAGGAATTGTTGCTCATTCCTTTCTACTTTCTGTATCGAAACACACATACAAACCATGGCGGGTATACCACATGTGCTAGGTGTGCACAATACACTTAATGAACAATTTTAAAGTTTTGATTTCTCATTTTTACACTTTTTATACTTATATTTTAAAGAAATTTGGAAACTGCAAATGATTTTCATTGATAAAATAGAAAAAATTAGCAGGGCAGATTCTGTAAAGCAGAAATAATTACAGAAATGTTAAATTTACAATGTATTATAACAAGCATCATTTAACCGAAAAAAATGTGATCGGATGGATTAAAATCATGTCAGCGGCCACCAAAGACAAAAATGTGCCAATTACGAAAAAGCTCAAATGTAGAAAACCACCCAAAAGAAAAAAAAGCTCTAATAACACAACGATTTATTTTATCACTTTATACTGTATTTTATTTTATTCAAATGATGATAAATTAACAAATATATAGAATTAATACTTTTTATTTTGCAATATTTAATTTAAAATTAATATTTTTATTTATAATAAATTATTTTGTCTATAATAATCAATAAATAAATATTTTCACAAATGAATTTTGTTTTTTTATTTTACCTTGCAATATTTTATTAAAAACATTATTATTTTCTAAACAAAAATTTTAAAATACATTATATAAAGACAATAAAAATATATAGTTAACCAAACAAACTTAGCAAAACTTTTAAAATACTGAGAAAATTATTCACCCTAATAATAACAATAATAATAATAATAATAATAATAATAATAATAATAATAATAATAATAATAATAATGATAATAATAATGATAATAATATTGATAAAAATAATGATAATAATATTGATTGATAAAAATAAATATAATATTGAAAAAATAATTATAATAACAATATTGATAATAAAAAATATTTTCTAGTACATCTAAAATACATAAAAAAACTAAAAATTACTTGTAAGTTTTCATGATTAATGAAAGGAATAAATGTCGGTAAATATGAATTTTCCATAGAATAGGATACATCATTAAAGTCATTAACGATATCAAGTTCATTTTCTTTTCTTGAATCTAAATTTAGAATAACTGATAAAATAATCATCCAAATGTTATTTCTGTTAATCAGATAAGCATAAATATATTCAATTATTTCGCATGACCTTTAATTCAAGAAAATATAACTCGTTTTGCACTAAGACATTTTTTTTGAAAGAAAGGAAAGTTCAGGTAAGTTCCGTGCATTTTCACTCTGTACAATATTGATAAATTATACTATTCAGATCAATTTTTGTGACACTGGCGCTCATCATCAAAAGATGGAGAATGCTGAAATAATGCTAGTTCAAATTGAAATAGTTCATTTTAAATCCCTGTTTTGGTTTCAAGTTTTCAAAACTTTCAAAAGTTTAATTTATATTTGTAAATTTGATATAAAACTATTAGTTTTTTTGGTGGTTTAATAATCTTCTGTAAGGTACCAAGATTAAAATATAATGGTTTTTAAAAAATATAAGATCTATTATTATTATTATTATTATTATTATTATTATTATTATTATTATTATAAGATCGTTTCTAATTCGTGTAAGGTACACGCCATGTTTATTAATAAATCAAAAACATGTAATGGGTGTAATGCCACATACATTGGGGTGACTTCCCGTCATCTCTGTACTAGAGTTCTAAAGCATTATCGATTGAAGGGTTTGACCAATATTAGTGAGCACAATAAAGGTTGTAAAAGTGAAATAGGATTTTTAAAATTGACACTTTAAAATTTAATTTGCCAATATTCAAAAATGAATAAATTCGAAAAAATCACTTTTAAACAAAATTAAAAACACAGTAAAATATTTTAAAATCAAACTTTTATTATTTGAATCTGATTTTTCGACATTTTGCCTGGCTGGGTTGATTAAGATAAACTTAAAAATATTTTTGTCAATAGCGAAATTATTTATACAAACATAATTTATATAAATAATTCCGCTATCGACAAAAATATTTTTAAGTTAATCTAAATTTTTACAATAACTAATAATAATAATAATAACAATAATAACAATAATAATAATATTAATAATGATAACAATAATGATAAAAAAAAAAAATAATAATAAATAATAATAATAAAATAATAATAATTATAACAATAATAATAAAAATAATAATAACAACAATAATAATAATAATAATAATAATAATAATAATAATATTAATAATGATAATAATAATAATAATAATAATAATAATATTAATAATGATAACAATAATAATAATATTAATAATGATAACAATAATGATAAAAATAATAATAATAATAACAATAATAATAATATTAATAATGATAACAATAATGATAAAAATAAAAATAATAATAATAATAAATAATAATAATAAAATAATAATAATTATAACAATAATAATAAAAATAATAATAACAATAATAATAATAATAATAATAATAATAATAATAATAATAATAATAATAAAATAATAATAATAACAAATAATAATAATAATAAAAATAATAAAACAATAATAATAATAATAATAATAATAATAATAATAAAAATAATAATAACAATAATAATAATAAATAATAATAATTATAACAATAATAATAAAAATAATAATAACAATAATAATAATAATAAAATAATAATAATAATAATAGTAATAATAATGAGAAAATATATTTTACCCTTAACAAACGGAGCTGAGACAATAATTCCTTTATTAGTTCCTATCCATATGCGATTGCATGATGCTGATAAACATGATATTCGTAATAAAGAAAGACCTAATAATGATGGCTCTAAAATAAAAAAAATACTATTTCATAAAATCTAAAATTGAAATATATTATTATAAATTCATTATAAATTGAAAATCGGAATTTCTCACAATTCTAAAAATTATTTATGTTATTCATGTACTTTGGCCCGCATGTACAAAATGTATTTCCCGAATAGTCAGTCGATAACCATCACATGTTCAAAACATAGTGTGCTATTTTATTAGTGACTTTTAGCATACACATTATGTAGCATCGGTTTTCTGAGGATTAATTGTGTAGGAAAACATTAAATTTTCATTCATAAAATATTTAAATGTTTGGTTAAATATACTCAAAAAATATAAAAATTAATTTAGAAAACTTTTGAAACAAATAAGGATATTATTTGTTTTTGTAAAAAATATTTTTTTTGTTTTTTTTATGAGAACCTTAATATAATCCGTCGATTTATTTCAAAATTTAATTTTTTCATCTCATTTTAAAAAATTAAATAAAATTATATAATTATCCAATAAAATAAATTTAATTAAATTCTAATATATATCAATTTATTTTTTTTAATTTTTCATATCTTATTATTTTTAAAATTAAAAAAATAAATTACCAATAAATTGTTTTTATTTAAATCATTTCTGAAACAATTTTTTTGGTTTTGAATTCTAATTTCCGAGTTTATTTTTAACATGAAATAATCATCCAGTAAAATTAAATTTTAATTAAATTCTAATATATTATTAATTTTTTATATTTCCAAAACAACGTTTTTGGTTTTATTCCATTTTTCAAGTAAAATTTTAAGGATTTTTTAAAAATTAAATAAAATTTGAAAACTATTTAAAAAAAATTAATTTAAAAATATTCTAATATATATATATATATATATATAAAAATTTATCATATTTTATTATTTTGTAAAATAAATAATTATACAATAAAATAATTATACAATAAATAATTATACAATATTTATTTAAATAACGATTTCCTCAATATCTGGAATGATTATATTATGAATTGTATATTTTTACACGTGTTGATATTTGTTATTATTATTATTACTAATGCTGGTGTACTGGGTGTAATTAATTTGTTTAAGTCTGTACAAAGCTTATTCAAACTTATCCTCCTCGATCAAAATACCTTCTTTTCCTAGGGTCTATGCTATCTCACCCAGACACCCCACAATTTTAATCCTAACACTATATACCCATGAGCAAGCTCATGTTGGTACTGTATATAGCAGCTGAAAATTCATGAGCAGGTGAGCTCCATTTCTAGAACTACTCCTCATGATATTTTCACTTTCGGGCTCCTGACTGCCGATGGAAGGTCTTACGTCTCTTTCTATCTATACGCTTGTTCATACTCATCTATTTCTACAATTCCTATATCAATTTGTCATCATTACTGTTTATTTATTAAAATATTTTTCAAAAATTTGGGCAGCGTTCCGCCCTTATTTTATGGAAAATTCCTTGTTTCATACAAACGTTAGCCTACGGTAAATTGAAATGAATGCATTATTATAATGTCATTATTTTAGTCCAACAACTCATATTTGATTTCCTATGGTCGCCACAGTTACCACCATTCGTAAATCTTTATATTATCATCTCACAGATCTATGCCAAATGTATCATTTTATTTTAATGTTCCACCACGATAATTATCAAATAAAGTACGTGATTTAACCCTACTTTATACTTTCGTTGACCTAAATTTCTATCACTAGTCGTACCTTTGAAAATATAATAATCGGCAGGAGTTAAATTAAAAATTCGATTTTCTTACTTAAACATTTACACAAATGTTATCCCCTTAATTATGGCGATCTTCCCGAATATTAATTTTTACCGTTCCGACCAACATTGAAATGGCCGCCCCGGTGAAGTACGACGGAGTCCTACCCCGCGATCAAGGCAACACATCAACATTCCTCAAAATCAACTGAGGAAATTGAATATTGCCCTACCATTTTCCACAAACTAATATAAGTAAAATGAATATAAATAAGTTAGGGGGAACCTGCCGAGCGATGCCAGAAGACATCGCGGCCATCCAGAATAAGTTAAATTAAATAAAACATTAACTTAGAAAAGTATATTTCTACAAAGAACAATACTTACAATCAGTCAAGCATCCAAATTTGAAAAATTGTCATACACCGGCATAAACATTGACTAAACAATTGTCAATGTCTAAAAATTTTGTGTCTACAAAATTTCTCTCTAAGTCTCTAAAAATTTTTTGTCAACAAAATGTCTAAAAATTATGAAAATGACTGCTGTATATATACTGATTTCATGCCTGGGTGCGACCAATCAGAGTATTTTGAGCCTTTTTAGGCTATTTTTCGAGGGATTTTATTGCTTTAATTTTATTTTAAATATTTTATTTTTCTCCTTATTTTTCTCTATTTTTCGATATTATTTTCTCAATATTTCGTAAATTTTTATTTTTTATTGCTTAACCATTCTTTTTGATTGTTTCTCTTTTTACCCTTTGATATTTTAATTTTTGGTCGCCACTTCCGCCTATATATTTTCTAAACCTTCTTTTGCAAAGTTTTGGCGGTTTTATATTTTAGTTTTGTGTTTCTTTCTGCATCTGTAGGCTTTTCAATGATTTTAATTAATATTTGTTTTATTTAATTTTGTTATGTTTTTATTTTGTTTTATTTAATGTTTTATTTTATTTTTGATTTCTGCTTGCGGTACGTGCTTATGTTACAGCAGCCATATTGATAATTTCCAAACCGCATTAATTATTTTGTTTTAATTTACCCAATTTTCTCATTTTTGTTTAAATTATGGTTTGTAGCCCAACACTAAATACAAGTTGTTTTTTAACGAGAATAAATATAGGCCTCACTATAATGTAATCATTATGCTGATTTGAATTTATTCATTTAAACAAAAATTGAATTATTTTTTTATTCATATAAATAAAAAAAAATTTTTGATCTCCGGGTAGGATTTCATTAAAAACAAATTATTTTTAAATTGATTGGGAATTTTACTAAAAGGAACGAAAAACCCTATAATCACTCAATAAAATTAACTTAATGTATCAAATAAATTTTTAAATAAATCTAAATTGGTCAACAAAAACGTGAAAACGACAGTGTCAAAAATTCAAATAAAAAACCTAAATATTGAAAAATATAGATAAATTTTATCTACTTAATATTAATAGGGTTTAAAATTTTGAAAAAATATTATTATTAAATCAATAAATTACCAATTAACTTGTTGACATGAGGTTCCACATTCAAATCTTGTAAGTGCTGATAGTTATAAATGTGAAATAATCGAAGTGTTGTATCCAACCTTAAAGATACCCACATTCCATCTCCGGCACAGCACATTTGACGCACAGCATAATCGCTACGAGGATGAGCTTCAAAACTAATTAAAAATTCCTAAAAGTGATATTTGAAAATGATTTAAAAACCATTTTGTAAGTGTAAGAGAAACTCCATCTAATACAATGATCTGATTTTTGTACCCCATCCAAATTTTATTTGTCAAATTTACACTTTCTAAACAGCGAATCGAATAATTAAAGTATTCAGGTTCTAGCAAATAATATCTTGACATTTGCCATTGGCCAATCAGAATTTTATTTTCATTTGATATGTAACGATTAAAAACGACCACAGAACCGTTAGCTAGTGAAACAAATACCCTAGAGTTTTGATAGCTAAAGAAAATATATAAATATATAAATAAATATAAAGCAATAACATTATATTTATGATTGAATCAGATAGTTGAATATGATGTAGACAAAGAGATCTATTGTCATTAGCAGGATGAACAAATAGATCTCCATTTCGGCAGCCTACCCATATTGTTGGCTGTGAACTATTTGATACAAAGGTATTCGTATTTGGTGATTTGAACTGATCTGAAAGGTATTGCTTATCAAATTATATAGCACAACAATTAATCGTTTATTGACTTTATAATTTTGATTAAATGGTTTATCAAAGCTACTTGGTTCTCTCTAGCCACTTTAAGCGAATAATACATTCTGGGCATGATACTCAAAAAACAAAATATTTTTCATTGCTTTGGTGATTCATAGCAAATAGTTTTAATGCCATTTGTATTATGTAACCAATGGAATTTTTGATTTCTGATGCATCAAAATAAAGAGGTGTTTATATACGATTTAATCACTCGACAGTTTTATTAGCTACGGAAGCTTTAATATTTATAACGTCCATTAATAACTGCGAAAAATAATTTATTTCGCGAAATTACAATTACCAACTGTTTTTCAATATTTCTGAGAAGTTTTTCTTCAGTATAAACTATTGATATTTTCAGAAGGACAGATTTCATTATTCATACATTCAATTCACATTTATATACTAAATTTATTATTTTATATTTACAAACATTATCTTAATTTGAAAATACTATTTTAATACTATTTTACATAATTAATATTTACAACTATTATTTAATTTTTAAATATATACTTACACTGACAGCCTTACACAGCAAATGGTATTAATACCATCTGTATTATGTAACCAATTGAATTTTTGATTCATCAAAATAAAGAGGTGTTTATATACGATTTAACTACTCGATAGTTTTATTTAAAGGTAATTCGGGACAAGATTTTTGTTGCACACTGGCGAACACGAGATTTGTTCGGACAGATATTGTTATTTATATTGTTTGGGGATATTTAATAGTTGTCGATGGATTCAATTTTAATCTGAGTCCTCGTGTCCAATAATCAAATAAAACGAAACTCAACAAAATACACTTTTGTCAACGGATAAACACTCTAAGGGTAAGTCAATTGCAATTCTGATTTGAATTCTTTAACTCCCACTATTTCGCTTCCGATCGCTTTTATAGCAATTCCTTTTCCATTAAATATGCCTAGGGAAACAAAAAACATTTCTAAGCTATATGGTAGTTTAGTTTATTGTCAATTAACTTAATTCCCGATAACTCTGTTGATTAATGTGCTCGCCTTAAATTTAATTAATTTATTTTTAGGTTCCCAACTCTTCTATATACCTCTGATCAATGTAATATTGTTTTATTCGTCTTCGCAATGAAATTTGACACTGGTTACAAATTTTTCCTCCTGTAAAAATATCAATTCTTATTTTTTGAAACTTGAATTAATTTTTATGATTTTTATGATTTTGATATTTTATTTCTTGGAATTTGTATAACCCCAACTGTTGAGAATTTGGTTAGTTTGTTCTTTTAGCCCCCATATAGCTTAGTAACTTGGAGAATAGATTCAAAATTTGAGTCTTTTCTCCAAGTAACAACAATAATTGAAATTAATACAAGAAAATAAAAATTTATATCTTAAAAAGGGAAAAACAGACTTTTCTTGGAGTTTTTTTTAATTGAAATATGTAACAAACTCTTTTTTATAATTGTAATACACCTAATTCTGTTTTTACACGATAGAATGGTTCCCGAGAAATTCGTGTAAAAAAAAATCGTGTAAAAAAAGATACTGGCCAAGTACAAAAATAATAGATTGGTTCTAGACCTCAAAAAATAAGTTAAAATTAGACTAAATAATATAAAAAAATATTGTTGTAGTTATTTTAAGAATTTATTTTCGTTTTAATTTATTAAATAAACTAAATTATAATAAAATAAATTAAAATTTAGATTTCATAAAAAAAATAATACCAGAAATTCATTGCCAAAAAACTTAAATAACATAAAGTACAACCATAAGAAAAATTTAAACATTAAACAATTTTATTTATTGTCACTGTCTGATAAAGTTCAAGCTATTTTAGCGTGGTGAGTTGACTGTCATCGTGGTGAGTTGCTCTCTTTTTACTTTAAAAAAATTCATTGAAAAAAAACGTGTTAAATCCAATAATTCATGTAAAAAAAGTAATTTTGTTTTTTTTGTATTCGTGTTATTTCAAATTATGTCGTGTAAAAATAGAAATATTTTTTCGTATTTACTCGTGTTATTTCAAATTCGTGTAAAAATAATTCGTGTAAAAACAGAATTAGGTGTAATTGTAATTGTTTTAAGTAACTCTGTAAATTGGAAAAATTTGAATACATCAAAATTTGTTAATTTAAAAATTTCACTTAATAATTGATGTTCCTATTTATAAGTTAGATTTGCAAAAAAACTCTTTTGGTCTTGATGAAAATCCTAATAAAAAAAGGTAAAAAATCTTCGTCTAGCCATAATGTGCAGAAAGACAGTAGTGATTCAAATTTATTTTCTCAAGAAAGTCTCTTAAATGCATCTAATGATAAAAATGAAAGTTTCTGGCAAATTTTGCGCAATTTGTGGCGAAAGGAAGATTGTGATGAAGCTTATTTAGTCAATGGAAATAACTTTTATCATAAAATTTCAAAAATAATGGCAATAATTGATCAATTGGAAAATAATGTCTTCGAAGGTTAGTAGTATGGAATCCATTATTAATATATATGACAATAAAATGATTAAAGAATTAGTCAATCTTTTGGATTTAATTTTAATTATGCAAAATTTGGAAATCAGTATTTATGACAAATACCACAAATCATTTTCGCTGCATGATAGTCATCAAAATATGAAAACTAATGATCTTCCTTACAGTAACAGAATATCCAAAGATCAGTGGACCAATAATAATAGAATATCGATCTCACGGAAGACTCCATGTATTAAGCCACGCTCAAATATCAATTAATAACAAAAATGGGGTACCCGTTGTCGAAAAGAAAACCTGTATTACAATTGCGAACTCACCAGAATTTTGTAAAAATCTTTAAGAGAAGAATCAGAACTGCAATTTGGATCAGAAAGACATCGAATTTATTGAGGAAACAAGAAATATATTTAAATTTCCATGTGATTACCGCAAATGGATCAAGGAAAACATTGAGAACTGGCTTCATTGGATTAGCCATAAATCGACATTCTCACTCGACGAATTATAGTTGGTACATAAACTGAAGAACAAGATTATCTTCTCATTGCATCAGTGAATGTACCAAATGAATATAAGTGCTTCGAATCCAGACATTATGATGCTGAGAAAGATGAATTTGGAGGATATGGTTTAGTCACTGCTCATAAAGATATTAATGTATATTTGTTTGATTATACGAGACATCCCGGCAAGCCAGATCAAAATGGCAAATGTAAGCCCGATCTCGTTCTTCAAGGACATTCTTAGGAAGGTTTTGGATTTTCTTGGAATATCAAAAACGTTGGTGTATTACTTAGTTTTGTTGTGAATGGAACGATTCAATTGTGGGATATTAATTGTACTCCAGAAAATAAAATATTATTTACCAACAATATTATTTATATATACATTTAGTCAAATTCATAGAACACAAAATCAGCACCTAAAATACTTACCATCAACATATTGATTTGTATGAGATTTATTAGACAACGAAGAGGCTGCATTCTCATTGGTAGCAGGCGACTCAAGTTGATAGCAATCGACGGTTTTCAATTTGAATTTAGGGAAAAAACTGTCTTGTATTTGTGATATGTGATCGGTTTTTTCTGTTACTGTGGATTTAGATGAAACATCAATACTCACATGAATATAATCGTTTTGACTAGCTCCTAATATAAACCAGGTTATAAGATTATAAATTTCAAACGAACGATGTCACTAATGAATACTACAATTATAGCAAAATGAGTTTAATATTAATAATAATAAATAGTAATAATAAATATAATTAATAATGATAATAATAACATTAACAATAATAATTGAAAATCGATGTATAGTTATTAACCTGGCACACTGCCTAAACATTGAATGGGTGAACTGCGTATTATAAAGGCATCCAGATATTTAGCTGGTCTAAAAGCATCAACGACGATAATTTGGCTTTCATTATCCGATGATGTACATATCCATACATGGCTGTCAGAGATTTCTGTAGCTGGGTCAGAATCACCTTGATTTGATACTGATAATTGAGTGGAGCTATTTTCTGACTAGATAAACAATTATTCCAAAGATCTATGTAAACAATTATAATGCTACATTGACACTGTCTTCAACTTTGGAATTATTCTGGTTTTCCACGTTTTCATGATTATAAAAAATACTCGAACCAACAAAAGTTTTATTTTTTAAGTTAAATTTTTCATGAACATTAATTGTAACAGCGCAATTTATCTGAATTGATAAATAAATAAAAAGACATTGAAATCAAGAAATGAAAATATTTGCAATAAAAAAGCAAATTTAACAAAGAATCATTTAGAATGTTATTATATTTGATTACACCAATGCAAATAATCAGCAAGTAATAAATTAAATGCTTATAAGATATACCAGCGGCTCTTAACCTTTTTTATAATAGCCCCTTAATAAATGTATTTATACATGCAAATACACTAGAATTTACTTACATTTATTTTAATAAAACAATAAAGGGTTATCTGGTCTACCTTAAGTAATTTTGCATTTGGTATATCGAATGCTTAGTGTGTTGTTTTTTATCAGTTATCACGGCTATTGTTTACTAGTATATTTTTAGAAGCGTCTATCATGAACTTGCTTAATTTGCCTCAAACTGAGGAAGGTACTATCAAGCTGCTCCAAGAAAAGGGAATGCTTCCAAAGAATCGCACGAGATGAAATTAAGCATTGGAAAAGAGGTGAAGTGACAATGTTCGAAAGCAGCATGTAAAGGTTAAACCAAAGTGAAAATGCGAGTTTGGAACTTCTTCGAGAATACACGCATATCGTTCACCACTACAGTCCGCTTCTTCTACTGTTAGGCTTGGGAGATGACTTCAATTGACTTCTGTAAGCGTGAATTTGGGATGAGTGACGAAAAACCAGTCGATTGGTGTATGTATTTACGAGAAGAAAGTTTACCTCACTTGGTGAAGAAGTCAAAAAAGTCATTGGAGGTCAGGGGATGATAGTTGAGATTGACGAATTCCTCTTTATCAAGCGCAAGAACAAAGTCAGAACAGTCGTGCTGCTACAATCGGTATTTGTAGGGATTAGAAATGGCCATCTGATGAAAGTGTAAGACCACTCTGCTAAGATTATATTTAAGTGTATTGAGAAACACATTGCTAATGGATCTATTACCATTTCGGACTGCTGGATAGGCATCTCGAGGTTAATCATTCTCTTAATTTCCTTAATCCCGACGACACCGAAATGAACACTCAAACCATGGAAAGGATGTGAGGCTTAGTAAAGTGGATGAATAAGAATCACAAAGACATGGCTCACCATCATATTGATTCAAGATGACCATAAATTCAGTTAGATAAAAGTCGAAAGTCTTGAATATTATCTAGCTGAATTTATGATGCAGCAAGAACAGAAGAGTCATCGGTGGTCAGGATGATTTTTTAATGCTATCCTGGTACCCTTCAGTTTAATGAATTCTACTTTACTATAGTATATTATTTTTTCGTTGTCGATTTTATTTATCGATGTCTGGAAAATAAAGAGTAATTAAAAAGTAGCCCCGATAACCATTAAGTACCAGATTTACAACATCGGAAATTCAAATTGTAATTATGCTATTTATTAAAGAAGCGTATAAATAGTTTTTCTTATGTTGAAATTTGAATCTGTAACTTTGGTTAGAAGAAATAGAACGATTGAGGAATATCTTCACAAAATTTTAAAAAATTGGCTGTATTTGTTATCTCTAGAAATCAGAAAAACTAGGTAATTAAAAGAATTTTTGTGATTTATAAAAATAATCTTAACATGTCGGTAAGAATTGCTGCTAATGAAGATTATTGTAAAATAATCACAATATGTGAAACCCGGTAAAATTCAAAATATCCAGATTCTTCTGATATTTCAATTCTTGCAAATTACTTAAAAGAATATTTAATGACGTCTGGAACTCTTATATTAGAGAATCCAAATGATGTTGAGAAAGATAAAAAATTAACTCAAAAAATTGATGAGGTAACAGATGAATTAGTCACTACCGTGGGCAACTTTCCATCATACAAATCAATCGAATTTAAAACCAACCCTAGTTATAAACCGAAACAGACAATTTAATTTATATATTATAAATTATATTATTATTAAAATGTTTTTTTTATTAAAGTACTGAAATATTTTCATTACTAAGTCATTTTTTATACTATGGCGCTGAAAACCATTCGCGTGCCACAAATTACAGACCTCTGAATTAGACCAAAAAAATTGAATAGTAAAAGTATTTTAAAACAAAATACATTTTTCAATGAATGATTATATATTCAAAATTCATCAAAAATTAATCTACACAATAATTATTTTTATTTTTTTTCTATTATTTTTCACGTTGAAAATTATTGAAAAAATTAAAATTAAGAGATACCATATTGTTTAGTTTATTAACATTTACATATAATTAAAAGACTTTAACTGCTGGTATAATCAAATGATACATCCAAAATCCATTAAATTTTTAAGCAAAATCAAACTCACCTCAGCTGGTGAAATTAACTTTATTGAAAAATTATTTAAATTTGAAAATATAATATAAATAAATAACATCTTTTTGATTTTTATCAAATTAAAATACTTGAAAATTAATTACAAACATGGATCTGAATCCAGTGTTTAGGATTCACATTCAGGTTCAACAGTTAGATTTTTCTCTAAATTGGTCAGTATAAAGTTTTCAATTATTAAGAGGCTGAAATAAAAATCGCAAAGGAATTTATCTTACATTGATAAATTCTGACATTAATAAAAATTCAAAATTTTTCTTTTGTAAGGAAAATTCTTTTACAATCAACATTTTTACCATACTTGCCCAAATAGCTTATGTATAATGACACAAGGCTTATATATATATATATATATATATATATATAAAGTTTTTAAAAAGTTTATTTATTCTATGCAAAGTTTGCCCGAGTAAAAATCGCGGCCTATAGTGTTAACAAAAAAATCAAACCATAACTATTTGAAAATTTTCAAAATGCAGTTGATATTAACCCTTTTAAGTAGGTTTTTTGAAAAACATTGTTTCTTTTAAGCTTTTAAATGTTACAGTGAAAGACTCGGGGAGGATATTAATATAATTTAGCTTCGTTTAGATTGAAACAACACCAAAACAATTTATTGGTAAAACCTTTGAATTTGGAAATGATATTAAAAACCGAAATTTTTACTGCCAATTTAAATTAACACAACAAACCTTAAAATCGAGAATTTAGGAAATTTTAGATGAAACTGACGGAGAATGGGACGATGTTATATATGTCACTGAAGTTAGCTAGGCAAGGTAAAGTATGATATTTTTCAGACTTACGAAAGAAATAAATACATTTTAATGAAAAAATCCATATAATTCTTGAACTTAAAATGATGTTTGGTGGTTTAAACTTGATTTTTTGTCGAATGTTGTTAATTTTTGGAAGCGCAATTATGTGAACAAACCTATTGAAAAACAAAAAATAGAAAAACCAACAGCAGAAACAAACTATCAGATAATCATTCTCATGACATTTTAACACATTGTATGGGGTTTGAGTAATTTTACGATATTTGCAATCTGTCACTTGAGGGCGGGTGACGTAAAAGTAAGTTTTTAGTAGACTTGCGTATGTTTTTTATATCGATTTACCATAGAAGACCGTTTCAAGTGAAAATGCGCGTCGTGACCATAAAACTTGACAAAAAAGCATAAAACCATATTTTCGCGCAACAATATACCCCCGCATATAATGTGCTAAAAATAGTAACATCAAAAATATAACCTAACATTAAAGAACTTGCAACATTCAAGCTCATCCATCCCTAAATATATATATTAAAATTTTTTACAAATTTGAATTAAATTTAATCATCAACAAAATGCACTTAATTTCCAGATTTTGTATTATTTGGATTTATATTTTTTAATCTGATTGTACAAGAAAAGTTTCTCGGCCCTATCCAGTAAATTCCAATTTTTGGCTCAAGTAAAAATAAGTTTAGGCATCACTGATTTATACTAATACCCTTATATTATCAACTCTAATATTTTAGAGTCATATTCCAAACCCTGGCTTATCCATTCTAAAAAATAAACCGTTAAAATTTACAATTTTTGTTTAGTAGTTATCATCATGATCCATTTTGGTCAAAAATTACCCATCAATCCTGAAAACAATTATCGTGATCATTTATTTAGATTATTTATTAAATCGATAAGTGACTCAATAAATCTATATTGTATAATAATATCAATAAATCTGACAATAATATCTGGCATCATGTAAACAGCAAATTTTTAATATATAAATGCTATTTAATTCTAGAATAATCTCCTAATAATATATGATTGAATGGAAAATATTACAAGTAATAAGTTTAAAATCTTCGAAACATTATTATCTTTCCCAATTAATATATAATCTACAGAGGACGTTCTAATTGATATACTATATTCAAAATGATAATTTTGTGAGTTATTAATGTAGAACAGAAAAATAGCTTTTTTCTCATGCAAATTAAGCACCTTTCCAATCGAGCGGCATCTTTATGGAACAGATAACACTAGGTTTTAAAAATCCAGTCAATAATATTGTAGAGCTAAAGCAACATAAATTTTAGTTCAAACATAAAAAATTGGAAATTTTTTAACTTCTGTAAAATAATGAGATTGCCTCTTTAACAAAATCAAGATTTTTCACTCCTATACATAAAAATAAAATATTCCTTACAATTATCAATTATGTATTTGAGATTTTCTTAATTGTTATAAATTCTGAACTCATTAATAAATTACTAATTTCCACATGTTATGCAGTAATTCAAAATGTAATCGTTACATATATGATATAGGATTTACTATAGGCAGACTAGGCACTGCCTAGGGGCCCCGCAGTTTTGGGGGCCCAAAATCGAAATCATCTAAGGGGCCACAAAAAAAAATATTTTTTTTAATGGATTTTTTATATACTAAAATATAAAAAAATTAAAATACAGTATAAAATACATGTATTATATAAAGAATTAAAAAAACATTGTACGTATGTTTTTATTTAAGGAAATTTTCTAAAATACTAACAATTTGGGGCCCCAATAATTTTAAAAGTTGTTATAGTTGAAAAAATATTTTTTCTTTATTTCCGCAACCTCCAAGGGGGTTATCATAAGTGGAGTTTGTCGGTTGGAATTTGCGAAGGCGGGAATCGAATTGTTATTGTGTAGAAACATATTTTTTTGGAGTGTTGGTAAAAATTTTATACACAAAAGAAAAAAATTATTTTAAACGAAATCGGCTTAAAAATAAAAAATTTAAAATAAAGCAATTTTAGGACGAAGTGAGGCTTTTTTTTAATTGATTAATTGTTAAGATCTAGGTATAGTATAAAAATATTAAAATTATTTAATCAATTTAATTAAAAAATACTATAATTAAATTTAAGATAGAATGAAACGAAACTACGCAAGCGGAGCGTTTAAAAGGAAGAAAAAAGCAGAGAGAGAAGAAGAAATTAAGAAAATTCCTAAGCTAGATTGTTTTTTCACTAAAGATTCTGCAACCGAAAGTGAATTTGTAGCACAAGAAGATCGGCACCAAAGCGACCAAATAGAGGTCTCTTCCAGTACTTCAAATCAACCTATTTTCACTGGAAGTTCAAATCAAGTTTTTAATGATTTCGAAAATAATTTGGAGCTGGTAGATAACATTAATAATGAAAATTTAGTGGAATCCCTGATTGAATCATCTCCAAATGCAAATCGTGAGAATGACGTAGGATTATGGGGAGAATTGTCTTCTGAAGACACTTTGTACTGGATTGAGAAGGGCCCTGAAAGTTGCCAACATTCAACAGAAAACTTTCATTCTTCCAAACAGCTCTATAATGACAATACTGTTCGATATTGCTCTAAGACTTTATTCTTTGATGAAAAAACAAATGGAGAAAAATACACTCGCGAATGGCTTGTATATTCGCCTAAAATTGGAAATGTTTTTTGTTTTGTTTGCAAATTACTCACTGCTTCAAATTTCAATTTAGCAACCAATGGCCTGCGAGATTGGAAAAATGCTGGTTCCTCAATCAAAAGCCATCAAAACTCTTTAGAACATCGTAATGCTCTAGTTACATATTTAACTAGAAAAAGTAACTATTCTGTGTCGGATCAATTGCAAAAAGAAATAAAACAAGAAAGGATTTACTGGAGAAAAGTCTTAGAACGAGTTGTAGCTGTTATTTGCACCATTGTTGAACGAAATTTACCATTTCGAGGATCAAATGAAATTTTTGGAATGGAAGGAAGTGGCAATTTCATTGGACTCTTGGAACTTATTGCAAAATTTGATCCATTTTTAGCAGAGCACATTAGAAAGTTTGGTAATCCAGGATCTGGAAAAACTTCTTATCTCTCAAAAACAATTTTTGAGGAATTGCTCGATCTGATGGCAAAAACAGTATTGAAGTCGATTTCTGATGACATCAAACAATCAAAATATTTTGGAATGTCTGTGGATTCCACCCCTGATATATCACACAAAGATCAATTGTGCATGATTATCAGATACGTTGATCAAATTCACTTTTTTTCGAGTTACTACAATTTCACGAATATATCAGGAACGATTGGCCAAATGATCATCCAAATCATTTGAGTTTCTACGAGATAATTAAAGAAAAAAATTTGGAAATTGCTTTTCCAAATTTGGAAACAATTTTAAGAATTTTTTTGTGTCTAATGATTGCTAATTGCACTGGCGAAAGAAGTTTCTCAAAATTGAAGCTGATTAAAAATTTTTTGAGGTCAACGATGAGTCAAAAAATTTTGAATAATTTGGCCTTATTATCTTGTAACATTGATAAATTGAAAGCTATTGATTTTGATTCATTGATTAATCAATATGCTCTAGAAAAATTTAGAAAGAAAGTTTTGTAAAATTATATTTTTGACATGACATATGTATCTTATTTTTAAGCGGAATTATTTAATAAATATATTTCAAAATATAAATAGGTAGTAAATAATTATTTCTTAAATACTTTTAGCAAATAAAATAATCTACATAATTTCCTTGAAATATACTAATTAATTTTGAGGGCCCCAAAAAGCTCCTTTGCCTAGGGCCAACAAATGCTTAAATCCGGCCCTGCATATATCAAAACTTAAATCTGATTTAATGATAAAATTAACCCAAAATTATTGAATTGGGTTAGAAAGTAAAGCAGTTTAATAATCAGGAAAAACTCAGGAAATTTCAGAAAAGTAATTTTACAACAATTACTTTTAATCCACTTTGATTTTCTGACAGCGGCCTACAGTAGATAGGTATAGGGACATCAGAAGCTTTTGAAACTTTTACATTTCGAGGTAAAGACCATCCATTTATTTGCTGTCTTTCAGGATCTCTCGACGCTGAGCAATTACTTGACAATTCAGTGTTTCTAGAATCACGATTAAAAGGGTAAATTTGTCGATGTTTGTTTTACTCGATGAAACTACTAGTCCTTTTAGGCATGTCTGTCGAATTTACTTCGGCAACACTTTTCTCGTTCAAACTTGGATTATTTATTTTAAAAAGTCTTGAAAATCTGAACGTTATTTCAGTTTAATATTTTGTTTATCAAAAATATTGCTACTTTTTGCAATTAAAAGCTTTTTTTATTTAAAATTATATTTTTACGCTAATTTAACAATATTGGATGATAAGTGTTGAATATTGATTTTTATTTTGGGTTTTTATGTATTAGTTTTGACTTTTTTGTATCGGAATTATTTGTTAGATAATTTGTAGTCAAGGAAAATTGTATGGAGTGGTTGATTGGTTTTTTTGTTTAAAATTTTGGATGAAATAAAGATTTGGAGTTTTTCAAAAAAATTATTTTGTTAAATTGGGTTGAATGGATCTGACTTTAATTCATTTTGAGAGTGGATTGGGGGAAATCAAAGGAATATTGATAGGAAATTCCGTATTTCCAGAATGTTTCGAGTCATGTATTAGCCAGCTTGATATTGTGTTTTAACGAGTAAAAAGAGTGTCAGAGAATCGTCCCAGGATTCGAAATATTGTTAGAGGAGTTGGAGAAATTGGAAAGTGTATGAATACGACGTTTTTTGATGACATTGGTTTGACGAATAATGATAAATTGAAAATGATTCTTGTTGATAATGAAAGTATCTGCGAAATGGCAAAAAATACCAGTTAACAAAATTAAGGGAAATTATATATGTAGGTCAGAATGTGATACAATGAAACGAAAGTGTAACCAACAATAAAAATTATATAAAATAAGTCCTGGCAAGTGTGTTAAAAATTTACAGTATTTATCAAGTGTTAGTTCTCTTGTCATAGTCTATGTCAGGGATGGCCAACCTTTTGGTTTGAGACAAAAATTTTAGTTACTAAAACATTTTTCAGCCCACATTAATATTACTATCAATAAAACTGTTTATATTTAACCTTTCGCTAATTCTATGTACCGAAAAAGACACAATTAAACAAATAAATCTGTCAGCATGACAAGAAATAATGAAAATTATCTGATTAAATAAAACCTTAACAAATATGCAAAGATTAAAAAATCTACAAGGCTTTTGTACACAATTTTTAATGGCATCACATGCTAAAGGTTCGCCACCTCTGGCCATTTATGACAAATACTACTGAAAATATATAAATAATTTTAAAAACTATTGTTTAAATAACGCAAAAATAGGCTTTTACAAAACTGGAAAATATTCCATCTGTATATAACATGTGGTAATTTTGAAATATTAATCATTATCAAAAATATATAATATTAGCTTAAATCAACGAACTTCAGCTGACCCTCATTTTGCAACAAAATGACAAAACTTTTTCTGATGACCAGAAAAGATATATCGATCATATGCTGAATATTAAGTTCCTAATAGAATTTTCGTTAGAATATATTTAGAACACTCCTTAAATACGGTCAGCGATATATTTGCCATCATGAGCGTACCTGAAAGTATAGTTGGACTTTTTTTCACATTTAATCGAGTGCAAATCAAATGAAGAGAAAGGTCATTAAATTCCATTTGAATAACAAAAAATAACGAAATAAACTCTGTTACATTTCATCTGTTATGCTCACAATAATGAATTCATGCCCATAAACGCTTGAAGTTTTATATTTATTATGATTTAATGAAAAATTGAGATACGAACAAAATATGATTCATATTTCACTATAACTCGGCATTAATGTAAATGTTTACTAGAACTTTAACTAGCTTGCATTACTTAGGATTGGACTAATGTATATGTGATTTAAAATCTTTTAGTAAAATCATTTATTTTTACATTCATCTTTAAATTATATTTATTTTTGAAATTCAATTTATTTTCATCACAAATATAGATCAATTGTTTCACGGCCAAATCAAAATTTCTGTTATTACAATAACTAACATTAATATGATATTACTAACTTAGTTGGAATATCAAAAGGATGAGTTTAGGGATATAAATATGTTGTACTTGAAGCCAAAAAATTAAAACAAAAAAAATAATTTTATGATCAATTAAAACAAAAAAATAAAAAGTGTGAAAATGGCCTCTGCACATACACCGCAAGCAGAAACTAAAAATAAAATAAAAACACCAATTAAACAAATTAAAAATATAACAAAATTAAATAAAAATATTAATAAAATCTATAAAACCCACAGACGCAGAACGAAACATATTTAATAAATAAAACCGCCAAAACCTTGCAAAATAAGGTTTAGAAAAAACACAGGCGGAAGCGACGACTAAGAAACAAAATTTTAAAGGTCAAAAAGAATAATAATTCAAAAATAATAAAAAATATAAATTCGAAAAAATATAAGTAATATATCAAAAATATAAGAAAAATGAGTAAAAAATTATAAAAATTAATAAAATCATTTAAAAACCCTTAAAATGGCGAAAAATCGCCTATTGGTTGCACACACACACACACACAAAATACCTATAAGCAGTTTCAAATTTCATAATTTAATCATTCTTCACACTTCTAACCTATTTTTAAAAAGTTTCAATTTTATTTGAAATTCTTGAAGTAAGGAATTATGTTTTGTTTGTAAATTTCTATGTTAATAAATTATAATATTATAATTTCGTTTTTATGCTTTAATTTGCTCTGGGTGGTCGCGATCGAGTTTGCTTGTGGGAATTGATGAGGGAAATTTTTCTAGTGCGGTGCGAGGAAATAATTGAACCCAATATTATGAAGTCACCATCCGCTTTAATATTACCGAGTATGTATGCTTGAGGGACAATATAAATTTCGAAAATTCCGAAACTGCATTTACTTACGAAAATTCTCTCAACTTAAACGCAACCATTCACTTGTTCATTAGTAGAAGTAGGTTTCTAAATTTTAAAAATTGTATTTTAATAAAATAATCTTAAATTATACAAACGATAGGATAGTTAAACGATCTTTTACTTTAGATGTATAAACTTCCGAGGATTCCAAAAATCGTTAAAAGCGCCCCTGTAAGCGAGCAAATTTCCGTCATGTCTCCATTGGAGAAAGAATATCGCGCCGTACACGCGAAATACGATAGAATAAATGTGTCGTGGTCCCCATCTGAGAAGACCAAGGAATTACACCAGAAGATCCACCGTCTTTTTTATTGCCGTAACGACTTAATAGTGGAAAGTCGAGCACAATGAGTGCTAATTTCCCGTCTCACAAAGTTGGTGCGAAGGGCTTTCACCGAAGCCGAACTGCAATTATTACTAGCCAACCACGATTGGGCACAAGAAATTGACATCGTGCCGAGTCAACAAGTTCCACGAGATGGCCCGTCGGGATCATTGAAATTCACCAACATGCCCTTGGAGCCGATTCCAATCCCGGTCAACATTCCGTTACTGAGGAACAGGAATCACAAGCCCACCATGAATCGCCGGCGGCGCGAACGGCAACGGGCGGAACACTCTCTGCTATTAGCCCATCTGAAACAAGCCAATAACTTAACCATGGCACCAGTTCCCTCGATTTCCACCTTGGAAAACACTCGCTCGCCGACATGGGAAGATCCAAACCCCATAATTGCACTAACTACCCATGACGATATGGCATTAAACATTAGACTGACAGTAGACCAGGTAAATGTGAATTTCCCTGAGAAATTCAAGCTAGGCATAGCTGTAGGCCAGCGGCGACAACAGAGGCCGGAAGTTATCGATCTCATCGAACTTCCCGGTCTAACAATTCCATCAGAAAGTCCGCATACAAATCTAATGACGGGACGAAGATAGAATGCGTCAATCTCCGAGACGTAGATATTTCCCAGTCGACATCGACGAGTATAAATCAACCATTGAAATATCTTTATATGGAAAAAATAACTTGATTTTGTCTTAAATATAACTTGATTTTCATTTGATTTATTCCTCATCTTCCTGTTCGCAAATTTGATTAGCTGCAATAGTAGCGATAGTAAAGCGAGAATAGGGAAACGTGAGTTTTTGGATGAGTTATTGTGAAAATAACCCAGATGAGCAAATGATGTTTTTTCCGAAAATGGTGTAATTCACACCCAGATAATAAATCAAATAATTCTGAAATTAAAGACATTAACATCGAAATTCATCACCCCAATCTGTGATTGTAATTAACATAAATTAATGGGTAACATGTAGATATTTAGGATCGCACAAGAAGAATTGTAAACCCAATATGCTTCTATCCTAATCATGATTCAATTTAATTTCTACACATTTTAGAAATTAATCACTAGATCAGCACCTAAAATACCCTATAAGTAAATTCCGAAAGAGGGTAAAGTAAATTACAAAATACTAATTTAAAGAATCTTGAATTTTTCAATGCTTAAATAAATAAATTTCACCTATTTAAACACAAAAAAATGTTTCTAATAAATTTATATCGAAATAAAAATTTTAATAAGATGAACTGAGCGGTATTTGAAAATCAAGTTGGTCGTATAGGTTGTAATTTGTAAAGACTTAAGCCCTTCTACGGCAGTCTGGAACCCGAAACGAAGGTCGTCCAAGGAGTAGTACTGGTAACAGTGCTCACCTGTTTGGATTTTTTTCGGCCATTGTGTACAGTACCAATGTGAGCTATCTCCCGGGTGCATAATGGTATAGCAAAGTTATGGGGTGTATGAGGGAGATATATACCCTAGGGAAGGATGATAAGCGAAGGGACCACAGAGGTTTCCGTGGTAACGAGAAATTTGTAACTCACCCATACACCAACAAATATTTTAACAGAAAAACATTTTCAAAAGAAATTTATTTACGAATTTCGTGGAAAAATCAACTCAATGCACTTCTATAATAAACGTTTTAAAAATGTACATTTTCTTATAATCTAAGCTTTCTTATAAATTAATTTTTAATTTAATTGTTTATTTTTCCTTTAAATTTATTTTGTTGTTATTGATTTAATAACAACTTAAGGCCGGATTTAAAATGAATGAGACAAAAAGCAAGGAATTTTGCGGCACCTCATGGTTTGGAATTACAATAAAAACATATTAAAATTAAAATATACATATATTTGTTTTAAAATATCTACAGCTCAATCTGGAATTTTTTGAATTTTGAAAACTTAGAAAAGATGTAAATATAAAATTTTCGATCAGAAAAAAACTATTAAACACGTCAAATGTTTTAAATAAGGAAAAATTAATGCATAGTTAAAGTTAAACATAATAAACACTTATAAGAAAATATTCTATAAAACCATTAGAAAAATTTAGGAAGTTCCAAGCTAAATCTTGTCAAGTTTATGTAATAAATTCTGCTATGTAACAATTCACTAAACATATTTTGTCTATATGATATGAAACATATCAAATTTAATTAACGTTTAGCTTTAGTTAAGCGGCTTAACTATGAAATAATTATAGCATCTTTCACAAAAACTTCATTTATAAATGATTATTGAGCTTCATTAGGCTATCAGTCAAAATTTAAGCATTTGTAATAACTGAAAAATTAATAATTTTATTTTGCTTCTATTCATATTGCAAAAATTGTGTTAAGTCATTTTTAAATATAAAAATATTTTTGATACTTTATTAGAAATTCAAAGACGACATTTTTAAGCATAAAACGGCATAATGTGTATCGAAAAACTTTAGCAGAAGCCTAAAATACTTGTTTTATCAATTATGAAGTCACAAGTCAAATTTGTATGATAATTTGGATATACCGCAATACTTTGACCTTTAAAAGTAACCAAGCCGAGATAAATTTAAAATAAATAACTGCTATTTTTGTAGTTCTTTGTTTATGAGAACTCTAGTTATTATGTTGATATAAATATTGAATACTTTGATAAATAGTGATGGATATATATTTCCTGAAAGCATTTTAATATATACATCCGACAATTTATTGTCCAATTAATTGTACAAAATTTAACTACGAAGTACATTTTAACGTTTTTAATAATTTTATTCCCATACTAGTAATGTAAGTAGACAATAGTAATTTGCAATGTCATAGAAGCGTGTCTAATAAAAAATATAGAAAAGATTATTTAATAGTTTAATACAGCTATTTTGCAACGGTGTAACTCGTAGCCTTAATGGTACGACTGATGTTGCCAGGGATATGTCAGAAAGAATATTATTAAAAAAAACGAAACTTCAACCAGACGTATATCTAAAATTCACAATAAAGCCTGATATTGAAGATTTATGCAAGCTCAGTACTAGCAGTAATTAAATTAAATTAATTTGATTTGTGCGTAACAATAATAATTTTAATATTATAGATATAGGTTCTCTTATAGTATTATAGGGGGTACAGTCTCCAAAACTCTAAATAACGAAAATGATTATTTTTTAAAAATACGATTCTAATAATTTTTTCTAGGGCTACTCACACAATTAAACTTTTGGCTCGTGGGTACAACAAAAAAAGGTTAGAACCGACTGTTTTAATTTACAAAACAATTTTAGATATTTTGAAAAAAAATAGTGTTTGATACATACTAGAGAAATTTCAAAACTAATTTAAAAGTAAAAAAATAATTTCTGATGACTTGAGGATGTCATTAATAAACTAACTAAAAATGGTTATAATAGGAAATAAATAGTCTTTAAATGAAATAAAACAAAAACAGTTTAAGATAAGGCAGTTTTTGTATTTCCAACCACAAATAATTACATTATATTCATTATATTACCCAAATGGCCACTTCGGCTAGGTTTTACAGGAGTGAATTTCTGATTATTTTCAAATAAATTAGGCATAATGCCATGAATAATATGCAATTGGAAATCATTCAATGTTTGTGAATAAACCATTGATTTCAAATAACAATATAAAATGTAATTCAAATGACTTAAATTACAAATTCTTAGAAGTTATTTAATAGTTGCATTTCTTGAAATTATCGGATTCACCGAACCTCACTTAGTGTGATAGTATGATAGGTGACACGTTCTTTTTAAAAATTCTTTTTAAATTAAATTCGTGTAGGTTTATCCACCAAAATTCTAGCGAATGGAGTGAAATTGATAAATTTGCATCTTCTGTAACTTCTTGCATATTCATGCTCTTTTGGTTGTTTAGTATTGTGAAGAGTAAAACCCTTTTCGAAGTAGGTTAATAATTATAGTTTTCACAGTAATTTAGAGTGACATTTAATTTATGTTAAACACCTGTTAATTTCAATGACATTTGGTAACTATTGAGTCAATATGCCCATGAAACACAATTCTATAATAATTATTTATTAATTTGAATAAAATTTTAATGGTTTTCACTAGTATGTGTATTTTATAGTAAATTAAGGTTATTTAGTGTCATTCTTCAGGAGGCATTGTTTAACGATTGTTTAAAGATTTAATCATTTTTAAACTTTTGGGGGTTTCACTGATCTTTTTATATTTTTTAGGAATAATGACAAATTAAGTGAAACTTAGAAAGTATTCTACTTGATTTTATAGTAAATAATTTTTATGTAAAATGGACTTTTAAACTATTTTCCGTCATTTAAAATATTATTGATCTCCTGGATATCAAAGACAACAGTAATAGAATTATTGACAGCTTGTTGACTATTTTTTGGGTTATGCAGTTTGTGAATAAAATTGGTTATATCAGTGTACTTGTGCAATTTATGATAATCATTTAGAAATTTCTAAGAGTTTAGGAATTATTAATAACTTTTTAAAATTTTTATCAGTTATCAGAATTGGTTGAATTATTTGAACAATGAATCAATAAGAAAATTTGATCTCTGTTTTTAATGGGTTTGAAGAGATTTGAAGAGATTCAATTTGTTGAATATCTGTGTTTAAAGGTAAATATTATCTACGTAGGGAATTTGGAGTATTTTTATAAAAGAAATGAATAAAAAAGGTAGAATAAGGAGTAGAAATATTAGCAATTAAAGGTAAATGATTGATTAATAGAGAAATTTATGATCTTTTAAGAGTATCTAGTAAATTGAAAATCGATATTTAAAGGTGAATTTGAATATTTTATAAAAATTGATACGCTTTCGATGATTTCAGAGTAAATCAACTATTATCGATAAGAAATGGAATATATTGGTTAATGTATGATGATCTCAATGATTATATTTTGATCTGAATCATCCGACCAAATTTAGTAAACATTCGATAAGAATTCGATTCCAAGAAATAAGTATACTTCGAATCATCTCTGTTTAATTATCATCGATTTTTGTTCATCAATTTGGGGTGTAGTTGGAAAACTGTAACCTCGTTCTGTTATGATTTTCAGCAAATAATCTGTCTAATCTTTTGCAGCCGAATTCATTCTGAAAAATGCACGAGGCAACGCATAACCTTCATAAATAGTCAGTATTAGATACCCCGTCTCATAACTACAAAACTATAACAGTTGCACGCCCAAAAGCAAACAAAAAAGAACTGTTATCATAGCTACGTGCATAGTTAGTCAATATATTAATTCACAGTATGCTAAAAGTTAAAAAATTCTCTTGTCAGATTCAAATATGCCTAATAAACATATTTATTATTTTTTGTAATTTTTTAATCTAGTGTGCTTACAAACTATAGTAATGTTAATATTTAGGAAATTTTAAAACTTTCGTCAACCGAAATTAAATTTTATATCAAAGTTCTTGTTGTTAATTATATAAGTCCAAAGATTTATTTTACACGGATTGTAATAATTATATTATTTTTGAATAATTGAAAAATTTCTCTGATAATAATAATAAAAATAATAACAATAATAATAATAAATAAAAATAATAATAAACAATAATAAAAAATAATGATAATAATTAATAATAAATAATAACATTAAACAATAATAATAAAAATAATAATTGCTGAATAGACAGGTGTGCAATATTTACTCTGACAACAAATGTCCAACACACTTTTATAGCTGTTCATTGCGTAACATCTAAAATAAGTTTATCGGTTTTCTAATTATTGATACAGAATACCTTCAGACACACAAACATACCAACACAACCATCAAACATCATAAATAGCCTCTGATCTTTAAACTACAATTTGGACAAATTATTACGTAACAGGTCCATTTAATTAATTTTACAATATTCATTAATTATGCTTCCTTACAACAATAATAATACCAATGCAATACGTGTAGAGAGATTGGCAACGGTGGTCTCAAGATTAAATAACAAACGAAGCCAAATGTTGAATAATATATATTAATTAATCTATTATAAATTTAATAACTAAAATATAATTCCAATTTTAATAAATAAAAAGCAGCTAAATCTATAAACTTCAGGTTAAAGAAATAATAAAAGAAAATTAATTGTTATTAAAAAATAGTAAATACCGTTCCCAGATAGATAATTTCTTTTCCTTTTTCAACATTTTCATCCATTTTACATATTCTTCCATTTCTAAAAGTTTTTCTTTATATTGATTTCTTTCCATTAGGACTCTTGTCATTTCAAAACGAGTAAATCTTTTACGCTGAGATATAGGAAGATTTTCCTGAAATGAAAATTGTATAATAAATGTATATTTAATACTTTTATTTTTGTAGTTCTATTTTCTATAATTTATTATTTATCTTTGAAGTCTTATAAAATATTACGGGAAAATAATTAGGAACTTATTATATAAATATATTGTTCTCTCACTGACAAAACCTGACTGAAAGTTTTCTACAGAACAATGAACTCTGCTAGAAGCAGTGACTGAAAGGGACTTTGAAGGCTTTATTTGAAGGCCTATTGTGGGAGATATTTTCTCTTTGGATTGGTCTATGGATGCAGATGTGAAGGGTGGTAATGTGGGTGAGTTAGTGCAGAGGTCCAGGAAAAGATGACCTTCGAGAGGCTTTAGGAACTTGAGATTGAGGATACACTTTTCATACTCGAACGAGATAGAGGAAGACCCTACTTCCTACCATTATAGGTTATCGCGCATAAACATTAAACTGATTTTAATTGAGCAGCGTGAAAAGGTTAATATTGCAGATAAATTATCCAGAATCGTTTCGAAAGTCTGCTTTTTATATTTTAATTTTTTAATCCAACAAGAAAAATAGATAAGTAATATTTTTGGAAAAATTTGTATTTAAATAAATAGAAATTTTTAAAAAATTTGCAAAACTATTTTACCTTAATAATAATAATAAATAATATTAATAAATAATAATAATAAATAATATTAAATAAATAATAATAAATAAAAAAGAATAATAAATAAATAATAATATTTATAAATAATAATAATAAATAATATTAAATAAATAATAATAAATAATATTAAATAAAAAATAATAAATAAAAAATAATAAATAAAAAATAATAAATAAAAAATAATATTTATAAATAAATAATATTTATAAATAATAATAAATAAATAATAATAATAATAAATAATAATAATAATAATAATAATAATAAATAAATAATAATAATAAATAATAATAAATAATAATAATAATGATAATAATAATAATAATAATAATAATATATTGTCAGACGTGAACAAAAAAATTTAATAGTTTGCCTATACAAGTTGAATTATAATAATTAAATTTACAAAATCAAACAAACAAATAACCAAAGCCTATCTGATCAAAGTCATAAAAATAAATTACCAAAAGAAATAATTTAGTATCATCACTGATAATTACGCATCAACAACTCTCATTGTATTGAATGGAATCATTTAACCCTAAACCTCTAAACACATTTTATAACATAACTTCTTAAGAAGAGCTTTGCAGTCTCTATATTGGAAGTATATGTAAGAAATAATTAATTAACTTTATTTTGACAAATTTAATTATTTGAGAAAAGCATATATTTAAATTTTTACGTTTAGTTTTTTAGGAAATAATTCATTTATTCATGCGCGTAAAACATTCACGGATCGATATGTGGAATGCTCATTTTACATACATTCTTTTCGCAGGTATCACAATATTGTTTTGCCATCTTTGATTTCCAGTATGGGCACAAATGGCACTTCCAACACTTGTTCGGTATATTTACATCTTCATCAGGGACTATCCGACGTTTTGTTGGGGGTTTTTTTTGACAGTGGAGTAATAAATTCCTTGCCAAGACCTCTGAGAAACAAATTTCTTTTGTTGGACTTGTTTGAATTCTAATAAGGAAATTTTTTGCACCAAATAATGTAAATTTTTTCTCGCGTTTTCATTTAAAATTGAAGGTTATTTGAGATTAGATAAAAGTATCTTGTGTGAAAAACAGATTAAGTGCAGAAATTTAAATGAATTGATTAAAATAGAGATCCTCAGTTTTATGTTAAGAGCTTTAGCGTTCAAGGATATTCAACAATAAAAATTACTTCGCCATCGTCTTTAGCTCTGAAATGCTGTAAAATAATTTCATGCTTCAAACTTTTGTTTTCAATCTCCAGATTATTAATTCGTAGCTTAAAACTGGTTTTCATGGTGTTTAGCGAGTTGTTTTCGTGTTGAAGGATTTCAATCTCACTGTGATAAAAAATCGGTAACTTTAATGGGAAATTAACTATCCAATACCTATTAGCTTCGTCGAGTTTAGAAATCAGATCATCTTTAACAATGTTCAATGCGTTTCTGAATAAAATTACGATCAATGTTGGTTATGGAATTAAACTACAACTTGATAAAGAATTTATGAAATTTAATTTAATGTTCTTATTGGATGTATTTAAATTATTTATCAGATCTCTGCGTATCACGTTGGTCACTACCGAAGT
Organism: Schmidtea mediterranea; assembly: GCA_022537955.1. Classification (NCBI taxonomy): domain Eukaryota; kingdom Metazoa; phylum Platyhelminthes; order Tricladida; family Dugesiidae; genus Schmidtea; species Schmidtea mediterranea. Next base: position 60,727,168 of record CM039680.1, on the reverse strand, counting down.
GAAAATCTCAGATCACAAACAGATTTTATATGTAGATGAGTTAAATTCTCGGTGTGCAAATAAGAACAATTTGTAAGCATTTGTGATAGAAATAATATGTAAAAAATAAAATAGAGGAAACATTACGTGATGTCCAGTGCAATCCCAAATATTAGACTAGTTTCGAGCTAATGGATCTCATCAGTACTACGCGGGAGGCGCTCAGATTTATCTTCGCACCAGGTAAGTGCACAACAGTGTCAAGTTAACGCTGCGATACACTCATCCTGCTGCATCCTTTCACTTGAAACCATAGTAGATACAATTTAAACTCTGCGCACTACAAGTGAAACACAGAAACTGGTTACAAGCTTTAAGGCGACCAAGAAAACTTAAATTATTCATGAAATCTGATTCTAATTAAAGAATAAATTAGAGGAAACATAACGTGATGTCCTAGTGTGAAGAGAAATCTGAGTACCTCCCGCATAGTACTGATGAGAGCCATTAGCTCGAAACTAGTCTACTATTTGATATTGGACTGTACATCACGTAATGTTTCCTCTAATTTATTCTTTAATTAGAATGAAACATTCGTGAATAATTTAAATGTGTAAAAAGGATTAGAAATCTTGATATATCTAGTTTTTGGATCTTTAAAAGTATTTTAGGTATTTGTCTGCAAGATATAATAACTGGTATGATTGATGGCATATAGTGTTTCCTTTGTATGAGTAATCATGGTGTACATGTTCAAAACTAACTAGAACAATTAAAAATTAAGTGTTTCCTTTTTCTTTTGCATTTTATTGATTTTTTCACATATTTCTATCGCATATAGCTACTGGTATTTTAATTTCACATGGACCTACTGGGCTAATTAAGAAAATTAGAGGCTATGATCGACAAGGACAAAAGTTACAGCACAAAAGCTTAGATCGATATTTCTATTAAAAATTGTTCTGGGTGTAACGAATAGCTTCATTTTGATTATTTTTATAATCACTATCACTTATGTTCTCGTTATGATAAATAGACCGTAGGTTACAAATTATTAGAATCGAGGCTTTTTATATTATTGTTTTGGTGTTATTTTACAAAAGTAATGAGAAAGTATTAATGAGGATTTTTAAACGATTAACAAGATTAGTATTAGCTAACTTTCTTTTGTTGATAGAAGCTAAAAATGTGTTATCCAAAAATTAATTTAATTATCTAAATACAAAAGTAGTCTCATAATTAGCTCCTTTTCATTCCACAACAAGTGGAAATAAGTTTCTCTCTCTCTCTCTCTCTCAGGACAAAACCATGAGTTCGTTTGGTATAATTCAAAGGATCTTAGACGAATAAAGGACGTATTTAAAACTGTTATATTATCATAAATATTAGAAACTATTGTAATTAAATTTAGTTTAGTGATTTGAAATGCTACATAACAACTTACAATTTTAATGGACAACATAACATCATAATTCAAATTTTATCTGAATATTATCCTTTCTCTATTGAATTAGGCATAATTTGCACAATTTAAACAAGAGTGTTTAATCTTTTTCCAACATAATGTAATTTGATTCAAACTTTATTTAATCAATTTTATTTATTCTATTATAAATTTAAGTAGATAAATTTAAATTGATAAAATTAAGTTTGAATGGGATTAAATTTAGTTAGAAAGAGGGTTAATAAAGGTGATATAAGTAAAATAATCACAAGAAATAACAGAATAACTTAATAAGTTTATATTAAAAAATTTTGAATTTCAAAGTCGATATTTTTAGGTTTTTCTGTGTATTATTATTTTTTGATTTTTATAATCAATGTACAATTTGTAAAATTGTGTTTTCTAACTAGATTAATCTTTCTTGCTATGATTTTATCTATAGGACAAAATAAGAGATTTTATTGAAATGATTGCATAAAATAAATTTGTATATCATCAAAACTATAAAAAGTGATTACTTCGTAGCAATTAGGTCGTTATTTTCTTTGATTATGTTTTCGATCTCATGACTCATTCCTAGGATAATGGGAATAATATAAACTGAGATAATATAATTGGAAAATAATTAATATTCAAATTTCATAGCTCAAATTTCAAAGTTCAAACTCTATAAATGATTTTGGAGTACAATTTTGGCTGTAGTCCTGATAGTTAACTGTTCGTTTGGCCAAAAGGAATTTTGTTTTGTAGGCATACTACATTTTGATAAAGACCTGCTTAAGGTCATTATGAGGTCAATTTTTTTTTCTATGTTATTCAAAATAAGGTCAAAAGTCAATAATAGGTCAATTTTTTGATTTTATGCCAATTTAAGGTAAAAACTCGATTTTAAGTCATTTAAAAGCCAATTTTTCGGTTTAATGACAATGTAAGGTTCAAATATCAACTTCAGGTTATTTTGTCAAAATCGGTTCGTTCTTTTTGTTTCTATCATATCGGAATCTAAACTATACAGTTTGTCATTTTTATTTGTGATAGAAACAAAAACCATTCGGCTATAACATATAAAAGATTAATTAGGAAATATGAGCATATTGTAGAATATGTTTTATACGAATTTTGATGATTTTATAATTACCATTTACATATCTAGATTTAGTTGGTGTCAAATATGATACTGTGGGCACTAAAGAGTTAAGTAGTCATTAGACAATATAGCAGAACCAATGTTTGCCCATGAATTGATTAAAAAGGAAGTCTGACTTCAATCAAGATGGCGGTAAAAATGTCAGCGGGTGGAGATTGTGCCGCTAACATGTCACAGTAGATATTGATTATGACAGGTCGACAGGAGATTTGACATGATTTAACCAGTATAGCTTTGGCTGTAGTGCTGATAAATCTTGATTGGTTAGGAATGTTATTTAAGAAATTTTATTTAAAATCACTTAAAGTTAATGTTATTAAAATTATGTTATTAATGTTAAAGTTAAGTCATTTTATTACATGGATTATTTTTAATAACAAAAACGTTTTGGTTATAGATAACTCCATATTTTATCGGAGGTATTAAATTTATTATTTACACCAGAATCTACTTCAAAATGCCTGGAAAGATTGATGTACAGCTCAATACGGTGTTCGGACTGCTTATTTGTCAACTGTTTCGAAACCATTTTAGCTATCAAATTTTTAAATCTTAATTCCAAATTTTTATAACAGTATTGATATGTATATTTCATTCTTCAACTATTCTAAAGATAAGTCTTCGATGAATACATGATTTCTTCATTTTCAACGTCGTTTTGGGTAATTTTCGCAAACACAAAATACTGGTTGCTAAGGATATTGCTAAATTCGAATGTCCAATCTCTATTAACTCGCTCACTCAAATATTAACAGCCAATCAACACACGACAATCGGTGAATAGCCAATACGAGACAATTATCTTATTACTAGATCATTCAGTGGATTATATTTTTATACCCCGTACAAGCGATTTATTGATTATGAACAGTATTTTGTTTTGTTAACAATAGAAACCGATAATAAAAAAATTATGCATCACTTATTAGTCAACCGAATATGCAATTATTACATACAAATATATTAAGTCTTAATATATTTTTATGTAATAATTGCATAATGGGTTGACTAATAATTAAGATGAATTTGGGGCAGTGTAGAACTATTGGGGCCTAAGTAAATTACATTTACAACTATTAATCTCATTAATAATTGATTTTCAAATCCCAACAGCAATTAGTGTTTCTTTTCATTGTGACAATCACTATCATATCTATACATGGCAATCGTTATTTATCACCATTGCCCAGAAGTTATAATGGATTCATTGACTATATGTGGTACTTGTGCTCATGAATACACGGTGTGATTACAGGGGTTCACAATTGACTTATGGATACTTCATCAAACAATGCTAGCCTTTTATTCTGATCTCCTTGTATTTATAAAATCCATTGATAATTGAGAAATTCGAATAATGTAATATTTATATTTTATCACAATTTAATAAAACAAATATATATATATATATATGTGTGTGTGTGTGTGCGCGCTCAGCATATGCTGCATCCCTTCATTCTACACAACATTGGTTTTATATTTAGCATCTAACATTCTGCTCGTTTTTAAAGGTTTTAGCCTTTCAACGTTTCTTATTAAACATCTCCCATCTTCAATTTTTACTTTAAATCTTCTTTCGTGTCTTAGTTCAGTAATTTGCCCTGGCCTTCGAAAACATCCTTAACTAACACAAAGACTCATAAATTGAATGTTCTGAAACTATTATAATTTTCCTCTTCGATATAATTTTTGAATTCGCATCCATTCGAGGAAATTTGTTTTGCCAAACACTAATTCAGTTAGTGTTTTGTTAATTAATTTTGTTGAATTCAGCATAACCTCCGGAAGTATTTCCAATCAACTTTATCTCGTCGCACATATATATATATATATATATATATATATATATATATATGTGTGTGTGTGTGTGTGTGTGTGCGCTCAGCGAATAGTTTATTCCTTCAATATAAAATACTGATTTAAATTAGTTTTCTTTCCAAATTAACACCTCACAGACAGCATTGGTCAATTATAATATTATGGCGATTAATATTTACAAATTAAAGTACCTGCTAATTCATCATCAAATGGCAATATATTGACTCCTAGATATAATTAAACTAATTTAATAATAATAATAATAATAATAATAATAATAATAATAATAATAATAATAATAATAATAATAATATTAATAATATTAATAATGAAAAAAAAAATAAAAATAATAATAATAAAAAATAAATTGATAGTAATGACTAATTACAACCATAATAATCATGACATTAAAAAATTTTTAGGCTATGAATCAGTAAATATATCGATGTTTATTTGATTTTCACAATTTTTCGGCACAGCTTTTTTTAAGTTATTTTGATCATTGGTGTTTATTGGTTACATTTAATTTTAATTAATATTAGGTTTTAAATTATTTGATTTGAATTTTAGAAGTTTTAAGTATCCATGGAAATTAAGTTAGTTGAATATTGATGAACTATAGGATTGCCCGTTCTAAGACATATAGATTTAGAGATGGGTAAAAGTCTGGTTTATATATACTTTTTAATCAGTATAACTGTAAATATAATAATTATTAACTTCACATTCATAGAAATACAAATTTATGTAAATCCCGTTCGAAGATACAATTTGAATACGTGCGATTACACTTTATGATGGATTTAAGATTTTTTGTTATTTATTGCAAGAGCTTGTAACTCGCTCGAGGTTTAAAATTGAACAGCCTTCAAACTTTCCAATTTTTATGGTTTAGAGTATTGATATAATAGTTTGGAATTTCCTTTTTTAATATTTTTATCTCAACTGGTTATCAGCCGACACAATTTCTAACCAGCGAGGCAATTAGTTTTGAAGACCTTTTTGTTATTTTATTGAAACATGTCAAAAGAGAAATATATCATTCTATTATCGAAAGGTTTCTTTGCGATTTGTATGGATTTGCTGGCATAGACACAATTCGATTTTTCAAAATCTTAAAATAGTAGCGTTTTAAGGGTATATATGAGAAGAAGTATACCTGGACATAACAATAATGATGATGCTTTATATCGGTTATATTAATGAGCTGGCTAAATTAAATTAGTCGATGAAGTCTAAAATACCTCTGCAACTTACCTAAAGCACAAAATAAAAATCCTCCTTCAAAAAACTGGTTTTTATTTTGTGCTTTAGGTAAGTTGTAGAGGTATTTTAGACTTCATCGACTAATTTAATATAACAATAATAATAATAATAATAATAATAATAATAATAATAATAATAATAATAATAATAACAAATAATGATAATAAAAATAAAAATAATAAAACAATAATAATAATAATAATAATAATAATAATAATAACAAATAATGATAATAAAAATAAAAAAACAATAATAATAATAATAATAATAATAATAATAATAATCATAATAATAATAATAATAACAAATAATGATAATAAAAATAAAAATAATAAAACAATAATAATAATAATAATAATAATAATAATAATTATAATAATAATAATAATAATAATAATAATAATAAAATTAATAATAATAATAATAATAATAATAATAATAATAATAATAATAATAATAACAAATAATGATAATAAAAATAAAAAACAATAATAATAATAATAATAATAATAATAATAATAATAATAATAATAATAATCATAATAATAATAATAACAAATAATGATAATAAAAATAAAAATAATAAAACAATAATAATAATAATAATAATAATAATTATAATAATAATAATAATAATAATAATAATAATAATAATAAAATTAATAATAATAATAAAACAATAATAATAATAATAATAATAATAATAATAATAATAATAACAATAATAATAATGATAATAATAATAAAACAATAATAATAATAATAATAATAACAATAATAATAATGATAATAATAATGATAATAATAATGATAATATTAATGATAATAATAATAATAACAATAATAATAATATTAATAATAATAATAACAATAATAATAATATTAATAATAATAATAATAATAATAATAAAAATAATAATAATGATAACAAATAATAATAATAATAATAATAATAATAATAATAATAATAATAATAATAATAAGTATAAAAAATATATAGATAAATAAATAAATAATAATAAAACAAACCGTGTGATATGTCCTCTGTGGAACTATTAATAATATCTCCATCATCCGACCTAATTAAAAAATATAAAAATCTATTTATTAAATATTTTACGCAGATGGTGTGAAGTTCCAATCCATTGGGGGATCATTAGGGGTATTGATTTGTGTGCCTTAACAGTATCTCGATAATATCGATATGACAATGAATAATAAATACCGAGTTCAGTTAACAAATTGGGCGGATTAATGTTACATCCATCCGACTTTGAATCATTCTCATCTAATGCCTCAGAATTACTGGTTCTTCTTTCATTGGAATACGATTTTAATCTAAATTAGGAACTAATGAATTATTTAGAAATTTAATTTAGCAAACCTTTCAAATTTTTCAATATTCTTAATTTCATTATGGTGATTTTTCGATTTTTCAATAAAATCCTTGTGGTATCTGAGAAGTTCGTGATATCGTGACAATAATCTATCATATTCTGATTGTTTTTCAATTTCTCGTTTTTCAAATCTTGATACTAATTAAAAATTTTACAATTTAAATCTTGGCAACTCAGTTTACTTTGATCTAATGAATTTTTAAATCTTATCTCAATCATTTTTTGGTCAGATTTCAGCTTTTGCAATTCTTCTTCGTGCTTCTTAGAAGCCTCAGAAAAGCTGTCTTCGCTTTTAAATAAACTCTGAAATAAATTAATTAGACTTTTATCAAAGAAATTTCTACTTCTTCAGTCTTTTTACGTTGGAGCTTTTCACGCTCATATTGTGTCATTAATTGCCCGCTATCTTCTTTTAATAATTCAAATTCAACTTCAATGTTATGTTTTTCAGAATAAACTCTATCTAAAGTTTCTAAGCAAGAAACTACCATTGGCATCAAATTTTTAACAACGCTTTCCCCATAATGTAAAATTAAAGACTCAAATTCTTTGTATATTCCATTAGCCAAATTATGAACATAATCCGAAACGACAGTATTTGAAGTTTCAGATTCTATTGAATCATACATATGCCCTTCATTAATTGAAGTAAAATATATAGAGTCTCTTAGATAATTCATGAATGATTGTTATATTGTTAATAATTTTTAATGATGAAATAACAAATCAGAAAAATTTTAGTACTTTTTGTAAATTAGAAATATATTAAAATAATATCATTACAATGATATTTTATAATTTCAATTATTTAATTAATATATTTTAATTTTAAATTATAGATAAAATGGAATTTTAATATGTTTTTTGAAATAATAAAACAAATTGAAAAGAAATCGATTTATAGATAAATTTGGAATCATGTAAAAAATCGCTTTTTTGTGATATTTAATTATTAAAAATGGAGAGCTGAAGAGCAGAAACGAACAATTGAAGATTACAACAACCAGATCCGAACAATGGAATTTCGGGAACGACTCAGACAAAGCACAATAAGAAGGCTCAAGAAAACCGAAACCAGTCACAGGAAATGGATCGGTCAGTTAAACCAGAAAATACTGGAAACACTAAATGAACTAACTGACGAAAAACGACAAAGGCAACAGTTGGACGAGAGAATAACGGAACTTCAACAGGATGTGAATGGACACCGAGGAGTCGTGGTGTCCAAAGAGATCCAATTACGACACCAACTCGAAGTCAATGAACAACTGAGAGGACAAGTCGAAGCAGAAATAAAAACGATAAAACAGGGGTATGAGGAAAACGAGCTGAATCTGAGAAAGGAAATCGAAAAGTTGAAAGCGTTGGAGAATACGCATAACCTAGAAACACAAGTGGAAGGGTTGACAGAAAATGTGGAATACCTCATCTACCTATTAGATGAGGAGATACAAATATCGAATACCCTACGAGAGGAAGTAACTACACTGCAGAATCGACCACCAATTTTACTCGTACCTCTATACCCAACGGAAATACCAGCCCAGGTCCCCGCAGAACCCGATGAAGAATTCGGGGAGACGGATGAAACGATTGTATAATTAAAAAAGGAAAATTGTAAAAAGATAAAAAATAATAAAAATGATAAAAACAAAAATTGTAAAAAGCTAAACCAATGTATATTTAGTATGATCTCGAACGAAACAGAAGTTCAAATTAACCTAGAAGACAGAGAATGTCAACCAAGCCCTATTCAGTTAGTACAGCCAATTGAACAAGATCCGTTAAAGTACTATAGTAAAAAGTGGAAAACCGAAAGAAAAAAGTGGCGAGAGATAGTAGAGGAGCAAGAATCAGAAATCGCCCGAATTAATCAACAACTGATACAATCAAAACAGTTAGTTAATACAGTGAAGCGAAAATTAACAACCAGTTTGGGAGCTAACAGAGATCAAAAGAAAGAAAACGAGTATTTGAGACGAGAGTTAGCAAAGATAAAAACCCGAGTAATCCTGGAAGACTACTGGAAAACAGAAGCAGAAAGGATTTGAGAAAGCAGAAAAAGCGAACAGAGATATTTAATACAGCTAGAAGAGAGCTGTAAAGAAGCAAGAGAGATAAAACAAATCTACCAGCAAACTAAAGAAGAAATCGAATCATTAAAAGAACAACTCCAGGAATCGAAACGAAAACTCGAGAAGCAGACAATCAAGCGAATTAACTACAAATGCCAATTCAAAAGAAAACAGGCAAAGGAAAGAAACCTCCGAATGCAAATCAACAGCCAGCGAAAGATAATTGAGGAGAATAAAGAGCGGTTAAAAGAACTCCCAAAATTAACAGAGCGATTAATAAAAGCCCAAGTCCTAATAATGAGATTTTCAGAGAAAAGGACTAAAGAAGAGTGCGAAATACACTCAGCCTCGGGAAAAGAGAAAGAATAAAAAGGGCTAAAACTTCACTGTATATAACTGAACCATACTGTAAATAAATGTGAAAATAACTAATGTATATTAGAAATGAAAACCATGCGCAAAAACTATGGATAATGATAATAATAATGATAAGAGAATACAGTACCGAGAACCCTTTAGAGAGGTGCGAGAGAACCCACCCATTCAAAAGAGAAGACAGTACCTGCGCAGATTATAACGAGATCTGCAGAAATCCCGAAAATGAAGAATGTCAGCAGATAACCCTCCAATGTAGTCAATGTCCCACGAAAGAGAACGACAAGACAAATGACGAACTGAAGTAAAGTGTCAGAAAAACCCAGCAATTGATACAAACCCTTCTGAATAACAACGACGAAGTGTCAAAAATAAAAAACGAGAACCTGGAGATAAAGAAAACCTGTGAAAAAATCATCAGAAAAATCCAGGAAAAGGTCAAAGCCAACCCCGAGAACAAACCAATGTACAAAATCCTCAAAATTATCGTATCAACCAAAAGACAACAACAGAATAAATCTCGACAAAAATTTGAACCCAATCTAACAACCCTGTCAATGGAACAAATCCTATCACTCAGTGTAGCATTAAATGTCGTATTCCTAATATGTTGCCTCATCATCTGTCTTACAATAAAGCGACAAAGACAAAACACCCCAATTCAGAAATTTAGAGGAATATTCAACCGAATCCGGAACAATGTGAAAACCAATAAAGCATCAAAACTCTCTCGCATCTCAATCAACCACCCTGGCCAATCAAAACCAGCCCAAAGAGAAAACCAGCTTGAAAGCGAAACCCAAGCCGTCAGTGATTCGTTCGAGACTAAACATAACTGATCTACATTGATTTTATTGATTTACATTGAGTTTAAAACTAAACTATTCGACTTCATTTTTATTTATTTGATCATGCGTACAGTAGTCGGACCTTATGTCCATCTTTATCTTGATATTTATTTATACCGTAGACACTTTTTATGAATGAGAATATTGAGATCACGACCGGAGAGCTCGTAGACTCAAACCAATGTATAAAAGTATTGATCTGAAAAAGACTATTGAAATTGCGGGTCGCAATTTTATGGACCCCCGAGTGTTTTATGTTGGGCCAGAACACAAACGGCCTTGTAAATGTTTAAATGAATCGGTAACACACATGCAAATATAACATGCAAATTTAAATTCAAACCTATTAAAACACCAATTAACCCTATCAAAATACGAGAAAGAAAACAATCACATATAAAATTACAAACACAAAAATAAATTAAAATAATAACAAAGCGCAACAAGATCCGCACGAAATAAATATAAACATAACACGAAAACCCAACGATTTTGACCGAAATTTGACAATTTATAAAAAATGCGAGATTTCATGAAAATGAAATAAAAATCAAATAATTTGAATTAGAAATAATTCAATTAAAAATCTAAAGAAAAAATTGTCAAATAAAATCTCAAAATAATAAAATTAAAGATTAGAATATACCAGAAAATTCCAAGGTCAAATTTTGTTTTACTAAATCAAAAAGAACACGCAAGGTTAGGGTCGTACAATAGGTATATATACCGATTCATTTTTACATAATTTTAATCGTTTTTAATCGTAAAAATTCAGTTTTTCAAACTTGAAATCATTTTTCAGCGATGTAAGTGAGAGTTTTTATTTTACAACTCTCTCCACGTCGCATCCTCGCAACCTCAATGGAGCTCTGCTTGGGTGTCGGCGTGGGGAGAGCGGTGTATTTATGATTTTTGGATTTTGTAATTAATGTAATGGGTAATTTATAATTTTCTGTTAATAAACTATTTTGATAGCATAAATTTGTTTTATATTGTCGAAATTTTTCCGGCCCACAGCCAAAGACACATTACAAGTTATTAAAATCTAACATACTATTCGAATTCGTGTAAGTGCGTGGAATATCTCCAATGATTCGTGTCCGTGAAGACTCCGGCGTGCGTAACGCAGGGGTCGGAACGTCAATATTATCCCGTATAGGGGAAGAGAAGGGTCAGGAAGTGGTCTTTTGGCTATTTCCTCGTCTCTCAATTTCCATAAACTCGACCTAAACTATATTTACATACGGCTCAAAATCTTCACACGAGTAGTCCAGTGGGCACTCATTAATTATAAAATGAACACAATGCGCCTAAGATCAACCCAGGGAAAGGTAACGGGGAACTATAAAATGAAATCGTTGTTATGAATTAAAATCAACCATAAATCCAAACTATTGCTATGAATTTAATATAACCATAAATTTCGAGCTATTAATATGAAGTTAAAGTAATCATAAATATGGAGCGGTTGCCATGAACTCTTAATAATTAATAAATTTAAGTTAGGGTCACGATTTTAAATAAATTATAGTAATCGTTATGAACCCAAAGGGTATACTCTTAAGTAAAATGAAATATAATTTTTAAGTTGTCGCTTCGTACTAACATCAATAAAATAACCGTTAGGAACCTTGGATATTGTAAACTTTTAACTCGTTATAGATGGTCAAAACTACCCAAATAAATGTAAAATTCCCGTAACAATTATAAATCACTGATGTCATAATGAGAGTCAACATTTCCATTTAATCGAATGAAGGTTGCAGCGATTAATTTAACAATTTAATGTTCTAGTAAGCTTCGACAAAATTATTTGGAAAAAGATAAAATAGCGTAGCTACTGTAACCACGAAGGTGAATATGTTAACTCAATAAAATCCAAACTAGGAAAATATAAAATCAGAATAAAAGTGAGATAAAAGGTTTCCCCAGTATGACCGGACTAAAATACTACCTTTAAGATAAGGGAATGGAATTTTTTGTTGGAAATAAACAGTTGATAAAAATTAAAAGGAAACGAGAACAAAAATTTATTCCGACATTAAATAAAATCGCCAACCGACGGATTAAGGCAAGAGAAGTTAGGTCTTGAGCAGCCAAGAATAAGTTAAACGTTGAGATGCTCTGATTAAATAGAATTGGGTTCCAAAATATCTATCTCTATTTAACTTAATTAGCCACCGACTTAAAACAGCAAAAAAAATAAATACCCTACGAAAGTATTAAAATCGAGGATTAATAGGAGAATGATATTAATGCAATCTACTCCTGGGGCGAAAACTAATTGCCAAAGAAATTCTTCACCCTTCCCCAATAAAATAAAATAATAAAACGCAAATCATGTAAAAGGAAATAAAGTCGATATTTTACCCATCATATGTACAATTAGTCAAACGATATAACAACAGAGTATTTCCAATAGATGAGTCAAATTCCAACACATTTTTCCGAGCGAGAAAATACCTCACTGATCATCATCGTTTCTATTTGAGATTGGAATGATTTGAAGGCTCATTTTGCAGGGAGTTTGAAGCTACCAAATTCCCGATCCGAATAACCACGACCTCCGAACGAACTTCACTACCATATTTTGATTAATTAGCCATCAACGTGACGACTAGAAATATATAAGCTTATATCTATGTCTAACAAATAATTTACCTCGAAAATAAATGACATGGGGAACGAAGGACTGTCATCAATAATCCATGAAATGAATAGTATTACTAAATTTTGTATCCATCCGATATATAACATAAACAAAATCGACTAATTTCCAAAATATATAATATGGAACGTGACATTTCGCGAGAATGTCACGATCGATGAATCCCCCGTTTTTTTTTCTTTTCCTATCTATGCCCCAAGCTATATAAGAGATTTTATCGGCTGAAACTGATAGAAAATTTTTGGAAAAAGTCAAAATGTATGAACAATTTGATCCTACTGACGAAAGTACAACGACCAGGATACCCGAGGAGGATAGGGGTATGAATATGGGGTCTCACAATTTGGGTAAGTTTTATTTCCGTTTGAATTAATTTGCCTTATTCTTTGTATTAATTATTAGATGATAATTAAATTTAGATTTTAAATTTGTTTAATAAGTAGTTTTATTGACTGTTAATAATTTCTTAATATAGTATTAATTACCCCTTTGATAACCATTTAGAAATCGTATAGAGGAGGACCTAAATAAAAATCAATAAAAATTTCCACGAACAGATCATCCAGCTATCAATGGAAGTTCAACAAACAAAGGCCGCCTGGTTGGAGCCCAGGAAAGCAAGGGCGCTTTATCAAAAGATTACAGCAGCCCAAAAGGGATGGGCGGAGGAGAAACAGTTAAACCAAAGCCTAAAAACACAGATAAGGGGACTGGAGGTCGCATTGTCGGCCTGCCAGGAAGGGGCAGCAGTAACATACCCCCTTGTCTTTGCCCCCGCCCAGCTGGCCTACCGAGAGACGGTAGCGACCCCGAAAACTACTCCAACAACAAGCAGCTATCGACCCGGACGGAAGGAGTGGGCCAAGCGCCGAGCCGCTCGAATATTAAACCAAACGCAGCCGACTCACTAAAAATGCATCGCTTTTTTCATAAAATATGTAGCCACTTGTTTTGTTTTTAATATATATTCGTCGATATTTTGAACGTTGTTTAAAGAATTCAATAGACTCGAATGATAAAGATTACGACATGAGGGGACCTGATATTCAAAGCGAGCACAAATCTTCTATCGACAGCTCGTTGAACCCAGAGATCGTTCGGGCAATTACAGCATTAGTAATAGCGCTCACTTTTTGCGGACGATCTACCCACTCGAACACAGTTCCAACGTTGCATAGCAACGGGTGCCGAGTGGTAAGCAAAGAAAATATTTATATGGCGTTACCGGGGTAACCACAGCATAATTTAAACAAACATCAACACCCAGTAACCCACCACAAAGGACCAGAGAACAAATACAAAAAACATTCAACAATCAAAAATGAGATAACGAAGAAACCAAGATAATTACCAATCCTGGGCACCTGATGGGTGAAAAGAAATAAGATTTTCGGGGCCACTTTTAAGCGATTCCCACCAGATACGTGCATAAGAAGCATAGCTATTGGATACCCGTCAAAAATGACGTTGGAAATGTATTCTAATGGCGGTTTCTAGTAAAAAGTGAGCCATATTGCCATGACTGCTAATACCCTAGAAAACCTATGGGCTCACGAGCTACCATAAAAGGTATTCGCGCTCATTTTATTTGAGTCCCTCTTTCATCAATTTGTGGGGTTTTTATAGTATGATGTCAGCGTCCTTGACCCCATATGAAAATTGTTGTCTTTCTCCCAATGGTTTCCCGTTGCCTTGCAACGTTGGTAATGCAACCACTGGTTATAGAATCGCCAAAGGTGAGCGCCTATAGGAACTGCTAAGGCCCGATTCCGTAGCGGGTTCAACACACTACCGATAGAAGGTATGTGTGCGTTTTATCTCGGTCCCTTTTTACTTTAGCTTTCCTTTATTCAGTCGACTATCTGAATCTATACTATCGTGCGGGAGTTACTCTCAGTCTTGGTCAATTAATTGCAATAAATTTTAAATTAATGAACTATAATATTTATTAACTATAATATTTATTTATCAGGAAATGCTCAGTATTTTTGTTCTACAAGTCTCATCGCCCGTCGTTTTGCCCTTTCGATCTTTCTCGGACGTCGTTGAGGTGGTTTTGTCACGGTCGTAGTTGCCTTTGTGAAGTCTCGATACGCCACCTGGGCCGGTGCAAAGACCAAAGGGTAGGTGACAGCTTGGCCTTCTTGGCAGGCTGCCAGTGCCACCTCCAGGTCGCGAATTTGAGTTTTCATGGCCTGTGTTATTCGCTTCTCTTCGGTCCACCCTCGTTGGGTGGCCGTCACTCGCTGATATAGGGTTTTTGCTCTGGCTGGCTCTATCCATGTCGATTTTATTTGATGAATTTCCCTGGTTAATTGTAACAATTGTCTATGAAGATCGGTATTCTCCTTGCGTGCATCTTTGAGAGCGGTATTAAATATTGTACCAGGATCCATCTCTACAATAAAATGGGTCATTAATAGATCTCTGAGACTAGTAAAATATTATTGTAGATACTATAATTTTAAGATACACTGCGTCAGATCTAAGATCGTGAAATAGTTTTCTTACATTGGTGAAATATTTCTTACGAGATTTGTAAATAAAACAAAACGAATACAACCAGAAAATATGTATTTAATTCAATTATAACGTGAGTTGGAATAGTAGTTTTTCAGGTGTGGTCTCGCTGTTCTACGTGCGTATAAATGATCCCACTCTGATTTAGGATCTCTCATTTCCGTCTTCATTTCTCTTGGCAGTACTTCCTTGGCCATGGATACGGTCATGGCTTGGACTGGCTGATTCACTCTGGGGTCATCGAGCTCAAATGAGATGCCGTAGGAAGGGGCATAGCCATCCGTGCTCGAAATCAGACCAGCCGCGATGTCTTCATTGATCTGCTCCAATTGACGGTGAGCCTTTTCCACCTGTTTATCGGTCCTTCTTTGATGGGCTTCGAGACGTGCCAAGATCTCTTCCGCCCGGCTTCGGAGTTCACGAGCCGGATTCCGTCCTGGCTCACGTTTTATAGCCACGTATGGTAGTTCGACATCTTCCGTTCCTCCTTGTCTCCCGAATCTCGACTCTCTCACTGAGGAAATCGAAAATTCCGCATCTCACATTGCCTGTCTGCATCTAGCGGCGGAGTGGGATGGGAATCTCATCGTGATTCGAGATTCGTCCACCCATGAATCTATTGAAATGAATATCATCAGCATTTTATATTAAAATCATGAAAGCTAAATACAGTTAGGTTTACGCGTACACGGATGATTTGTGTATGGGTTTTATGCGTTTTTTGCGGCACGTTCCAGTAGAGGGTGATTTAAATTAGTCCTCGAGTTTGACGTATTTTGGGGAATTCTGTGTCGTACGTCCGTTTATGGAAGTCATTTATGGGAATAATTAGCACATAGGTATCGGTAGTCGAGTATCTACGATTTTCCGTGAGAAGAGTAATTTCAATGTAATTTTATTGTCCTGAGGGCCTTTTATTGGTATGTTTCATTGGTTTGAACATTTAATTACTATTCTCCTGAACATCGGTTTATCTAAATGGAGATTGGGGTGGTCAAAAGAAGATACTATTTGTTCTGGACAGGAACTTTCGGTTAGTGTTCAACATAGCAATATACTGGTGTAACGATACTTTTTGGTTGTCCAGAATTTGATACTCAGCAGATTTTCTAATTCATTCTAATGGGCGCGTGATACAGAGTATCGTTCGGGATTTGTAAGTTGCAATCACAGGTTAGCACTTTGACGGTGAATTTTTATCTCCTACACATGCATGGAATTTCATCATAAATTTGAATTTAGAGGAAAAAATAATAAAGTGACATTTATTTATTTAATTTTCAATATTGCGATCCGTGTCTTTCTCGCTTTTTATCATAGTTTCTCTATTAGCGCGAGTATCTTATTTCGATTTTGATCCCTGAGAGACGGGTGTCGGAGTCTGATAATGAATGTACGGAATTCATGAAATGCAGTTCGTAATTAAAATAGATAAAATAATTAAACGAAATCCTCACTTTCTTAGGCGTTGGTCCGACGCTCCATCGTGATCTCTTCATTTTCTCTAACCGGAGAGAGATGGTTCCTGACTCGAGAAGCAATTCACCTATTAGAATTCATTTCAAAAACTCACTATGATTTTTGAATTTCCGACTCTGACTATCGTATTTATATTACAACCTCTGCCCGCAGGTGTGTCTGAACTTGTGTTCAGGTCAGGGCATACAATGTGTGCGTTCTATTCTTGCCAGAGATTCTCTGTTTACGTGGAATTTTTCTACCCACTTATTGATCGAAATCGAACAGATCTGCCACATCTATCATTTATTCAAAGTGAATTTTACCAGGTTGATTTCCGTTCTATCGATTAGTCCTAAGACAGCGTTGTTGGTTATTCGTCGGGATTTGGAACCTTATTATATGTCTGAACTCCTTCAGGTTAGATGAATTAACTTATATTCACTGCATAAAGTATCTCCGATTTTAGTTTCTCACCTCACCGAAGCGAGATCCCTTTGGGATTTATGTCAAGCCTCAAAATTCACTGATGTTACAGAATTCTTCATATATTTTTCCTCTAATTCGTTGTGATGCCGTTTATTGTTAATTTATGATTAACTTCTATATGCTTGGTGTGATCATTATGTATCGATTGTTATATTCGTTTATTTGAATTTTCGCTTTTTCCTATTTATGATTGATTAGCGGGTATCCCTAACAGGTAGTTTTTCACAATGTTAATTCGGGACGTAATGCGTATTTCGTCTGATCGGTGCTGTATTTCATGTCGCTTTTACTTAGATTGACCGTTTCCTCCGGTGGAAAATTCATCTTTATACCTTATTACGGGTCGTGAGTTATCCTACACCCGAGTGGAGCTCTATCACTTGTTAACAGATTTGGGTTGATTCTAATGTGGATAGTTTCTATTCCCGACTGGTGTGAGTAATATTATGCTATTATTTATTATTTTTGCTGAGATTAATTATAATTTTTGGCGGCGTGTTGAATAGTGATTGATCTCTATGGTTAGATAATCGCTAGTTTACAAATAGACAGAGCAACTAGTTGTGATAAAAGTGTCGTCGACAAGGATAATAACGCTATTTTCATTAATTGGGCCATTTATTTACCATGATTAACTTCTACGCTGCGACGAATTTTTTAGTGGTACTATTATCTGGAGTTTAGTCATTTTATACCCTTGACTTCGATGTTCGCAGCATTAGCTTATCACCTTCCTTGGTTACAGTTTGAACTTATGCCAATTAGTTATCGGAGTAGTTAATTCTCGCGAGTTTTTTCATATGATATCGTGAATTTTTATTTAGTTAGAGCATTTTAAACATAACAGTTCTTTCCGAATTCTTTCCCCCTCTTCCTTCCCTTCGATTTGACCTTAGGAAAATTATGTTAATATTATGATTTTAAGAGTGCTCACCGAGCTACTCAAGGTGTATGATTTTAAGCCGTTATGTAGAGTAAATTTTGGGTCGAAATTATGGAAAAGTGGTGGTGGAGGAGCAGCCAAAAGACTACTTCCCCTCCTCCCAATTTCCCCTATGACGGATATTATTGACGTTTAGGCCCTGCGTTATTCACGCCGGAACCTTCATGGGCACAGGCTATTGGCAGATAAACTGCACCTACACAGCCTGAATTGTGTGTTGATTTTATTTTCTTGCGGTGCGTGAGTGGCTGTGGTCCAAAAAATTTCGACAAAAAATTCGTTACTTCTATTTCATAATATTTATTGACGAAATCAGTTGTAATTAGCATAGCACATTTCATCATCAAATTATATTCAAGGCTTTCCCCACGCCGAGGCCCAAGCAGAGCTCCTACGAGGTTACAAGGACGTGACGTGGAGAAAGTTTGCGAGCATTCCTCCACTCACATTGCTAAGATTTGTCTTCAGATTTCAAACTGATTCTTCCGAGTTAAATCGAGATATATTATGTGAAAATGAATCGGTATATATACCTATTGTATGACCCTAACCTTGCGTGTTAAATTTGATTTAGTAAAACAAAATTTGACCTTGTGATTTTCTAGTATATTCTACTCTTAATTTTATTATTTTTATAATTTAATTTGACAATTTTCTTTTTAACTTTTAAATTGAATTGTTTCCAACTCAAATTATTTAATTTTTGTTCCATTTTTATGGATTTTCCATTTTTAGTAAATTGTCAAATTTCGGTCAAATTTTCATGTTCTTATGTTATTTTTATGTTTATTTCGTGCGGATCTTGTTGAACTTTGTTATTATTTTAATTTATTTTTGTGTTTTATGATTTTATATTTAATTGTTTTTTTTCTCATATTTTAGTAGGGTTAGTTGATGTTTTATAGGTCCGATTTTAAATCTGCATGTTGTATTTGCGTGTGTATTACCGATTCATTTAAACAATTCTCAAGGCTGTTTGTGTTCTGGCCCAACAAATTTCATGTTAAGACAATAATGCAAATGTTAAGATAAATTACATGAGATCCTGTAACGATTGAATTTTATAATTGTTCGATAAGGTTTGAATGAAACGTGTTGACTGTAAATTAATTATTTGATGTAGATTTCCTGTTTGTATTGTTATCAATTTGGTATTTTCGATTCTGCAGTGATATTGAGAGCTATAAATTAAATAACATGTATAAAGGGTCTTAATTATATACTTAAAAGCAAATGTGCAATTAAAGTTTTCAATTTCATCTTCATTCCCCCAAAATCATAAAAAAGGGCGATAACATTTTATCGATTAAACAGGGAAATTCTGTTCTATTTTTAGAATGGAATTTCATAATTGTGCCTACCAAGTCATGGTGAGAAATTTGTATAATTTACATTTTTCTCTGCTTTTATTGTTTCTCTGCTTATTTGTTTAGTAATTTCTCACTGCTCGCAACACAAAAATAAAAATTCTTTCTTTTCGTCGCATTTGGAAATTTATGTATCGGTAACAACTAATGGGTATTTCATTTTCTTTTTTGATTTATTTTTATTTATTTAAATATAATTTTTCGTTACTTTGATGCCTTTAATTTTTATATATGTTAAATATTACTTGTAAGATTTCATTTAAGAAAATAACTCATTAAATGTAAAATAAGAATAAATGTAATTAAGTAAACAATATAATTTCTCTCAGGAACAAATTCAAAATTTTTTGGACATTTCTCCTCTTTTTTGGCAACCGGTATTGGTCTATTGAGAACCTACGCAGTGTTGGGCTATAAGCCATAATTTAAACAAAAAGGAGAAAATTGTATAAATTAAAACAAAATAATTAATGCGGTTTGGAAATTGTCAATATGGCTGCTGTAACATAAGCACACACCGCAAGCAGAAATCAAAAATAAAACAAAACATATTAAATAAAACAAAATAAAAACATAACAAAATTAATTAAAACAAATATTAATTAAAATCATTGAAAACCCTACAGATGCAGAAAGAAACACAAAACCAAAACATAAAACCGCCAAAACCTTGCAAAAGAAGGTTTAGAAAATACATAGGCGGAAGCGGCGACCAAAAATTTAAATATCAAAGGGAAAAATGAGAAACAATCAAAGAGAATGGTTAAATAAAAAAATAATAATAAATGAAAATTTACGAAATATTGAGAAAATAATATCAAAAAATAGAGAAAAATATGGAGAAAAATAAAATAAAACCAATAAAACCCCCCGAAAAATGGCCGAAAAAGGATCAAAATTCTCTGATTGGTCGCACCCAGGCACAAAAACACTATATATACAGCAGTCATTTTCACAATTTTTAGACTACTAGACTTTCTTAGACAATTTTAGTCAGGCAGAAAATTTTTAGAAATTTTTAGACATTCTTAGACGAACAGTGAGTCAATTTTAGACAAAATTTTTATGCCAATTTATGCCAATTTTTCCAATTTGGTTGCATGACTGTTGATTGTAAGTATTGTTTTCTTGTATAAATATATATTTCGAAGTTAAAGTTTTGTTATTTTGATTTTATTCTGGATGGTCGTGGAATCTTTTGGTGCCACTGACAAGTCCCCTTAAAATCTTATTTATAAATATGTATTGCAATAGCTATCAGGCAGGCAGATCGGCGATATGGCTGGTGGATTAAGTTACCTAGTCGTGATCGCGGGTCGAGCTTGTCTGAAATCTTGGTCTGTCCGCGACGGGGTTTGGCAAAATGGCACAGGACCCTCCCCGTAGGGCACCGTTAAACAACTCGCAGTGGCTGATGGAAACGTCGGTCGGGGCGAGCAGAAAATTTAAACTCATGGGAAGTGCGACTTTGATTAAGGGGGAATAAAGTTTTGTATTGAAAAATTAAAACCTTGTCGGAAAATTAATCGGAAAATCAAGTAGGAAAGGATAAGATAGTGTAGGAACATAAAGTTGAAAGCATTTTTTCAATAGTTGAATGATATAATGTGGCAGAAGAGAGTAGTGTTTATTAAAGTGACCGCAGAGGGTTGTAACTACTTAAAATCATGGGAAATGCACCGTGAGTTAAGGAACTGTTAATCAAATTTTTAATATAGGTAAAGATAAAGGTAAACTAGGACGAAAATGTAGTCGATACCGTGATTAAACAAATGAAATAAGAAATTTATCAAAAAATAAGGGAGAAACGCTGCTCAAATTTTTGAAGGATACCTTTATAAATAATGGGTAAAGATGACAAATAAGTATTGAAATTGTAGGAATAGACGAGTAAGAACAAGGATATAGAAAGAGAAAGACGTAATACCTTCCATCGGCTGTCCAGAACCCGAAAGTGAAAATATCATGAGGAGTAGTTCTAGAAATGGAGCTCACTTGTTCATAAATTTTCAACCCCTATGTACAGTACCAACATGGCAATCACCATGGGTACATAGCAGGGATATAATAATAATCTTGATTATAAAATTTAATTGATAGTTAAAAAACAAGGACAACAATTTTAGCAATTCGTTAAATCAATATCTTCAATATTTTCAATTAGTAGTAAATTACAATGATTATTAGTATTATTCTAAAATAGTTCACGCGTAATTGTTTGAACTAGTTAATCCTGGCCATCGTGAACCTGGCCCAAATTATATATAAAAAATTTTTTTTTGTTTTCTTTCTTTCAGAAATCAAAAAATAGTGAAATTCTTTTTTGTAAAATTTTATTTCATTAAAACATTTTCAGGATTTGATAATTAATACTTGATTACTGGTTTCGTTACTAACTTCATGATGATAGTAGGCAATACGTTGATTTCGATGTTGGACTTTTCTTTCTTGGCATACTTTTCAAAACAATAATTTTTCTTTATTAATTTCCACACTATTATTATTGTTGGGGTTATCGGTGAATTCGAATGGAAATTATTGTCGATCTGACTCCAAACGTGCTTTAAACAACAGTAACAAACTCCAAACGATATAAACTTTATTGATTAATACACTTTATCTCCACTTTAAAATGACACAACGAATTATCAATCAATCACACTTAGTACTTATTGCGACCCTTCGGGAAGAATAGCACTTTTCGGATCAATTGGCTTTACAATCACCTGACTACTGCGGTTGGTTTCTGAGATCGGTAACTCTGATTTAGTTGCTTCTCTTTGCTTTGACCTTGTTTAATTTCTGTTTCAAATTTCTCTTTAATTCCTTTTGTTTTTCTTTGTCTTCTGTAATTCTTTGTCTCCTGAAAATTTCTTGTCTCTCGCAATTTTGTCTTTCGTAGTTTTTGACTTTCGCAAGTTTTTCTTAATTTAGTTAACAGTAAATTCAAATTAATAATATTTTCTGTAATGACTATAGATTCATATTTTATAACTTTGCTCCGAACAAAAGATAAATGAACATTAAACGTCGTAAAATTCGATAAAATTGAAATAAATTTACTGTGATCATCAAATACAATTTTCTTTTCTTTCAATAAAACTAGTTGGTTGGAAACACAATAATTATTAAATGAGTAAACAACTTCATTTTTTTCAAAACAACACATTTTATAGTGGGTACATTCAATTTGGTCAATAATTTCCAAAGAACTATCATTACATTTGAATTCAACTGCCATATATTCCAGCCAAAGTTCATTTTCAATAGTTTCATAATTTAAATTACATTTATTAGTTATTGAATAACTCTTTTGATCATATACATCATAATTATCATTTAATAATAGTTTCTTTTCAAAGTTCAAAGATTTAAAAGATCTTAAAGTGTTGCAAATATTTTTATTACTTTCATTGATCTCAAGATCTTCACTTTTAAATTTATCTTGAAAACTACAATTTCTAATATTTTGTTTGGAGCATAAGTTATTGAACTTTACAACTTTATCAAAATCAGCCATCTTTAATTCAATGTATGAAATCTTTCGAATTAAATCAAATATGTCATCATATTCCACAATAGAAGATACCATTTTCAAATTACTGCTAAGTCCACTTAAAAATTGATCAACAATAAGATTTTGAATATTATTATCATCTACTGAATTGACTGAAAATGCTTTTTTAGCTACTGAAATTAATCCATATCCAAATTCAAGAACAGATTCTTCTGGATTTTGTTTTCTTTCATGAAAGACTTGTTCAAAATATCTTCTAATTTCTTTACATACTAATTTATCTTTCATAGCATCATTTAATTTTGACCAATCGTTTCCAATTTTATTTTTATTGATCTGCTTCCATGTATCACGCGCTGATCCTTTAATATATAATGGAAATCTTAGTATCATTATGGTTTCAGACCATCCATATGCTGAAGCAGATATAAAGTAATCATTCATAAAATCAGTAAAAGCAAATGGGTCGCCTTCATAAGGCTTCAATGGTAATTTCTGAAAACTGGAAAAATCGATATTCTCTCTAATAAATGATTCTGGAATTTTCTTTTTATTCACAAAGAAATTGTTTTGATTCATTTTAAATAATTGATTATTTTCTTTTTCGAATCACATAAACCTAAATTTCAAATTGTTAAAACAAAAAAATTTTACCTTTTCAAATTTAAATTCAAACAATCTTCATTAAATTTCACTTCAAATTTTTTACACAAAGTTTCTCAAAATGTCACAATTATTTGAAATTTCTTCTTTTACATCACGTTTAAACAAAATTTCTATTCAATAAATTTTCACCGACTTTGATCACGTCGGGCTCACCAAATATGTTGGAGTTGTCGGTGAATTCGAATAGAAATTATTGTCGATCTGACTCCAAACGTGCTTTAAACAACAGTAACAAACTCCAAACGATATAAACTTTATTGATTAATACACTTTATCTCCACTTTAAAATGACACAACGAATTATCAATCAATCACACTTAGTACTTATTGCGACCCTTCGGGAAGAATAGCACTTTTCGGATCAATTGGCTTTACAATCACCTGACTACTGCGGTTGGTTTCTGAGATCGGTAACTCTGATTTAGTTGCTTCTCTTTGCTTTGACCTTGTTTAATTTCTGTTTCAAATTTCTCTTTAATTCCTTTTGTTTTTCTTTGTCTTCTGTAATTCTTTGTTTCCTGAAAATTTCTTGTCTCTCGCAAGTTTTTTCTTAATTTTTTGTGTGTTTGATTTCAATTGCGCTTCCTTTTTATACGCCATCATCCAATAACACTTACTGATGTCGAATAGAATTTCTAATATCTTTGAACGCTAATTCCTTTTGGGCCTCCATAATCACTGACAGTTGTCCAGATAAATCATTTTTAAAGGTGCCATTTCTCGGATTCCAAAACAACATTTCTTCCCTTATCTTGAAAGAGCTTTCGAAATAACGTGCAAATTTTCCTTTTGTTTTTGTTTTCCTAAATTTGCACTTGTTAATTATAAATGACCTTTTATTTAATTGTCTGTTTTTATTGATTTTCTCTTATTCCCTTCTCGTTATTCGACATTTCTTTTTCATTTCTTTTTAACAAGCTTCAGAATCACATCTTAATCACTTATGATTGTTTCCCCTATTCATTTTACATGTTTATTAAATATTTTACTCTATTATTTAGGTATCCTCAACATTATTTATGCTTTCTTACGATGTTCGTTACTCTTCTTTCTTTTTCTAAGTTATTGTATTTTTATTTTATTTTTGAGTATTATTTAGACCTTTCTCGTGACCAGCCGCTCTCCACTGAGGGTCTGGAGTTGAGATTCTTGGAATAGAGCACTTATCCGTGAAACTGCCATTCACTACCGGTGCATCCACACCAAAGTGCTAGTTCGAAACTAGTTCAGTAAAAAGTCATTTTATTTTCTTGCATGCATGTCATAATTACTTTTTAAAAATCGTATGATATGAAATTTATAAAATTAATGATAATAATTATTAGCAATAATAATAATAATAATATAGGAAATAAATGATTAAGGACTTTGGTTCTTTTCTCTTAATAATAGGACAACAATTAAAAGATTAATAGTTATTATTATTGTATAATGGTCAAGTACCATGGAAGCGAGGCTTTCGTCGGACTTGGTCGATGCGAGGAAATTTATCCATTTTTCAAAAATAGATGATTTCATAGTAATAATACAGTATAGCTAAAATAGATTCGATCGTTTAGAAAATCAGTGGTAATTATATGGTTTAATTTTCATTCAATATATTGAAGTGGGTAGCTAAAACCTAGGTTGATTGATAGTATTTCAAACATGAGTTAATAAATTAAAAAGTAACGACCATAAAATTAACAATTATAATAATGTTGGGCCAGCACACAAATAGCCTTGAGAATTGTTTGAATGCATCAGTAATACAGCATAAAATCCCAGCACCAAGATAACTTAAAATACAATATACAACACCAACTAAACACTTTAAAATCTAAGAGAATATAAATAAATATAAAATCAAAAAACATAAAAGTAAAATAAAATAAATACAAAATGCATCAAGAACCGCACGAAATCTACATAAAAAATAACATAATAACAAGAAAATTTGACCGTAAAATGACCATTTATATAAAAGTAAAAATTATTGAATTAAATGAATAAAAATAAAATATTTTTAGCTGAATAAATTTAATTAAAAATGTTAAAAATAAATTACCAATTTAAACTAAGAACTTAATAAAAAATTTAATTTAGATAACACAAATAATTTCAAGGTCAAATTTGTTTAATCGCAATAAAAATAACACGCAAGGTTAAGGCCAAATTATAGGTATATATACTGATGTGTTTTTACAAATTTTCAGTCTTAGTTTTTCAGAAAAATTTTCAGTCTAAATTTAGTTGGTGTGCATAACAAACTGAGAGCCGTAAGTGTTTTTTCTGGACACGATAACTCTCAGTTAGTATACGAGTAATGATTTGTGTTTTAAACCTGAATGCTTACTGCCTTATGAATTTATGAATAGCTTCACGATGATTTTATGAGTTTTTAATTGCCTATATACCATGTATTTCTGAATGAATTTCTGATGCACGATGTGATATGCTGAATAAATATTTACAAACGACAACTTTTGTGCATCGAAACCTTTATGGTATGTAGCAAAATTATTTATTTATTTTTTGGTCCACAGCCACCAGATACTACAAGTTATTAAACAATTACATACACAAACGGCACCTTACAAGCGCCATTGATCGGCAACGGTTCGGTGACCGTAAAGGCCTGTCTGTGAGGAACAGCTGACTTGAACGTAAAATGATGTATACATATAGCAATGAACGGAAACGTGAAAAGATGTCTTGTGGCCGAACCCTCATTTTCCCGACATTGATAAATTAGACTTAAATTTCAAACAACATTCTGTTCAAAATCACTAACACCGAGTAGTCCAGTGGACACACATAGATCCTAAGGCCAAAGAGAGGGAAAAAATCGTAGTTATTTAATATAATTAAAAAAAGTAACAGTTTGATGACGAATGCTGATTTTGAAGGCTACTTAAGAATATATAGTTATATGTATCCGAAGGCTGAAAAACGAAAATTGATATTTATTCTTGTAAGCAATAATGCATTTGATTGTATAATTATTTACACATAATTAAGGACAGATTTTTTTCAAATAATTAAAACTAATATTTTGTTACATTAAGCACAAAAACAATTTTGTTTTGAAAAAAGTTTGTTTTTTAAAATGTTCCAGAAATAAAATATTTTAATCTATTTTTTGAATTGACTTTTTCTTACTGAATTAGGAAAAATATCAAGAAATACAAGGTTTTTTTTATCATGCAATTTTTTATTTATATTAAAATATATATATATATATATATATATATATATATATATATATATATATAAATAGTTAATTAATATTATTAAAATCGTTATTTTTTCAAATGCAAATTTTTTTTACAAACTATTTTTAATAAAAAAATAAAAAGCTAAACACATATTTCACCATTTAATTACAAAAGATGTCAAAAATACCTCCATTTTGGTTAATACAACATTGAAGCCGATTTTCAAAATACAATGTTACATTATCAAGTATAGTAACTGTGATATTTTCACATTCCATGTTGATTTTATTCCGGTCTAGTCAGATATACAATATTTTTTAGATATCTCCAAATCAAAGTTATCAATTATTCGTGAAATAGTCAAAAAATTTTGAACGGGTCTTCCAAGAAATTTAAATGAAAATTCTGCCTGTATTTGCTTTAATTTCATATCATTATTTCACCATTTTACGATTTGAATTTTTCTTCAGTTGTAAACATGGTTCTTTAATATCAAAAATAATTTGTATTTAAAAAATAAACGATTTTAATAATATTATTAACTGTATATATATTTTTAATATAAATTAAAAATTTATTCTTACACACAACTTTATGAAAGTCACTCTCAAACTACTTCAAAATGATACATTTATCTTCATATTATTGAATTGATAAATAATTATAAAAAACAGTGCAGATTGTAGAAAATAATAAATATTATTCTGAATTTATTTTATATGAAAATATCTATTGTTGTAAGATTATTTTCCCGAGCTATTTCGGGCAGATACATTACGGAACATAAAATATGTGATTGCCTAATTTATTTTGGGTAGTCTTTTTGGACCACAAAGTGTGGCTTGAGATACCTGTGGGGTTATCCTTAAGGGATTAAATAAATATTTTCGTCAATCAACTTTGATTAATTGTCAATTAATTAAAGAAGTGCCAAATGGCATTGAAAAATTGTTAAATCAGCCTCCAAAGCCCGTTTTGAGCGAATTACAATTTGAACAAAGATTTAAATATTGAAAGCTGATTTCATTGAAAAGTAAAGAGAAATTCTTCACGAAATAAAAGCATCAGAAAAAGCATTCAGAAAAATAATAAAAGTATTGAAATGAAAGGCAGCACATTGCATCGCATTGAATGAATTTGACTCCTCTTTCTTTCATCACGTCATCGCAAACATGCAATTTCTGTAACAATAGATGCAAAACTGCCATTTGTTTCTCCAGCGAATTTGTTCACCTATTTTGATATTTAAATTAATCCCATTAGGTAATAATTTATCTGTTTAAACATTTTTATTTCTACTGACACTGCGAACAGTCAATCAACCGTGTCCATCTAAAGCTTTTTATAACATGACACGCTTTTTATTTATCTTATGAAATTGGCCATTTCATAGATAAAAATTATTGAGTAATCAAATTTCAATATTGTCATTTGAAATTTTTCATCTTAAAATAATAATAATAATGTTATTATTATAAAATTATCTGCACTTAAGTACTTTAAAATCCTCAATTTTTCTCCTCTGATTGTAAATGGAAACATTAAAGGTGGTGAAGGCGGTAATTAACATATTATGGGACGTCTATAAATTATTTCAACAAAATAAGAGAGAGGGAAGGGCTTGAAGAAGTTTGACAAATGATGGCATGGGGGAGGGCGGAGTAAAAAATAAATTGACATCAACAATGTTACTTTTTACAATAAATTTAATAAAATAATAAAGAGAAAATAAATAGGAAACCCATTTGAGCTCTTGACATTAAAGGAAGTCGTCTTCAAAAAATATCAACAGAAATATAGAAATTGGATAAATTTGTTCATGTTCTAAACTTATATTAAAATTATTATCAGAACTTCTTTTGATTTTCACCCGTGATTTCTTTTCATTTTAATATTTGACTATGAATCAGTAATAATATCGGTGTTTTATTGATATTTACAATTATCGGCACATCCTTTTTCAAGTGAAAATAATTTAACAATATTAAAAATATTGGTAATTTAATTGATTAAATTCATTAAATGTAATTATATTTAATATTTGAAATGTTTTTTTTAAAATAAGAATATTTTAAAAAACTTATTTCCATTTTGTATTAGATCAAGAATGGAGAAACCAAACTGTAACCAGTTTTCAGGACCGGTATTTGGCACTCTAGGCGAACCTGTCACACTGTGACCTTGCATCAACTGCAATTAATTATTTAACTAATATTAACTTTGATTTCGAATCAGTACGTTTATTAAAAAACTTTTAAAGTGGTATCAGATATAGAATTAAAAGTTAGAAAGATTGACGCAACATTTTTTTTTAAAAATATAAAACTTGAGAAAGACAAATCCGTCAACTTTTTTAAAATTATTCAATTATTTTATTTTCAATATATATGTTATATTTACATGTCATATTTTGATTTATAAAAGGCAAAAAATTTGCTAACTAAAGATCAAGATTGGTGCAAAAACCATATAAGAACAAGTCAATACTTTTTACAAATTGAGAAATGCCATGATATAAAAGATCAATTGCAACAATCTTTTTTTCAATCGCAACATTTTTTGCGGTGTAAAAATTGTTTGAAAATTTTCGACAATGGTGGGAGCGGGGTTAAAATTGCCTAAACATTGGTGACATAATTAATAGACGTCCCCTAATACTTTTTTATAAAAAGAAATTCAAATATTTTGTTATTATGTTTAATAAAAGTTTTAGAAATATCTCAGTTGACAGAAAAATATTTTAATTCAAATAACTTATTCGACATAATAATCAAAAGTTTTTGTAACATTTAGTTCCATTAATTTTGATAAATATTAATTACAGAGGACGAGCTCCTAAAAACATTACACGAAATATGAAATTTTCTTCTTGTAAAAACCCAAAAATAAAAATGATAATTATTCATTAATTTTTTTCAAGACAGGGAAATGTCGAATAATTTATTGTAAGAAACCTCTTGAAGCATATTAATAAAGTTATTTGTCTTCAATCAAGTACAGTCATTATTGATATCAAACAAAAAATTAACTAGTAATATTTGTCAAAAACTTATTCAGATAAAAGTTTCCGTATACCCTATTGGAATCCACTGTAACAGCGAAATTCCTAACCGGCGCTGCACCCGGACCTGTTAATAGTCCAAGTAAACTAACATTTCAATATCTCGTCAAAAACTAAATGATGACAAAGGTAATTTTTAAATAAAAAGAGAACTTTTAAATGTCTCTAACATCCAAAAGTGAGCATAAATAATAATAATTAACATAAGAACAACAAAGAATTATGAAAATTTATTAAAATGATAAATACTTACAATCGTTTTAGGAATTTTAATTATTGAATTCTCGCCTTTATGTCTTTTCGGGAAATTGCGAGAGGTACATAGTGTTGAGGATACCTAAATAATAGAGTAAAATAATTAATAAGCATGTAAATGATTGGGGGAAACAATGATAAATGATTAAGATGTAGTTCTGGAGCTTAATAAAAAGGAAATGAAAAAGAAATCTCGAATAACGAGAAGGGAATAAGAGAAGATCAATAAAAACAGACAATTGAATAAAAGAAGGTCATTTATAATTAACAAGTGAAAATTTAGGAAAACAAAAGCAAAAGCAAAATTTGCACGTTATTTCGAAAGCCATTTCAAGATAAGGGAAAGAATGTTTTTGGGAATCCAAGAAAGGGCATCTCTAAAAATTATTTATCTGGACAGCTGCCAATGATTATAGAGGCCCAAATGGAATTAGCGGTAAAAGATATTAGAAATTCTATTTGACATCAATAAGTATTATTGGGTGACGGAGTATAAAAAGGAAGCGCAACTGGAATCAAAGAGAGAAAAAAAGATTAGAGAGAAAAATCGAACTAAGAATAAAAAAGAGAAAATTACAGATAATTATTGAAGGTATTAAAGAGAAATTTGGAGAAAACTAGAAGTTGAAATCAAGGAAAACAGAAATTTGAAACAGAAATTAAGCGAAAAGAATAATAAAGAAAATTGAAACAAGACAAAGCCGAAATTGTGAAAAGGAAATAAAGTGAAGTCAAAGCAAAGCAGCTAAATCAGATTTGCCGATCTCAGAAACTCGCAACAGTAGTCAAGTGATTGTGAAATCCAACTGATCCGAAAAGTGCTATTCTTCCCAAAGGGTCGTTATAAGCACCAAGTTGTGACTGTGATAGATAATTCTTTTGTGTCATTTAAAAGTGGAGATAAAATGAATTAATCAACAAAGTTTATATCGTTTAGAGTTCATTACTGTTGTTTAAAAGCACGCTTGGAGTCAGATACACGATATATCTTATTTAAATTCACCGACAAACCCCAACAATAGGATTTGCTATTATCTCTGTCACCTCCTCTATTGTTAAATCTATCATCCTGTGATCAATTGCCAACAACATCGCCTCCATCTGAGCTAATAACATTTCTTGCTTCAAGATCGTTAATATTTTTGTCCATATCAAAGAGCATTTCTTCACTATCAGCTAACGAAGTTCCGTTTGTTACATAAATGGATTTAAAATGTACAAAGACATCCTTGCGTTTATTGTCAACACTAATGAATCCTTACCCATTCTTTGAGCTAAACCATTAAAGGTGTCCAATAACTGGAGATTGAGTCATATTTAAGAAGTCAAATAAATCAAATATACATTCGAAATAAAACGCAAAATTCTAATAGATTTCAAAAATCAATAATAATCAAATTCGACAATTCAAAAAATTACAATTTAATTCCTCAGAT
Organism: Schmidtea mediterranea; assembly: GCA_022537955.1. Lineage (NCBI taxonomy): Eukaryota > Metazoa > Platyhelminthes > Tricladida > Dugesiidae > Schmidtea > Schmidtea mediterranea. The sequence continues at coordinate 60,695,242 of CM039680.1, read as the reverse complement.
AAACAAAATTCCAATATTCACAATCAGATTCAATTCTAACCCAAAGAAATCTAATAATTTGGTGTATATAAACAAAGTACATTTAATCTTTAAAATTCCACAGTTAATAAAAATTAATTCGAAGCACGAATTAAGGTTTCCTACATGAAAACCACAGCATGTAGTGGATAAAAGTGAAAAGTATCCATTACTGTTTTTCAAATCAGGAAAGTGTCGAATAATGGGGTGCGAGAGGCCGTTCTTTGTTTCTTCTTCGGGATAGGAATTAGGATTGATTTTCATTAATGGATTCATATGACACATGATTCAATTGATATGTGTATTTTTCTGATCATTTGAATTGATTAATTGGTGAAAGTGGTGTAGATTTCGCAGTGTAATATCTAATTTTATGCCGAGAATCAATCTGCTTTCTATACAGTTGTTTGTAATTGGAGTACAACCAGTTATCACCCATTGTAGTGTTTGGTTTTTGTCGAAAGTCTGTATTAAAGTCTGACTCCGCAGTGTCCTTATTTATTTAAATCGAATTACCCACACTATTAGCAGTCTGGTTTCATAAATTTAACACATTCATTAAAAGCAGGCACGGTTTTATCTGGCACGATATTCTTTTCAACATAAATATTACAAGTAAACAACTTCAATCTAAGAAAATTAATATTCAAGATGCTATTAACCTACTTGTAGAAACCAAAATATTTCTATTTAAGTCCCGAAATAATGAAGGGCTTGAAAGAATATTGGTAGATGCACGAGAACTTGCTGAAGAATCAGAAATTTCCCCAATCTTTGAACCAATTCAGCGAATCAGAAAACAAAAAAAACAGTTCGAATATGAAGCCAATGATGAGCTAATTCAGAATTCAAAAGAAGAATTTAAGATCAGCTTTTACTTCGGAGTTTTGGATATAGCTTTAACATCTGTGGAGCAGAGGTTCACTTAAATGTCAACGATAAATTCCACATTTGGATTCCTATACAACATAGACAATTTGCAAAATATTTCGACGAAAATATTTGGGGATTGTCTTAAACTTGAAAATTTTTTAAGGCACGATGATTCTAAAGATATTGATGGTGCAGATTTAAAGAACGAATTAATATATATAGCAAGACATATTCCAAAAACTTATTACAAGTACTTAATTATATTTGTAAAAATAATATAGTGGACAGCGTTCCAAATATATTAGTCGCTTTGCGAATTTTACTAACCCTACCAGTTTCGGTAGCATGCTGTGAACTAAGCTTTTCGAAGCTTAAGCAGATCAAAACATATATTAGATCTACAATGTCACAATAACGGCTTGTGGGATTAGCAATGGTGTCGATTAAACACGAAATCCCTGGATATATAGACACAAAGTTGCTGCTTGAAGATTTTGCTAAACTCAAAGCACGAAAAATTAAATTTTAAATAGTTCTTTTTTTATATATTCTTGTTGAATAAATAAATGAAATCCAGTTATTTTATTTTCATTTACTTGTTTTATTTAGTGAGGCATTATTGAGTTTTTTTCTTAACTAGAGGCACCATATTTTTAGTTCGCCTAGGGCTCCAAATAATCTAGCACCGGCCCTGATTAAAAGTAAATTATAATAAAAAAAATTTATTTCAAAAAATCTGCAAACAATCCAATATTAAAACAACGATCTAAAGTTGTTTTTAATCATAAATGTTTTTAGTATTTCTTTTGAGGATATTTTAGCGAGCATGAATCAACAATTGAATAGGGAATAATAAATAATACACAAACATTCAATAAATATTTAATATATTTAAAGTATAAACATTCCTAAATATTAACTTTGCAATCAAGCAATTTTATCATTCTAAAATTTAACTTTAAACTTATTTAAATTTATTATTATAATTTTATTAAAGTTCGTTACATAGTTTTAACACGAGAATTAATTCTTCTATTTAATTATCCTCACACACACAATAACGTTTATTCCAATTTATCCCAATTCATTACAAATTTTTCACACAATTTCTACGGAATCACAACTTCAATGTAAATTTGCACAATTTTCAATAATGATTTGATTCCAATTGATTTTTTTTAAGCGTTTGGATAAGTCTTCCTAATGGGAGATCGCCCTTCCAATACACTATTATTGAATGAAAGCTCTCTTAACTCCGTTCTAACCTTTGTATAATCTTAACTTCGGAATTCGTCTTCGATTAACCTGGCAATTTTGTCGATTCAACTTCCTTTTTATACTAGTTCTATAATTGGCTTTCCTCAAAATGACAAACAAATTAAATTAGTCTGTTGGCGTCCCTTTTGATTTTTGAATTAGCTCTCGGGTATTTTGGCCTATTTACTTTGGATAATTCCATAAAATTTAATTTGCAGTTGGGTTCCCATTTTATCCCTGGATTTCTTTTATTAGCCTATTTAGTTCTCCGTAATTAAATAATTTTGTTGATAATCGTGTTTTCTATTAGCTAATTAATTTTTTATTTATTTTTATTAAATATTTCCCTATAAATTTGATTTTATTATAACTGGATTCGTCTCATCATTTGGCATTCACCCATACCAGTTTCCCCGTAAAATATTCAATTAAAATTTCTAATTAATTTTGCACTTAATTTGGAATTTCAATGTTTTTTTTGATTTTCACTTTTTGTTTTTATTTGTACATTTCGTCAAGCCTTATTACTAGTAATAAGTCATTCTTAAATTAGCCTCGGAGTTTTCTTTTTTTCTAACGATAATTTTCATACTCCTAAATTAAACGAGTAATCTTTGTTTCACCCGATGCTTGGAAATAACAAAAAAATTTAATTTATTCCACAGGCCATTTCTCCCTTCTGAAGGTTGTTTCTGTTCTAATATTATTTTCATTCATTTTTTGAAACAAAATTAAATATAGTTTCACCATGTCCCTCTTTATAGGCATAGGTCAGTCGCATAAGTATTTCTTAGCGTTCTTTGTATTACGTTACAATACATTTAAATTTATGCCAATAGCATTTTTAGAAATCTTGGATAGCATGATGTCTACAAGCCAATGGCAAAATTTGACTTTTATTCACGAGCTACTTTAAAAAAAGCCATATATAAATATAATTTTAAATATAATCTTAAACTTCAAGAAGATTTATTGCTTTAAAAACATTGCTTTAAATTTCATAATCAACTCTTCTACGAAGGAGTCTGTTATATAGCGTTTTTCCCAAAGTGATACTTGAAGGATTTACACTGAGTACACAAAGAATTTTAAAACTTCCTTTTGTTGTGTATGGCAACAAACTCGAGTTATTGAAAAAATATATTAGTACAGTTTTTTGTTAGTACGTCTTAGAAATTTTCTTCTTACTGGTACAAAGTGTCAAAAAAATGAGAAAGGGGTACTCATTGATCGAAAGTTTGGGAAACACTGATATAACCTATGAAATTTTATCATTTCTCCAACGCAGGTTTTTAATGGTTTGTCCATAACTGGAATCCCGTAGCGTAGTCCATATTTCTCGTCAATAAAAAAAGCTTATATTAAAAAAATGATGTGCGCGAAATTTTTCCAAGTTTTTCTTTTAAAAAAGTAATGAATTCATCGATAGAAACCTCAAGGGAAAACTTTCGGTTAAAAAAAAATGCTGAAAAATCACAACCCCAGTGAACATGTTTTGTAAGTCCACTGGATTTCGCGTTTTTCGGGTTTTACTGTAATCACAATGACATCATTTCCTGACGTATTTTCTTCAATTAATTGGATTTTATTAAAAATAATTTTTAAAAATTTTATAAATAGACAAAAAATGGTTCTTAAATAATTTCATTATTACAAAAATAAATTTTCTATACAATTATTTTCACGGAGTGCGTTCAGGAAATAATAATTAAAATACATGTGCGCATTTATGTTGGATAAATTATTAAAGATTATTGGATGCTTTGCCATATTTATGTCGGTGTTTTTGGTCTCATTCTCTACACACAAATCAGCAATATTAAATCCTTTGAATCTTGTTTGATTGGAACTTTGGATTTGAGCCAGTTCTTTAATTGCTTCTACATGATGCATTTGAATTGGCAATTCTTTTGTCGAGAGTTTGCCTGCGTTTTGAAAAGAATCATTTGATTCTGAAAGCTTCCTAAAATAAATAGGTTTTTATTTAAATAAAATAAATAACAGTTGAATAATGTGAAATTTTGCACATGGATGCAAAAGTAAACGTGGATAGTAAAGTTGAAAGAAATTATAGGTCTACGAAAAATTTTGTTGAAAAATTAATCGAATCTTTAAAAACGAGCTGGAATTACTCATCTAAAAAGGTTACGCAAGTGACCAACCTCTAAACGTATCCATGATTGTAGGCCTCAGCAAGTGGATTACAACTTTCTGTGAATCTTAAGAAAATAAATAATATTCAAAAGACATAAAATAATCTCTGGCTTATATTTGTAAACCTAAACTTTCTTGTCATTGGCTCTTTTTTAATCTCCTTTACTGTACATCGCCATTCTAATTTTAATCCGTTCAATACTGAAATCCAAACTTTTATCAAACTCCAAAATATCACCACCAAGATAAAATTAAAATTTAGTAGTAATTTTTTTTATTTTTTAAATAATGAAAAAATTAATTAAAAATTAAATATAATATTATTAATAAAAGTATAAATTGTTGAATGAAAAATTGGGAAATATAATTACCTGTTTTTACCAATTGCAGCTCTGTCTCGCTGTCGGCGATTCTTGAACCAATTAGAAACCTGCATTACACTAAGTCCGGTAAAACTAGACATATCTTTTTTCATATTTGACGTCGGAAAGGGATCTTTCAAGTATTTATGATGCAAAAATTTTCTGATTTCCTCTTGAAAACAATGACTTTTATTAGTGCCATCCCAAATACTAATGGGCATTGGATATTTTTTCCTGATCCTATATTTCTCAACAGGGCCCAAAGGTTTACCACGAGCCTTTTCCGCTTCTTCATAGTGAGCTTGCAACCAAAAGCTTTGAAGTTGTTTTCTTGATTTTTCACTGAACGTATTCCGCTCAATAATTTTATATAACTCTTCATAATTTCCCGAATAAAAATAATTTGTCGCCTTGGATTTCAATATTGTTTCCAATCCCTGTTCCTCCAATTTTGAATCAATAGAACTTTGCGTAGTCATAGTCTCATCGTTGTTGTTGTTTGAAATTTAAATTTATAACAGAAATTCAGCGTGAAATAAGCCATTGATGTTTCAGAGAATTCTGATTGGCTGGAGCGGTGTTCGCATTGTGTGAGTGGTCACCATTGTTTGAAGAAAATGTTGGAATAATAATGATGTGTGTAAATCGCAAATGATAAAATAAAATGTGTTTTGCTACAGTTGAAGTGTCAGTAAATTACCTAATTAAGGCCTTAAAAAATTATAACATTAGGTAAAGCTTAGTCGTCATTCAACCTCATCAACCAAGAATTAGTTGAAACCATTTCTAGACACTGATATGTTTGTTTAATGAAGTCAGTAGCTAGTGTTGAGGAGTAAGCAATCTCAGCTGTTCATCATCTCATCATTAATCTATGTGCTATATTCATCAGCTCAACTCTTTTAATATGAATCAATCATGCATAATATCTCAATCGGAATCTCACTGGCGCCATCCTTAGGTAATTAAGAAGTTTAGGTAACACAAGTTTTTAATATAGTATACATTTATGACAAATGAAATCCACGCTTCAATGCCTTTGTGTCACCAGAGTTCATTTGATATTATATAGTACAGAAATTTATTTGATGAAGTTTTTTTTTAAAAATTTGTTTTATCAATCAATAAAAATCTTAACAAACAAACAAAAAGATCGTTTTTTAATATATTATTTCACAATATATTCATTTTTTAACAGCTTGATCCCTTGGTCTAGTACAGGGCTTCTTAAACCATGGGTCGCAACTCCATTTGGGGTCGCGTAGCAAAATTTTGGGGTCGCGAAAGATAAAAATACAATTTAACAGAAAATGTTTTTTAACTTGTAAAATTATTGTTATAAAGATAAAATAACAATTATCGTAGATAAATATATCATAAAATCTTCTAGTTCGGAAAGATTGTTTGTTCCTGCATTTCTATTAAGAGTATTGTAATAACTTGAATAACATTTACTATGAATTAGAAGATGTTATAGGAATTTTTTAAAAATATAAATTTATTTTTCTTTTATATTTGTATGGGGTCGTCAAGAAACTCGCAATCATAAATGGGGTCGTGAATTACAAAAGTTTAAGAAGCTCTGGTCTAGTATAGTCCAGTGCGTCCATAAATATTGAAAATATTGAAAAAAAGAAATTTTCGTAATAACTGAATAATTTCTGCGGATTTGTGAGTCTTTTAATGGATATTCTGAGAAGGGGTATTGTTTCGGTTCAAAGCTCATTCCTGTAGCAGTGGTTTCAGTGTCAAAACTGCAAACTAAGCTTGAGGAAAATTTATAACTGCGAGAATCTCCATATCGGTAAATAAGTGATAATAACACTAGTTAAAAGCAAAGCTAAATATTTGTGTGGCGTAAAATTAAATATTGGATCTAAAGTCAAAATGAAAATATATTAAATATTGTCAAATAAAGAAAACAGATCAAAGGTGGCATATTTTTAGAATTCGTCTTAAGTTTATCACAAAGTGAATTCTTAGTGTAATAATTCTAACTTTTCCTCTCAGTGGATATAAGCTTGACTCTAGCTGCTAGAGGATTGTAATAAATTTAGTCCATTTTCGACAAGATTTGCCACGATGCTTTATACATTTATTGTAATAATCTAGTATTATCTCCAAAACATTTTTGAGAGAAAGACCATGATAATTACTGCTTAGGTTCGTATTTTAAAGGATCAAACTCACTGAAACATCATCCTCTATGTTGTGATAAATGCAATCTAAAATTTTGTATGTGGTCTTTCTTTCCAATTTTCCAACGACTTCCATTTTCCTGGGCTTTTCTTTTGTGGTTATCTTGTTTGTCACATATTTTCAACAGTCTAACAGTAACAACTGTTTGTTTCTTCATAAACTGGATGGTTTTTTCCTTAAATATTTCAGTGCTTTCTACTGGCAATTTTCCTATACTCGTAGTCGGCGTTCCTGCCCAGACGCTATCAAAATCGAGTCGGCAGTGAATGGGTTAATGTTTATATAACTATTGATAATCCTTAGAATATAAATTGCCTTGTCTCATTCAGTTCAAATAAAAATTTTAAAATTATTAATTGGGCACTTTTAAATTTATATTTAATTATTTCTCGTTATGTTAAATATTTATAAACGTCAAATTTCTCTGTCATCAATATGGTGGGGAATACCATAATGTGTGCTTCTGATTTAGTTGTCGACATTGTGAAAATAGTAATGTTTTAATTGCACAAAATGAAAGCTGATTCCAAAGATTAAATTATTAAATTAGTGTAAAATTAGTAGAAAGTGTATTTTGTATTAAATTAAAAAAGTAAAATAAAAGTATGTAAATGAATTTCATTTTTAAAAAATGTGAAAGTAAATTTATTGTATTTATAATGGATGTATAAATTATAATTATTAGTACATTTTCAACATCGAAAAAAAGAACATGACATTGGTAAAATTAATTTTAGTTAAACTTAGCTAGTAGGTAGATGTGTGCCATCTGGCGCACTTTTTGGTACCCCCGTAACAAAAACAAAACAAACTAAAATATAATGTAAACACAAAAAAATACAAAATAATGAATAAGAACAAGAACGTATGTAGGTATACATTTATTAATTCATTGAACAGTTGGCTGAGCTGTTGGATGATCTGTTTGATAGGCTGTTGGGTGTGCTGTTGGATAATGATGTGGAAAATTATTATTTTTATTCATTGTCAGTCTCAATCATATAATGACCGTATCCCAGGCTTACATTATTTTCTACCCAAACCCTTTTATCCTCTTTGTTTGTTAGTGCAACCTTTGAAGTTTTAAAACTATAAAGTTGGTGATTGTTTGTATCAATACGAAATTGAGGTACAGAAAAGGTGGAGTTTTTCTCGTAACAGTCCTTATAAGATTTATGAGTTAACGTTGTGTCCTTCAATGTGAGTCCCTTAGCTTTTAGTCATTTTGATTTTCCTAGTAAACTATAGCATTTGGGTCTAAGGAATACCCATTCATCATAACCTTCTCCCTTGCTTTCATCCTTAAATTTTCCAATGACCGAATCAAGTTTTTTAGAATAAAGTGAATGAGTAGATGGATAATTAGATGTATCCAAAAGATTATCCTTAACAATTTCAGACAAAAGAATATCTAGTTTACAATTTTTAATCTCCAAGAAGAAAGAGTCTGTATCTCCAGCGACTATATTAATCTCACAATTAAATTGTCGTCGGTATTTTTCCAAGTCCTTATACTGTAGCTCGTACATTCAAAGTTTGGACAAATCAAGTACCGATTGTCCAATATAACTCGGTCGATCTAAGCATACTGAGTTTGGATTTAACAAAGCAGCAATTAGATCATCAGCAATTTTGATACTTCTTTGAAAAGTTGGTTTAGAAGCATATGTAATCATCTTCTTTTCTTTATTACATAATCTTAAATTCATTCTTTTTTTCAGGTTTTTGACAGTTTTACCATACAAACTATTATTTAGGAGCTTATAATAATTTCTATCTAGCGTGTTTGTACTTTTTGCTCTTAACTCTGTATTGGTATCAATGTTTTTAAAAATAGGAGACTGTTTGAATCTTACAACTCGATTCACATGAGTAACCTTAACACCAAGAGACAAGTATAATTTTAGTAAACGCCAATGAATCATATAATTTTTTTTTGGGTAATAAGTCAATAACAATTTTTCAACCTTAGATCCCTCAGGTTTCATTTTCTCAGCAGCAATAGGAAAGTCGTCTAACTTATCGTGAAGATCAGAAGGAATTTCAAGATTTACTTCAAGAGTATACTCATACGACAAAGATTCAAGATTTAAAGAAAAACAATCTAACAATATTGAATCAAAACCATCATGTATCCAACTGAATTTGCCACAAGGTAAAGGTTGACTTAAAGCCCAGCCGTATAAATTATTAATATCTATATAAAGCAATTCAGTAGTTTCATCAGTTTTTACAAAGTGTTTATTAACAAAAGTAAGACCTCCACGAATACCACTCTCATAGAAATTATAAATTTCCATGTCTTGCAATAGTTCAATGGGTTTATCTAAAGTTATTAACGCAGAACTCCAAGACATTCCAGGAATACCAAAATAATTTAAAGGCTCTAAACTATTATGAGCTATAGATTTCGCCCGAAATTGTTGGAAAAAGTCAGCTAAAAGAAAGAAATCGAGTTTCAAGTATATCATCATATAGTCAAGTAAATTTACACATTTAGTTTCAGTCCAAATTAATTGAGCTTTCTTTTATTCAACTTCCCTCACTCCTTCGCAGATTGGAGGCAGTTCATAAGTATTTTCAAGGACCTCTAAACTAGTGGCAAAGTTGTACGGAAAAATACCTTTTTCATTAACAATGGTACCAGAAAAACAGATTTTGTTAATGGTAAACTAGTCAAAGTTTTCACAGCCCTAGATAATGAGTCATTAACAAACTGGTAAGAGTCGATAAGAGTCATACCCACGTAAATTATGAAACACTACAGGTAATAATTCTTTGATGCTCCTATTAACATTACAACTTTTACATGCTGGACCAATATATTTTCCTGTAAAATGGTCATGGTCTCTAACCTTATCTACTATGTTCTTATTACACAAATAACAATATTCACAATTATCAAATGAATATTCTTCGTCAAAAGTAAGTGGTAAAATTAGCTTTTTCCCATTTTCTTTATAATATGGTAGTACAATGTTTGTTTCTATATCTGAAACCTTCTTCAAAAATTCATAAACGCAGTTTTGACCAATGAAATGATGGTAACTTGTCATACCAGTGAAGTTGTTGATTAATAAGAGTCCAGCAGAAATTGGCAAATGTTTTTGAAAATAAATGTCATCTTTTGGTAAAATAGATTCAAAATCTGCATAGATAACGAAAGGAGGTGTTATCGTTTTTGACCAGTTTTTGAACTCCAAATATTTATCTTTATCTTTTGGTAATGTATATAGCGTAGTACCAAAATGGTTTTTCTTACATAACTCTTGGTGTTTTTCAAAGGATTTTGGGTTACGAAATCCATTTAAACAATTTTCACACCATTTGCAACAAATTCGAACATTACAATCATTGTTTTTATGACAATTCATCAAGGATTGTAAATTAGTTACTGCTGTATAATGATATTTTTCACCCTTCTTTATCAATAATAAATAAATTGGATCCACTCCAGTTACTTTTGTTCGGTGAATTATATTTAAATATGGATGCTTCATTATAAGTTATTCTCTATCCTCAAAATTTTCGTTATTATAAATAATTACATTAATTGCTAAACCAGGATTTTTCTTCTCAAAAGTTGGAATATCACACAGTTTCATTGGCATATCGTTAGGATCGTATACCAAGTCATTCATATACGGTAAATATTTTCTTGGTCTATCTCTATCTTTCTTGATTTTATCAGATTTCAATACAGCCAAAACACTATATATGAAACATAAATTATCGGTATTTTGTACGTTAACTATTGAGTTTTTACCTAATAGAGCTTTAGGTGTTGGAATATAACTATGTCCAGATAACCTAGATATATTAGAAACTTTGGTTAACTTGAAATTTACTTCTATTATTCGGTTTATTTTCCAACTACTTCCTAATTCTGTTCGTTCAACAATCTTTTCATTTATTTTCTTTATACCCCCATCAAGAAAAGTTGTAGTCACTGAAACAGTGCGATTTGATATACTAACTACTTTGAGTTCCCCATCTTTTTCAAATTCTACTTGGACTCCAAATTGAACTTTTGAATGTTTCATTTCATTTAATGTAATTTTTAATTTTTCCAAAAGAGAAGATGGAAGAACTATTTCCTTAACATGATATCTTCCGATGTTCACTTTTATAATTCGATGTGAGCGTAGTAAATCATATTCAATATCTGGTTCAAAAATAATGTCACTTAACCCAAGTCCAATTTGTAAATCATCTTTAATAAATATTTTTTCAAGTATTTCAGATTTTATGGTGCTTTATCGTTTCAAACTGTGTTTAAACAATGATTTTTTATCCGTATAAAATTGAGTCAAGTGATTTTTATGGTCATTATAAAATTTAAGGTACGGGTCAGAGGTTTTGGTCTGGCATACAGGACACATATATAATAATTATTCACTTGATAATATCGATTCATTTTATTGTGGCAGTTGTTATCATGGCTTGTAGATTGACAATACTTCAGATAAAGATTACCTGAAACATGAAAAAAGTTAAATAATTTTGATTGTAATAACTAAAAACTCACATTTAATATTTACAGTAGAGATATTTTCAAGTTCGTAATAATTTGTTTCATAAAATATTCTATCATCTATGTTTTTGATGAGAACATTTAAATAATCTAAATTAAAAATAATTAATAATTTAAATAAAAGTAAAAAATTACCATTTTCATATCCATTTCTTTCATTACTCGATCTTGAATCTTGAATATTAAAAGTATCTAACAGTTAATAATTTAAAAATCATTAAAAATTATCAAAAGATTACTTGTATCATATTTATCAATATGCAAAGTGTCTTGAAGGATTGTTCTCTTCGACAATACTAAAAAAGGTTAATAGTTAGTTATATTATACATACACTTATTTTTGGCAACTATACTACTTTTCGATTCTCCGAATTGTCTGAGGTGATGCTCGTGTTGTTGTAAAAGCATTGACCATCTACCAGATGTTATTTTGAGACATTCTGGACACACGTAACCGGGGAAACCAGAATCTTGAAATATGATGATGTAACAAGTTCACAGTAGTGAACATATGTATAGCAATAATTCACTAAAAAACAAATAAAAAATTAAATATACATAAAAAGTAAATTTACTTATGATAATATTTTAATAATAATTTAATTAATAATTGATTGTTTATACCTCAAAATCATTCGTTTATACTAATTAAAATCGATTGTTTATACTAAAAATTACATCCAAATTGAAATTTTTAATCAATTTAAATTGAATAAATTATAAATATGATGTTTGAAAATCAAATTTAATAACATAGGTTGCTATAGCTTCATGAAAATCATTAATATCAAGAAAATTACAAAATGAAAAATACTTATTGATTTATATCACATCGATTAATTTTTCAAAAAAAAATATGTGTTTATGCAATAAATTATGAGTTGATTCCACACAGAGAAATAAAATATAATTAATAGGTTTGAAAACCAAATTTTTAAAATCAAATTTAATAACACAGGCTACTATAGTTACATGGAAAAGATTAATATCAAGATAAATCAATGATATATGATGGTCACGTCGGGAAATTAACTTTTTAATAAATTATTTTTAGTAAAGTACAACATGAAAATACTTATTTATTTATTTCTCATCGATTAATTTTTCAAAAATACATATTCAATAAGTTATTTGTTGATTCCCTACAAAGAAATAAATTGAATAACATTTAACTAAGATATTTGAAAACTAAATTTTTAAAATCAAATTTAATAACATAGGTTGCTATAGTTAAACGGAAAAGATTCATATCAAGTTAAATCAATAAAATATGATAGTCACATCATAAAAGTTATTATTATTGTTATTTTTTTTTAATAAATTAGTTTGAGTAAATAACAAAATGAAAAATATAATTATTGTCTATTAATTTTGTGTAAAGAATTTATAATTTATATTTAATTAAGTATTATATTAATAATTTGTGTCACCACTAAAAATTAATTGATAAAATAAATTGAAATTTTCTTTGAAAAATGATAATAATTAAACATTGTGTTACAAAGAAGCTAAAAGTAAAATAAACAATTATCATTTTGAAGTTTAATTACTATATTATTATAAAAAGAATTAATAATTTAATCCTGTCAAATAACTATATTTGATATTTCAATTTATAATGAAAATGATTTTGAATAATTACCTTATGTAAAAATAATCTTATTATTCACAGAATAAAATTCGAAAGTACAAGTACTAATGTAAATATATTACTTATGTAATTGCTTATAAAAATATTTTAATTTGAGAAAGTTCTTCATTGACAATAAAAAAAGATGAATTCATCTGATTGAAATAAATAAATCACTTATGCACAACTACGATAATTCTAATTTTCAATCATATACAATAATTATTTTAATTGTAAATTTTAGGTAATTTTATTAAGAATCTTAACAGAATTATTTAAGTTAAACACTGGTTCATTGTGTAGAATTATTTTTACATGAAAATGTCTGTTTAATTTTAATCTGATACATTCTTTCACAATGTCAATCAAATTTCTTAATTTTGCCCTATAATTCATGTATTTGTTCACTTAATAGCTTCAATAAATAATAATAATAATTTACGACTTAAGTAAATCAGATTTATATTTGCTGACTCTATATCTTTTACCTAATTTTTAATACTTAAAACTCTGATAAAAAAAATCTTAAATTTAGAAGTCATTGATTTAATTTCATTTTCAAAAGTTATTATTTAATTGTCAAGACTTAAAAATCTACCTTAAAATAAAGCTTCTAGTGTTAAACGTCTGTCAAATTTTAATAAATTTGTTCTAAAATAAAATAATACCAAGAGTTAATTTTTTAATTTTAAAAATAAATCGTTATTTACAAATTATTATTGTTGGGCCAGAACATAAACGGCCTTGTAAATGTTTAAATGAATCGGTAACACACATGCAAATATAATATGCAGATTTAAATTCAAACCTATTAAAACACCAATTAACCCTATCAAATGCGAGGAAGAAAACAATTAAATATAAAATCACAAACATAAAAATAAATTAAAATAATAACAAAGCGCAACAAGATCCGCACGAATTAAATATAAAAATAACTCGAAAACCCAACGATTTTGACCGAAATTTGACAATTTATTAAAAAATGCAAAATTTCATGAAAATCAAATAAAAATCAAATAATTCAATTAAAAATCTAAAGAAAAAAATTGTCAAATAAAATCTCAAAATAATAAAATTAAAGATTAGAATATACCAGAAAATTCCAAGGTCAAATTTTGTTTTACTAAATCAAAAAGAACACGCAAGGTTAGGGTCGTACAATAGGTATATATACCGATTCATTTTTACACAATTTTAATCAGTTTTTCCAACTTGAAACTTTAAAACAGTTATTTTCATGATGTAAGTGTGAGTTTTCTTATTTGAAAACTCTCTCCACGTCGCATCCTCGCAATCTCAATGGAGCTCTGCTTGGGTGTCGGCGTGCGAGAGTTATGTTTTATGATATTTTTGTCATGTGAATGGATCGGGTAACTTATGTTTTATTTTAATAAAATATTTATAATGCAAAAAAACTTTGTTTTATTTTGTCGAAATTTTTCCGGCCCACAGCCAAAGACACATTACAAGTTATTAAAATCAAACATACTATTCAAATTCGTGTAAGTGCGTCGAATATCGCCAATGATTCGTGCCCGTGAAGACTCCGGCGTGTGGAACGCAGGGGTCGGAACGTCAATATTATTCCGTATAGTGGAGGAGAGGGATAAGGAAATGATCTTTTGGCTGCTTCCTCGTCTCTCAATTTCCATAAACTCGACCTAAACTATATTTACATACGGCTCAAAATCTTCACACGAGTAGTCCAGTGGGCACTCATTAACTATAATATGAATACAATGCGCCTAAGGTCAACCAAGGGGAAGGTAACGGGGAATTAGAAAAATGAAATCGTTGTTGTGAATCTAAAATAACTGTAAATCAAAATTGTTAGGCGTTTGAAAATAACTAAAAGAGATAAACTATGACTATGAACCCTCAACCGTCACTATAGGCCAAAAATGCTTAGCAAAATTAGGACGTTGTTATGAACTTTGATATATTTACTCTAATAGAAGATTAATGAACTTTAAATTATAGATTTTGAGACGTTATTTCGTATTAAAATTAATAAACTAGCTGAATATCCACCCCGATATAATGTAGAGCATCGAAATTTAATTGAAGAAAGACTAACATTAACCCTAAAATAACCTGGAGAATTAGCTTTCTAAAGTAAATAGTAAAATAATTTAGTGAATGTAAATCCCAGACAATATGCCTTTAAAGCCAATAAATTTTCCAAATGCGGTAATTATTAGAGTAATGTTTGGATCCAATAGAACTTTACTTGAAGGAGAGATAGGATTATACAGATACCATAATATAATGTATTAAATCTAGCAATCCCCATTTAAACCCAATACGGCAATTATTACGACTTTAAAGAAAAAATTTTAAAAATATTACCATCATAAAATCATGTAAATAATTAGTAAGATTTGAAAAAGAAATTCTTACGAATAAAACTCCATTTATTTATAATGATCACAAAAATATTCCAATAGCAGATTTAAAATTTTGTTAAATAAAATAGATTCCACCGAAGATAAACCCTGTTTGAGCGGACTCAGAGAGTAGGGTTAGAAGGAGCTTGAGCCAGATTCAATTATGATCACCATGAGTTTTCTTTCCTAATATTGTTTGCCATCTATATAATATAAGGTAAGAATTAATAAAATAATAATGACGTTGAACTCACTGATTTGAAAATCTGAAATGATTATCTCTGTGGCGTCACATTAAAATGGTGAGCCTCGATAGTAATTGAAGATTTTATCTGAATCAATTGTCGATGGGCGGTCGAGAAATTGGTGTGCCGGAATGTCGTAGGTGGATATCGCGTTTCAACCTTTAAAATATAATACGTTCGAGAGTAGACAACCACTTTCTCTCTCACCGTCTAGACATACTAGCGGATGAGGTCTGTGTATACAAGCACACAGCGATGGTGAAATGCATTCCTGCCCAGTCAATATAAAGACATGTGGTGGGTTACTGGGTTTTTGCCATTTGTTTGAATTTTCCTATTGTTGCCCCGGTAACGCCATATAAATATTACTTTGACTACCACTCGGCACCCGTTGCTAGGCAACTTTGGAAATGTGTTAGAGTGGGTGGATTGTCCGCAAAAAGTGAGCATTATTACTAATACTGTAATTGCTCGGACAACCCTCGGGTTCAACGAGCTGTCGATGGAAGACCTATGCTCGCTTTGCAATGTCCCCTGTGTGAGAAAGTTCAGGATCAGACTCGTGCTGATCGGTAGGAATAGAACGATGTTTCGGTGACGCGGTGTGAATACTCACGACTTTTCGACGATAATACAATAGTATTCGTATCTTATAACCTACTACTTTATACTTGATTAATAACAATTACAATTTTATTTCATAAAAAGAAAGAACGATTAAAATATGCAAGGTTTGTAAATTAATTCGGTGTCAGCACGGTACTGGGTACTTTAATTCGATTGGCTTGCTAGACGGGCAGCTCTGCGTCGGTCACGCTCCTTGCGTCCCGGCCGGTGATTAATTGACGGTACCGTTGATGGATTCGTTGCCAGCGTGGAATTGGTGATTGGATCCCGGTATGCCAACTGAGATGGGGCGAAGATGAGCGGGTAAGTTACCGCCTCCCCCTCACGACTGGCTGCCAGGGCGACTTCCAATCCCCTGATTTGCGTCCGGAGACTCTGATTTAGTTGACGTTCCTCCGCCCAACCCTTTTGAGCGGCTGTGAGGCGTTGGTGGACGGATTTGAGCTTTGTCGGGTCCACCAAGGTAGATTTCACATGCTGCACCTCTTTGGTAAGCTGAATTATTTGTTTGTATAAGGATTCGTTTGCTTTCTGGGCGCGGGAGAGTTCATTTTGTAGCAATTGGGCAGTTTCCATGGCTAATAACGAAAAATAATTAAAGATAGTTTACCGATAGGTTACAACTGTATAACAAAATTAAGGCAAAGCATTTGAAAATCTTAATTAAGTGAAAACCGAACAACGAAAATAAAACATTCGCAAATTTAATTTGTATTATCAAAATCAAAAAACAAACAAAATTGTTTTGCGTCAATCGCTACGCGAAATTTGGCTTAAAATCCCTCAAGGGAATCTTTTTGCCACCCATTCTTCGGGTGTGTAGCCCGAGATCGACATAGTCGGCCTCTTCGTACGGCGGGCTTGAGTCGCCACGGTTGGTGCATCCTGGGTCGAGGTGATTGGCTGGAGATGCCAATAGATATCGGCGATCCGACCCGCCAGCAAATCTTCCTCAACGTTCGCCAGGTACTGGCGAGCTCGGATCACCTGTAGGTTTACCTCGTGTTGATGGACTTCTAGATTGGTGAGCAGCCGCTGAGCCTGTTGGTGGATCTCCTCGGCCGGGCTCCATTGGTCGATCGTTCTTTGTCCCCGATTGTCTTTATCGAGAAATTTCGACGGGGGAAACTCTGGGCACTTATCCTGTCGGTACTGAGCCCAGGCCCATCTCCATCGGTCTGCGAGAGAGATTTCCGGCTGATCCATTGGATTAGTTGCTGGAATGAATATTATTAATATTACTAATCTTGGTGATAGGAAATAATAATTATGATGGGTCTCTTGCCGTTGGTGAAGCTAATTTCGGCTATTATTGTATATATAGATTTTATTGGTCTCTCAGCTATCTCATAGGGAAAGCCATTGATTTCGTTTCAAGAGTTGGTTTGATTTATTGTCGTTATGCATATCTTCTCATTTGGTACATTTATACACTAGTTCAGGTTATTTTAGAACGCTTAGTGCACATTATTGTACAAGTTTACGTCCGTGGGAATCTCTGGGGCGAAATACTCTCTTGATCTTCGGCAGGAATTAACGTTTTGGAAAAATGGCTGCGACTAATTTCTCATTGTAAGGGGTTTTTCTTTTATGGAAAATTTACTGATAATGAGTCCCTGTATCACCCGTTGGGAGTATCGAACAAATTCAAATCCCCAAGATTTATTGGTTGATGATGGCTATTTCGTGAAATATTATGTTTGTGTTATAGTTAACTCTTCAGCATGAGACTCATGAAACTTTAGCAATTGAAAGGAGTAACAAATGGGAGATATAATGACATAATTAATATTTCTTTGGCCAGGCGCACAAACACTTTAGGGAGAAATTGTGAGGGTATGCGATTTAGTGGTCTAACCGTTCTTACTCGGGTAGTTGCAAGGTATTCGTGGGTAAAATTGGCCGATGGTGTCAATGGGGTGGAGCTATAATCGATAAGTTTGATGTCAAAATCGATTGGACATATATGATTAATAAAAATTCATTTACCATCGACGTTACATATGAATAAGGAGGAAATTTTTTATAATTCTAAACTAAATGTGAATAAGAAAAACTATTTACCACTGTAATTTAAACATGAGTGAGAGAAATTATTTACAATTCTGAATTAAATATGAATAATAAAACTATTTACGATTATAATTTAAATATGTGTAAGAGAAAGTCAGTTACAATTCTAAATTGCATAGAGACTATTTACAGTTATAATTTAAAATAAGAAAATCATTTACAATTTATAATACTCTTACTCTCCATTTTATCCTGCGCCCTCGTAGCTCCTTCAGTAGACGTTCCATGCGTCACCGTCGCTTCATTAGAAATTGGTTGGTTATCCATATGTTAAAAAGAAAAGAAATTCCAAAGTCACTTTGTATCGATAATTTATATAAATACCGAAGTGGGTGTCTGTGCACACGTATTATTGATCGATTAATCCTACCGAATCTTGATAAATTATTTATCGACTGAAATGTTTATATTAAAAATCTCTGTCTGTGGACCAATTGGTTATTGTATAGAAAGCGACTGAAATGTTTATATTATATCCGTTGATCGATTGATTTACGTAAATTTAATTTATTCCATTTATCGTGTCATCCGGACATGCGGAATTTTAGTGATCAGTTTTCTGATGATTTTATCGAGAGTTCGGATTTTTTTCGACTACACTGTCTAGTAAGTTCTTTATACGATTTTTTTCTTAGGCTAACGAATTTTCTTTAGTTGATGCTGGATATCTCTGCCAAACATGCCGGGAATGAATTTAGAAAACCATTCTTATTTTGTGCTATCATGATTAATTGGAATTATTTTATCTGGTGAATTGTTCTAGCTGTATCAGTGCTGTATATTCCGTAAGTGGGGTTAGTAATTTAATTAATTTAGTTCGCATAATTTTACAGAGGTTTTAAGGATATTTCATGGGTTCGGCCAATGCAGGCTTCCTATGCGAGAATTTGGTGGAGGGATTGTCTTGATTGATGATATAAAAGTTTAATGGAATAAATGGATCTGTTCAATGGGTTTTTATTTCTTTATTTTAATTAACCTATCTCAATGGTATTTATTATGTTCCCACAATTAAATATTTTGTCAGCTTCAATTTCTAATGATGTCGCTCTATGAGGGTATTCAAAAAATGCGTTTGCTAACTATATTGGGGGATGTACGCTGACTGGGGTTAGTTAAATTCTCTACTTTACTAAAAGTTTGGGTTTCAATCACTACCATTATGTATTTACCGAGTTTACTAACAACTATTTAAATAATTTATGGTTTCCTTTTTTAACTTCGTGTCAACTTTAAATTTTCGATAAACATAATTCATTGATTACATAGCGGGGATCCCGAAAAAGCGCGTCTAATCTTAGAACCCGATTAAATGTTTTACTTTACTAGGAGTTTGAAGCGATTTATTTGATAATGATTAAAAAGTTATAATTTATAGCTAAATTGAATTTATTAATTTATTTTATCTCATATCAACGATTTCATATAAATTTATTCCCCGTACCTTTCCCTTTAATACGCCTTAAGCGCATTTTATGTTCATATTATATTTAATGAGTGCCCACTGGACTACTCGGAGTGATAATTTTGAGCCGTGTGTAAAATAATTTAGGTCGAGTTTACAGAAACGAGAAACGAGGAAGAAGCCAAAAGACCCTTTCCTTATTTCTCCTTTCTTCTATATGGAAATAATATTGACGTTCCAATCCCTGCGTTCCGCACGCCGGGTCTTCACGGGCACAGATCATTGGCGATATTCCACGCACTTACACGAATCTGAATTGTGTGTTGATTTTACTAACTTGCGATGTGTCTTGGCTGTGGGCCGGAAAAATTTCGACAAATAAATTAAATTATGAAAAACAAATTCAATTTTATCATTATAAATATTTATTAACATATTAAAAACAAGATACAAAATTACTTGACCAAGTCATTCCAATAAATCATAAAAATACATCTCCCCCCACGCCGACATCCAAGCAGAGCTCTATCGAGGTTGCGAGGACGGGACGTGGAGAGAAAGTTCCAAATAAAACTACTGCTCACCTAAAAAATAATTCAAAGTAGATTTTTAAACAAAACTCAAAAATGCTTTTTGATTTGAAAAAACGGTTTTTTTTATGTGAAAATGTATCGGTATTTATACCTATTTTCTGTCCCTAACCTCGCGTGTTAATTTTGATGTAGTAAAACAAAATTCGACCTTGTTATTTTCTAGTGTATTCTAATCTTTATTTTTATTATTTTTTCAATTTATTTTGATAATTTTTATTTGAAATTTTTATTGAATTATTTCTAATTCAAATTCTTGATTTAAATTTTATTTTCATGAAATTTTATTGATTTATCAAATTTCGGTCGAATTTGTTGGGTTTTCATGTTATGTTTGTATTTGTATCGTGCGGATCTTGTTGCATTTTGTTATTATTTTAATTTATTTTTATGTTTATTATTTTATATGTAATTCTCTTTTTCTCATATTTGATAGGGTTTAATTGATGTTTTAATAGGTTTGAGTTTAAATTTGCATGTTATGTTTGCATGTGTGTTACCGATCCATTTAAACATTTTCCAAGGCCGTTTATGTTCTGGCCCAACACATGGCTCAAGTGAAACTGGCAGTTTAATAAATATCTCTGACAATGCAATGCCATGCGAATGAATTGTATAAGAACACTTCGAATCAATCCATAAGAGGAACTACCTCGCCGGACTTCCGTGCAGACATCTCAAGTAAATTAATGCTTTATTTTAAATTCTTTTAAAGGTATAAGTCATAGAGAAAAATAAACTTGCCGAGTAGCGATTCCCGCGGAACCTGGTAGAAAATATGCAATTTTAATCTTTGGAATTTTTGTACCACAATAAATCTTTCACCGAATCTCTGATTTGTTCCATGGCGGAAAATAGGTTCCATCGATGTCGCACCTCACCAGATTTCATTCAACTACAAGCTTAGTATACTGGATTTACAATCATTTATGTTACTTTGTCCGCCATTGTTTCTGGTCATCATCAGTAAATTTTACGAATTCTTAAACCTTTTTTTTTCTAATAGGGTTTTTATAAAATATTAACTGGAATAAACTCGTTATTTATTAACAAATCATAAGAGAATTAGTTAGAATTTTATTTATGATTATATTTATCAAGGCGTGCAACCATTTACTTAGGTAGCGTAGGAAGAATTTTGTGGTTCTTATTAGAATCTCGTTTTCAAATTCTTATTTTTATTCTATTTAAATTTTGCGATTGTTCGCTTATACACCTAAACTTATTTTTCGAACCAATAAAAGTTGCCGCTTGTATGCATATATCCTAAAGATATCACGATATTAAACCGGCTGTTTAGTGTGGATATACACGGGCAATATCGTTTTCCAGGTTTTATTTTAAGGTATTAGGAACGTAGGATAATGATTTGACTATATTGTGCCAGTTTATACTCATCATGATTTTTACATTCCTTTTGTGATTGATTAACATAACATTTTTTTAAAGCCGTAGCCTCCCACTATTTATAGTTTCCATATTGCCGAATGTGCGAAAAATTTTTTATTGGAAATGAATTAAAGCTATTTTTGTTAAGGGTGAAATGTTGAAGATTTCACTGCAAGTTTTGCTTAATTTTATTTGCTGATATCGCGCAGAATTGTTGATAGGTCCTCTTTAGACATTTCACAATAAATGTACTTCGGGAAATGTGTTTTATTATTCCTAGGTAAGTTGATGCGTAATTTATTTTATAAAATCAGGGAGTTCGTTTGTGTTCCTATAGAGAATATTATTAATGGAAAGTAGAACCTGTGTTGGGAGCTTAAACTTTCCCTAGGAAGGATGACAAGGATTCTCCGATATTTTTTTTTGAAACTATAATCAGAATTGTAATCTTCTTTGACCCTTATTGAATTTTGATGATAAACCCATTTGATCGTGATCTCGTTCAGGAAAATCAGGACCCTTTGTCCGTGTTCCCACGCCCGTTGCCAAACAGTGGAGACAAGCCTGGCAACAAGTCTGGCGGAACAAGTACCCCACGGTGCCCCAACCAAGAGAGCCCCGCTGGACCACCTCGCGACCCGTAGAGGATGACGCACTATCGTTCACCATGGACGGACGAGACGATAGCCGGAGTCCGGCCCAAGAAATACAGCCCGATCTCTCCTTGACCGCCTCGAAGACCACCAACGTCAAGTCGACTTCCATGTGGTCTGGGCCAGACAATATCTAGCGAATGTAGAAGACGATATCGCGGCCGGTAGGATCGCGGATACCTACAATGATATGCCACCACCCATCTCCAAACTTACAAGAAACACGACGCGACCGACATTCGTGTATCAGGAATGCTTTCCCACTCGGCAAGCCTCAGAAGGACTTTAATGATCCGATTACGTGACTACACTTAAACTGTATTTCAAATAAATGATTTAAAGACACCCAAAATTGTTCTCCCTTTTACAAATTTTATTGTTCTACAATGTTAAAATTTGTTTAAGAAAACTTAATAATTTAAGATTTGTAGTACTGAATTAATTTTCTTTGTTACAGAGATGGAATCCCTGAAGATACTACAGAAAGAACTAGAGCACGCACGGAAAACCAATAAGAATTTCTACGAGCAGATTATCCAGCTATCAGCGGAGATTCAACAAACAAAGGCCACCTGGATGGAGCCAGGAAGGCAAAGGCGCTTTATCAAAGACTTACAGCAGCCCAAAAGGGATGGGCGAACGAGAAACAGCTAAACCAGAGCCTCAGAACGCAAATAAGGGGACTGGAGGTCGCATTATCGACCTGTCAAGAATGGGCAGCAGTAACATACCCTTTTGTCTTTGCCCCCACCCAGCTGGCCTACCGAGAGACGGTAGCGACCCCGGGCAATTACAGCATAAGTAATAGCGCTCACTTTTTGCGGACGATCTACCCACTCGAACACAGTTCCAACGTTGCATAGCAACGGGTGCCAAGTGGTAGCAAAGAATTATTTATATGGCGTTACCGGGGTAACCACGACAGAATTAAAACAAACAATAGCACCCAGTAACCCACCATTATTTACAAAAGTTACTCATGTGAATCGGGCTGCAAGATTCAAACAGTCTCCTATTTTTAAAAACATTGATACCAATACAGAGTTAAGAGCAAAAAATACAAACACGCTAGATAGAAATTATTATAAGCTCCTAAATAATAGTTTGTATGGTAAAACTGTCGAAAACCTGAAAAAAGAATGAATTTAATATTATGTAATAAAGAAAAGAAGATGATTACATATGTTTCTAAACCAACTTTTCAAAGAAGTATCAAAATTGCTGATGATCTAATTGGTGCTTTGTTAAATTCAGACTCAGTATGCTTAGATCGACCGAATTATATTGGACAATCGGTACTTGATTTGTCCAAACTTCGAATGTACGAGCTACAGTATAAGGACTTGGAAAAATACCGACGACAATTTAATTGTGAGATTAATATAGTCGCTGGAGATACAGACTCTTTCTTCTTGGAGATTAAAAATTGTAAACTAGATATTCTTTTGTCTGAAATGGTTAAGGATAATCTTTTGGATACATCTAATTATCCATCTACTCATTCACTTTATTCTAAAAAACTTGATTCGGTCATTGGAAAATTTAAGGATGAAAGCAAGGGAGAAGGTTATGATGAATGGGTATTCCTTAGACCCAAATGCTATAGTTTACTAGGAAAATCAAAATGACTAAAAGCTAAGGGACTCACATTGAAGGACACAACGTTAACTCATAAATCTTATAAGGACTGTTACGAGAAAAACTCCACCTTTTCTGTACCTCAATTTCGTATTGATACAAACAATCACCAACTTTATAGTTTTAAAACTTCAAAGGTTGCACTAACAAACAAAGAGGATAAAAGGGTTTGAGTAAAAAATAATGTAAGCCTGGGATACGGTCATTATATGATTGAGACTGACAATGAATAAAAATAATAATTTTCCACATGATTATCTAACAGCACATCCAACAGCACATCCAGCAGCCTATCAAACAGATCATCCAACAGCTCAGCCAACTGTTCATTGAATTAATAAATGTATACCTACATACGTTCTTGTTCTTATTCATTATTTTGTATTTTTTTTGTTTTTACTTTATATTTTAGTTTGTTTTGTTTTTGTTAAGGGGTTTCCAAAAAGTGCGCCAGGTGGCACACGTCTACCTACTTTAGCTGAGTGTTAGTTTTGTGTGGTTAGTGGTTTCTGACCTTGACTACTTTACATACAAGCTTCCTCGCCCGCAAATGGTTACCCGCTGCTAGGCAAAGTTGGAACTGCAACCATTGGTTACGAGACAGCCAAAGGTTAGCTGTGACTACAGAACTGCTAAGGCCCGGCCTCATATTGGGTTCAGCGAGCTGCCGTTGAAATGCTTACTTTTCTTATTACTTTTCTGATTCCTTAATTACCTTCTCGTCGAGATAGTTATTTAGCCCATTCCATACCTTAAAATGAACTACTTCAAGGAAAAAATTTAAAACCAAACATTTATTATTATAATATTACACATTTTTTTGATTACGATTATAAAATGTCATTTTTGGACGTTTGCTTGTTGGATCCGTCTTCGCTCTCTTTCGGCTCTACTCGGCCTTGAATGAGGCAGTGATTGCGTCTTTGGTCCGTCAGGGCGGTTCTGGTTTCGTTATGATAGTTGTACCGGTACGTCACCTCACTCCTCTCCTGACACAATCTGGGTTCGTTGAGCCTGGTTCAGCGTTTTATCATCTTCCCACCGCTGTTGGTCCGTGATGAGGCGCTGGTATAGTTTTTTCATTCGCGATGGCTTGACCCAGGTTGGCTTAATTCGTTGGATTTCCTGGCATAATTGTAGCCGCTGCCCGTGTAAAACCGCGTTTTCGTGACGCAGCTGCTTGAGCTCCTGGCCAATTGTCTGGATCGCCTCCATAGCTAAATTTAAATGAAATTTATTAATCAGTTATACTATCAATACGTCACGTTAATGATTTGATTGGTAACATTTTGTAAAAATTCTCTTTCACACATTACCAGAAACAAGCTACTAACATCGCATTTTCCATTTTTTCATAATAGAAACATTAATCTACTTACCATAACTTTATTTCACCATGATATTTACAAAAATGTTAATTTAATTTTTATAATTAACAATTTATTTTTATAAAATATTGTAATAAATTAGAATTAATTTTGATTTTGTTATAGAGCATTAAGGAAATCATTTGCTTAACAAAAATTTTCTGTTTTGTTTATGAAAATCAAAAATTTAATCATTTTAAAACAATTTATTTAAAGATCACGATTACAAATACAAAACTGAATAGAAGGAACATTTATTTCATGACAATTTCACACTCTACAAATCCGGATCATCTGCTCGTAAATTTATCGAGTTTCTTATTAGTGGATCTTAACAAAGGACCTCGAGAATACGCGTGATCGTCTCGCGTCTGGATTTGCAAATTTTCCAATAAATCGAGCTGGATCATGCGCTTCGGTAGCGCCAGTTGTGTCGGGGCCTGCGATTCGAGCAGTGCTGGATCGTCGAGATTAAATGAGATTCCATATTCTGTAACAAAACCCGTCCGTGCTTGGTATCCTGCAGCTCGAGATGTCCGAGTTTATTCGAGCCAGCCGTCTCCTCACCCTGTTGGTAGGTATAAATGCGTTCTTTCCACTAGAGTCATTTTCATCGGAAACGGGTTCTACTTTTATCTCATTTCCTCATGTTTCGAGTGCTTGGTGTTGTATTTTCCTTTTGAGGCTTTCGTTTACTTCTCGTTCCTTATTTAGATCCATTTTAATCGTTTATACTTCGTTCTTAGTTGCATTTTTTTATTTTTTCTCTTGTTTTACTAGGTTTATGACTCTTTGGATCTTAACTTGTTGGTCTCGGATCTCGTGATGATATAGTTGTTTGTTCTATCTCCATTGTTATTTAATTCTTCATTTTTGGTTGTTTCTTTTCTTGATACTTCAGTCGAATTCATTTCTAAACATTGATTTATTTTTTACACCTTTTTAATTTTTTTTAATGATTTAATTTTTTTAACGCTTTATTACATTTTATTACACTTTACTACACCTTACAATTTTATATATCAATTCTACCATTCACGTTTGTTTTCGTACAAAACTTTCACCATTTCTCGTCTGAAAGTTTGGATAGAATGGCAATAGTATCATTGGAGGTCTATTCCGAATCCGATTCGTTTCTTCTCAAGCTTCTGTTGAGATTTGTATTTCTTCTTCTAGTAGATAGGCGAGATAATCTGTATTTTCCGTTAGTTTTTCTATCTCTGCTTTCAACTCTTTTGTTTTTTTGAAGGCTTCAAATCTCTCAATTTCCCTCTTGATGTTATCTTCGTTTTCCACAAAACAATTTTTTAATAATTCTATCTTTTGGTTTTCCACGTATTTTTTTGATACGTAAAAACAAAGCAGCCATGTGTTTTTACCAAATTTCATTACTTTTCCCCTACTTATCAGATTTTCATGTTTCTTTTTTATTAAAACTTCTAATTACATTTTGAGCTTAATTCTCATAGTTGTTTTCAAAATGCAATCGTTTTTGATAAATTTGAAGCTGATTTGATAACATTGGGTGATTCTTTTAGTTTTTGTTGTTTTCCAATTATTTTTATGTTTTTATTTATTTTTATATCATTTTTGTATCTTTTTTATTATTTTTTATCTTGTTTTTTGCTAAATTGACAATATTTGGTCTATTTTCGTACATTTTGTTGGCCCAAGACTAGGTGACCCTGAAATTTGTTTTTAATAGATCGACATAACATGCAAAAAACAGCAGTACAAATTCAAAATACACCCTCCAACACCAAATTAACATCCGAAAATCTGAGAATAGAAAAAACAAATACAACATTATAAACATAAAATTAAATTCAAATATTTACAAAATTCACCAAGAACAGCAGAAACTAACAGACAAAACACGATAAGAAAGAATAACTAATAAAAGATTATCACGAAAAATAAAATAAAATATAACGAAAATAATTACAATTTAAGTATAAAAGTTAAATTAGTTGAATTAAATGAATGAAATAAAAATAAAAATTATATCGGAATTATATCGAGGCTAAGTTTGTTTAAACACAGTAATTCACACACACCAACCAAAGTATGTATATATACTGATCTGTTTTTACTGATTTCAATCACTTTTGTGAGAATCCCTTTTGCAAAAATTACTCATTTTGTGAAATCATTTTCATGAAATTATTATACCATGGCAGTTAAATCAAATGAATTAAACGCAACATGACTACTGTTAAAATAGAATCTCCAGTATGGTATTGTTTAGTTATAATTTTATTTGGTTCGGTAGAACTGTTTGCTCTGACTCCACGTGCTCTTTAAATGATACTGGAATAACTCAACACAGGAAAACCTTTATTCGATTTCACAACGATTCGAATGTTACTTTTATAATAATGGCAGGAATCCCAACAGGAAGCCGCCTTTTCAATTAACTACTAAAATATCCTTGACAAGTTTGACTAGTTCTTTTTCAATCTCACGAATCTTTTTAACTTTTCTGTTACTTGCAATTTTTCAAAATTATTTGTATCCCCGTTGTTGATTTGAGAATCCCTTATATAGGTAATCTCTCCTCAAACAACTAATCTAATTTACAGCAATTTACATTGGACTCCTGGGGAACTAGTTAAACAATTTACTTTCATCTTTTAGCCGCTTTGGCCGTTCCACAGGAGAAGACTGCGAAATAAATCACATTACTGAATAATCAGTTCCCTTAGTAATTAAATTTATCCGATTCGGAGAATTTCTCCCTAATTTAATTTATTTGTTTTTGTCATTTTAATTAATTAATTTGTATTTTTTAAAATAACTTTTTCTAGGGGTCCCAAATTAATTATATATTATTATTTTCGTACTCGTCTCGTAAATTGGCATCAACACATACCCATTTCTCCGGAAAATATTGATTTTAATTTTTTGATTATTTTTAATTAATTATTTTATTTTCCCAAATTTTTTTATTTATTATAATAATTTTTGAAACTCACCTAACCTTCACAGTATGGATATCAAGTAATATTATCCAGTAACATCGATCCAAAGCCACGCTCGGTTTAACAATATAAGGCTTGCCCTCGCACTAAAGTGGCCGATATTTGAGAGCAACAATAATAATCGACTGAGCGGCTACTGTTATTTATATTGCAGAATCATAGATGAATGATTAAAGACCTGATACGTAATGGCCATCTACCAACTAATTCATGAAAAGGGACCATATACAACTGATTTAGCGTCCGTACATCCATTAGCAATTAACAGTTAATTCATTTCAATCGCTTACATTACAAAAAACTATTTATCCGGATGTATACGGGTGAGCTATTGATTAGTATATTTAAATCGACTGGATTGCAAATAATAAAATTAAATCAGTTCATGTAGAATCACGAATCACACCATCTCCACGAGTAATATAAATACAGATCACTCAGAATATACATAGATTAACCAACATAAGATCACTTGCTAATAAAAATGCTATAAAATCGTTGGGGTCAAAAGCGTCAAGTATAAACCACCCAAAGCAAGCCCAATTGAAGCAACACCGATTCGGATCACGGGCGTACAAATCGTCTGAGTAACTACATACCGGATAGTCATGCACAAGGTAAATAATATCGATAAAATTTGTATCGTATATTAAAATAAATATCATATAAATAAAACTTCATAAAAGCGTCAAAGCCACCACAGCAGCAGGCAATATATGAAGGAGTGTGAATACATAAATGCGCAATAAAATCCAACGTCGAAGCCGTCATAACAACGACTATCCCGGTATTTCATAAATTCTACATCAACAAGTTGAAACTATTAATTTTTATTAAAATTAGTTAATTCTGGGCCACGTGGCGAAAGATCATAGAATAACGACAATCGTATCACAATGACGTTCCTTGTCCGGATGACCGCAAGGTTAGGCAAGCCTTGTTGGACTCTAATTATATTCTGTCTACCACTTGAAAACCTGGATGGCCAATTCGACAACAACCCAGGATGATGAGGTACAGCTATCCAGTTTGCCAATAAAACGGGAGCCCAGACGAAACCTGGCTCGAAGGCCCGTAAACGACCCGCGTAGTGAAGTCAACATGTGTCAAGCCGGTACGCGTCAAACGGGTTTATCAAAAACTGTACGAAGCTCAGAGAGGATGGAGGAAAGAAAAGCAGCTAGTGCAAGCTCAGCATACTCAAATCCGTAGCCTAGAGACAGCTTTCTCGGTAAGTCAGGAAGGTTACACCGTTACCTATCCCTTGGTATTCGCTCCTGCACAAGTTGCATACAGAGAGCGGGGTGGACCAGTAAAGGTAGCGAAAGCAAGCCGTCCACATTCCTGACCGAGAACATTAGAATGAATCTGAAGACGCCTTCAACAACCGGAAAAATCTGGAAAAAATTGAATGAGTTTTGAACAGAACTATTAATATTAGTTTGCTATAATTCAATAAAATTTACATCAATTTTTTAATTATTTTTTGGGATCATTAATAAAACGAACATTTTTGTACGTTAAAAACAAAAGATAAAGTTAATGAGTAGACAAAGAAAGTAGGGACCGAAACTTTGAAGACAAGGATATGCTTTTCAACACCAGCTCGCTGGACCCTGAGTGAGGCCGGTCCAGAGTAGTATATGTAGAAGGGCTCACCTTTGGCGCTCTCGCAACCATTGGTTACATTACCAATGTTGCTTAGCAACAGATACCGAATGAGCGGAAGGACAACTTGTATGTCTGGGTTGCTAAATCGTTTACCTTTAACCCACGAATTTGAATTTATCGCTATTAAATTTTATCGGATGTCATGCAAGATAAACTATACTGATATACAATATTTTTCTCTGGTACCAAAATGTTTCTCTTGCTAGCCGTCTTTGTTCTGTTGGGCCAGAACATAGACGGCCTTGTAAATGTTTAAATGAATCGATAACACACATGTAAACATAACATGCAGATTTAAACTCAAACCTATTAAAACACCAATTAACCCTACCAAAATGCGAGAAAGAGAACAATTAAATATAAAATTATAAAACACAAAAATAAATTAGAATAATAACCAAGTGCAACAAGATCCGCACGAAATAAACATAAAAATAACACGAAAACCTAACAATTTGACCGAAATTTGACAATTTGACAAAAATGCGAAATTTCATGAAAATGAAATAAAAATAAAATAATTTGAATTAGAAATAATTCAATTAAAAATTTAAAAGAAAAATTGTCAAATAAAATTTCAAAATAATAAAAATTAAGAATAGAATATTCTAGAAAATCATAAGGTCAAATTTTGTTTTACTAAATCAAAAATAACACGCAAGGTTAGGTTCGTACAATAGGTATATATACCGATTCATTTTCACATAATTTTAATCAGTTTACAAAAACTTGAAGCTAGTTCTAACTAGAAGCAGTATTATCAGCGAGATCTATAATTATAATGTGAATGAGAGATTGTTCGATGCCCTCTCTCCACGTCGTATCCTTGCAACCTCGAAGGAGCTCTGCTTGGATTTTGGCGTGGGGAAGAGGAAGTTATGATATGATGTGTACAAAGTTTATGAACTATTATGCTGTGTTATAATGCAAATATACATTTTAAAAAGAATGAGCACAAAATTTTTCCGTCAATGCTTCTTTAAAATTTTTCCGACCCACAGCCGATACATACCGCAAGCTATTAAAATCTAACATACTACCGTAAATCGTGTAAGTGCATGTATTATCGCCAATGATTTCATGCCCGTGAAGGCTCCGGCGTGATGAACGCAGGAGCTGAAACGTCAATATCATTCCGTATAGGGGAAAAGGGTGAAGGGGAAATAGTCTTTTGGTTGTTTCGATGGCACTCGTTTCCTATAAACTCGACCTAAATATTATTTACAACTCACGGCTCAAAATCACCACACCGAATAGTCCAGTGGACACTCTTAAACTACTAATATCAACATAAACCTATCCTAGGATCAATTTGGGGAAGGGCACGGGAAAAGCTATGTTATTAAATTGTTGCTATGATCTTAAATGAAATTTAAAATTAAAACTCCATTGATTAGAGATGCTTAGAAATTTAATTAATAGTTATAAGATTAAATCTTATTTAAAGGTTGAAAGTTTATAATTCCACGTACAACCAGCCGTTCACCCTAAACTAAATGATAGGAGTAATAATCAAAATGCTTTTTCCAACTTATTTCCGTTTAATACGAAGTTTCAAAAAACCCAAAGGGATTTTAGTTTTAATCAAAGAGGGTTTTGCGTTCTGACTTAGTAATTTAGCAGATAAAGTATGTATCGAATATGATTGTATAATTTAAATCTATTGACCTAACCTTGTTAAATTGTAAATTTTAGACCCAAATTAATAAAAAGTTAGACATCATGGCATCTGTTATAGTTTCTGAGGTAAACATTATATTTGTTTGATCTGAAATTTAATGAAGGTATTGAAGAGGAATAATATGAAACATGAATCAACTAAGATACATAAATAACCCAACTAAAATTAAGCGTAATTTTTCGTAAATATAAATATGAGAATTAAAAACTAAACCGAAATAGATGTATTTGAAACAACGGAATGTAAACCAAATAAAACATGATACAGTAGTTGAACGAAACAGCATAACCACAACGATTGACCAAGATAATTCATACTAAGTGGAGTAATCAATATATTAATATAAACTCCCACTTAGGAGGACGCATAATTTCTAAGTGAATGCAACCAAAACTAGATTGGACGATACCGATAAAATGGTGGTTCCGCGGGTTGAAGGGTAGATCGTCCCAGCTGAATATTTCAGATTACTTCACTGATAGAAAACATTAATAAATATTACCTCTGTATGGATCATTGATCGAACGCCCAAAGATGATCACCCAAAATTAATTATGATCCCACTAATCAGTAAATAATAACTTCAACAGAGAAAATCTAATAGGAAATAAATTGGGTAATAAAATAAAACGGCATCCAGAATAATTAGGCGTACCATTCCTTAGAAATCCACGCGACGTTCCCAAATAATCATCTAGTGAGTCTTGCGTACGATTGAAATAACATTGTCGTGGGGAAAAACGTCCTGACAACTTGAATACCAGATAAGCCTAGACAACAAAATAATACAATTCATCCAAAATTAATGGCCCCCTGAATTTTAACCCAAATTAAAATACGAATAAAAATAGAAATTAAATAGAGATCTAAATAAAACCTCACCTGATAAACGACTGAAAATAGTAAGAATACGGTCATGTAGACAAGTATAAATCACACTACCCGCCTGACATCAATGAAAAGGTCAATCAATAAATCTCGCTAAAAGAAATTGTAGACACGAATTGCTAAAATCAGCCATACAGGCACACCACGACACCATCAGTGAGGGTGTCTTGGAGCGATCCCGATGTGCTAACAGTGTGTGTGCGCACCCATCCTGATATAAATACTAAAGTTTGGGTTAAGCCGATTAAAAATCGAAAAATTAATAATGTCTAGAGCAACCAAATGTAACCCGTCCACGAACGAAACGATTAGTCCACGAAGTCCTGGCACGTCCGACGTCGCCTAGAGGAGAACCCGACCCAACTTGAAACAGCCGAGAATAGTAGAAAGTAAAGTTGATATTAATTTTAAGCATTTTAATATTTTCCCGAGTCCAAATTAGACGCTACAAGTCGCCAGAATCGTTCCAACACTCCTCCAAGAGATACGTAATAATGACAATAAAATCGGCCATGGCGTTAAATTATGAAGTAATTGTCAACAATCAATCTTATTTATGCTCAAAGACCCAAACTCCACGTCCAGTATCGTATGAGTAGTGAGTTTACCCATGCCACTTTACTGTACTCACAAACTATGCTTCACCATAAACCGGAGATTAAGTACTAACGATCGGAATGTGCCTCATCCATGCGAATTACCTGTGTTAAAACTGTGTATTGTAAGGTTTTTGTTAAAAATAAAATATAAGTCTATAGTATGTCAATGTATTAAGTTTAAACGTCTCTAGTGACGAATATATAGCAATTGAGTAAATTTCGATGATAAAACACGATTGAAAGCTAAATTAGATTTGGAATCATTAAACATGAAAGATTCGGGAACGAAAAATACTTACCCTTAACGAAGTAAATAAATTTGGAAAATGACAAATTCCACCATTACCGAATTGGTAGGATCTAACGAGAGAGCCACTCAAATTTGGGCTGACTAATTATCAGATTTATTTTTGTCTTGTTGTAACAACAGTAAGTCACTGGGTTAAATTATAAATGTACCAATATATTTTTGGACTAATATTTAATGAATCGTAATAGTAGTTTTAAATAACATTTTGTCCGTAATTTCCCAAGGGGACTGTACAGTAAGTAAAATAACCCATGAATATATTTTTAAGTAATATTAAGTATTTCTTAAACCATAATTTACCTGCGTTATTCTTTGAAGACGAACAAGCAAATCCAGCGCATAGTTTCGGGAATAGTTTTCGGTTTACCTAAAGGGAAAAACAAAACAAAGGGTTCACTTATGAATGTAATTTTAATGATATTTACAGAAGTTTTGATTATGTTTCCAACGATATTGAATTCGTGGTCCCCTAAAGAACGGTAAAACAAATGAATAAATTAATGATATAATTTTTTATTTTTCATCTAATATTAAAAATATAGAATTTAAATGTGTTTTAAGGAATATTTTTATCGGCGTATTCCCGAAAACGAATGAGCAAATTTAGAGTATATTTTCTTTTATATTAGTTCTCCGTTGGCCCAAAGAAACATGAACCGAATGAATGAATTTTTAATATATTTCGAATAACATTTTATGGGGTAACATTAGTACGAGTGGGAAAGATTTAAAGCATAACTTGATTATAATTCTACGTCTTGACCAAATTTCAGGGAATACGGTTACGTTTTTTTTATTAACTGAACGTTCGACTAAATTCGAAGGCGTTGTGTCACTTATTCACACTCCACGTTTTGGAAATTAAAAGATCCGCTTCATTCAAAAGTGTAGAAATGCCGGAATTGGCAGGAGAAATTTTATACGCCAAATTAATTTACTACGTGGGATCCTAACCGTAAGATGGTCCAGATAATTCGTTATAAGTCCAGACGCCATATTCATCTCCTTACACGCCCCCCTTAGGGAAGTAAGTGACGCATTAGTTTAGGAAACCAGCAAGCCTAACCCCAGCACGTGCATTCTACCGTACCAATTTTCTTCCCTTAAATACGATACGCAACCCATGAAACCAATGAGTAGACTCTATTCGCGTGACCCAACGTTAGACCGCCAACCGACCTCTCATACCATAATAGTGATGTTAAACCATACCATTTATTAATTATAGTTTTCAGAGGACTCGTGGATTGACGCGTCTCCGGTCACACTTCGCTTCCCGGCACATTCAGCTGCACGGTGCCAGCAGGTGATGTGGGACGCGGGATTCTCAATCTCGCCGGTTCAAGAATTCCGCGGAGAGGATCGACAAACTGGAGAGGACATGGATCTGCCTTACGTGGCGATTAAACGGTATGTTGAGGTCTCACTATTTTAGATTAAGATCTCAACGTGCACTGGTATTAGTATATATATAACTTTAATATATCAAAACACAAAATTATTATATAAGATTTATTGAATAAAAATTACCAAATATAATATTTGATTTCGAACAAATTTCCACACAATAAAATGTAATATTCGAATCTAAACAAATGCGTGCTAAACTTTGTTTCTGTTAAATGTTGTGTATGCTTGTTGTGTTTGTTATGCAAAAAATGATTTGTTGAGCTCTGCTCCGATTTTAAGTTCTTTTTCGAGATTAACTCTTAAAGAAATATGTCGCAATATTTTAGGGCAAATATACTGAGCTTTAGCTTCAGTATATATACTAAATTTCTATTATTTCTATTATTTTAATTTATTTTTCAAATGCTATAAGAGCATACTTATATTATTTTAGTTTATTTTTTAAATGCTATAGAAGCATATTTATTTTCTCAAATGCTATAAGAGCATATTTAATTTATTTGAACGATTTAATTTATTTTTAAGAACACTTCAGTTGTTTTTGAAAAAGCTGTTTTAAAATTTTAATAATAATAATAACAATAATAGTAATAATAATAATAATAATAATTAACACGATTATCTGTATTACTAATAGTAATATTAATAATAATAATACTAGTGATTTTACCCTTTTATTTTATTTTATTGAGTTGTACCAAAACGAATAACAAAAATGAATTTAATAGTTAAAATGAATTACGCTGAATAAAACACATAGATAGATCATTATTTACAAATGTTTAAAATAAAAATACACAGATAAGTCATTATTTACAAATGTTTAAATAATTGTCAAACAGGTAATGGAATGAAATTGTCTAAATAAATGAATTCAACCAAATAGCAATATAATAGATGATTGTCAATTGTAGTATTATCTCTGTCTGCTTTTCCTCGTTCTGCTTTGGGATTTGTTTATGATCGTTCTTCTGCGTAAATGTTGATTCTATATTTGCTGGGCCCTGTTCTGTAGTACTTTGTCAGCACAAAGGTGTCTAGTGGTTTTCCTTCGGCATCTAACATTCCTCCCTGGGCCGTTAAAGTAATGTCCTCATTACCTTTGTCGCTGAGGACCAGTTCAATTTCACAGTTATTTATTTTCATGGTGGTGCGCCTGAATCCCTTTTTGAGTGCCAAATTTAATATGTCTCCGTCCTTTATTCGTCTACCGAAATGACGGCACAATTCTCTATCTGATATCTCTACCTGGCTTTCTCCGATTACAAAATCAGGATCTTCTAGTATTATATCAGGTTCGGGTCCATATTCGTCACTATCTTTGGTTGTTGAACTCTGTGATGATTCCTGATCATCTTCTTCGAAGGAAAAATATTCTTCATCCGAATCATTATCACATTGCATTTTGTTGTTTTCTTGTAGTTGTGGCTCGCTTTTGATGGGTATGTTGTTGCTTTGTGATGATTCCTCAGAGATGAATATGATATCATCATCACTATCCATTAGCTCACTTTCGAATGTCCTTCTGGTGCCGTTTTTGTTAAATTTTAATTCCCATTGTGATGGTTCTATGTACATATCCTCTTCCATATCATCGTTTTCTAAGGCATTTGTTGTGCTTTTTTGGTCTTCTTTTACGTTTCTCTTTAAACTTGAGGAACCCCATTTGATAACTTCTTCCCATTTTTGCTCTGCAATACCATAAATAACTTTAAGAAGTATTGTTGTCTCGTTCGCTGAAAAGGGTTCTGCTTTTTGTAGTATTCTATTGATGATTTTGTCCTTGAACCATTTGTCGTGGTATCTGATTGCCTGGTATGCCAGATTGGATAGTTTAATTTTGTTGGGTGCTACATTCTTTACGAAGGAACGCATAAAAGAGTCTTCTGCCATTTCTCTGACTCCCATCACATTGTAGATGTCCAAGGTAAGAGCTTTTAATTTGTTTGTGATGTCATATCCCACAATTATTTGTCCATGTAGGAATTTTCGAATATCTACTAATGCTTGGTATTCGTCCTCGTTACCAATTATATTTTCCTTGTTTGCTCTTGTTTTTTCTGGATAGTAATGGAGTATTTTTGTCCTTGGTGTGATTTTCTTGTTGAATATAACATTTCCGTTGAAATCTCTAATACATACTTCTACTGGTCTTTGATTGTTGTTAATGTCGCAGACCAGTTTGACATCTACGAATTTAATCTTCTCCTGCCTTTCCATTGTTGTTAATTCTTGGTGTGTGAACGATACACCTTTGTTGACAAGCTCTTGAGGAATGTGTAGGTTCGATATGATATATTCCAGATCTACGAAAGGGTTTGGTATTGTAGGTATATAGAGGACTTCAATTGCCATTACACATGGTAGACTGTTCATTTGAATCATAAGGTTATTAAACTCATTTGACATTCTCCTGTTTTTGATAGTTTTTATCATTATTGAACAATTGCTCGTGGTGATTAGTGGGATTCTTTGCTGACAAATAGAGACCTCTGTTTTTGTCATATGGAAAATTATTTGATGGGGCACCTTTTTTCCTTCAGCTGCTGCCCTGTCTACATTGGCAAATTAGTCAAATGCTCCGATAAGCTCTTTGAGTTTCACTCTTCTAGCTTCGTTGAATTTGATTAAGTGCAGCTCTCTTTCTTCAATTTCTATTTTCATGTCGTTTGGGATGCACACCTGATTCGGGAAACTGCGGATAGTGATTGGAGTTCCGTCTG
This sequence comes from Schmidtea mediterranea, assembly GCA_022537955.1. NCBI lineage: Eukaryota > Metazoa > Platyhelminthes > Tricladida > Dugesiidae > Schmidtea > Schmidtea mediterranea. The sequence continues at coordinate 60,657,575 of CM039680.1, read as the reverse complement.
TGCAAATTTTATTCTGTAGGTTTCTATAGAAACTTCCGCAATGTTTGTCTATTATGCAGACATATTGATTGGGTTGTAGATTGGTTTGATTGGATTGACTGGATTGTCCGGGAAATTGATTAGATTTCATGTGAAATTGATTGGATTGATTGGGTTTCATGTGAAATTGATTGAATTGTACGTATAATTGATTGAACTGCGATTTGGATTGACTGAATTGCATGTTGAATTGTATATGTTCTAAAATGAAGAGTAAATAAATAATCCTCTTGCGCATATGAGGTTTGCCCTTATACGCTATTAAGTTATAGATATCAATATATACAAATTTAGAAAATATTATTGACCATATTAGATTAATTTGAAATAATTTTTTAAACAAGAGTGGACATTGTGTATTGACCTGGTATATATTTGTCCAAGTGAAAACGCCCTGGTACATTTCTGACCAGTCGGTGCCGATACCGCTGCCTTTTCCACTTGTACTTTTTGTAGATTTGTACACTACTAACTACTGCCAATATTGCTATTGCTGAAATACTAGCTGATATTACATAAAAAGGCCATATTGGTTTTGTTGCTTGTTTTTGAAATGCTTGTAGTTCATTCCAACTTTTTATAAGAATTGGTTTTCCCGTAGGTAATTTAATTAGTTTTTTCTTGAGTTGGATTGGTATTTTATAGGTTTTTGTTGTTATTTCATCGGTTATGGTTTGAGTTGTTACTTTTGTGGTGGTTATATTCATGTTTGGGCTTGAATTAATTTGTTGTGTTGTTGTATTTATGATTACTTTCTTTGTCATCTTGCGTTTTTTTGTCTGTATGGTTTTTACCCTTTTACATTGTATTTGTGACGTGTCGTAGTCTGTATTCCATTATGCGCATAGGACGTATTTTGTATTGGGTTCTAAGTTAATAAATCTAGCGTTGTCTCCCCTTTCAAACTCATTAGTGGTTTTTTTCTCTCTTTTTTCCATAAGTTTTGGTTTTATATTTGTTGATTTTAAGTATAAGTCTTTTATCGGCTTTTTATTTAGATTAAATACGTTGATTTCGTGAGGTGAAATATTTATTAAAATATCTCTATCTCCCATAAATTCTGTTTTATATTTTTCTTTAACATTAGTTGTATAAGTTATTCCTATGATTGTTAAAAAGATTGTTGACATCATTAATCCTTTCTGGAATCGTAAATTATATCTATGTGATGGTGCCTCTATTATTTCTGCCTCCACTAATTTGCATCTATTTACATGTACTACTATGGGATCCTCATTTTTATGTTTTTGTATATGTAGGTTTTCGTTGATTACTTTAACTACTTCATATGGGCCTTTAAATGGTCTTGCTAGTTTTGTTGTTTTACCTTTTCCCACTTGTGGAGACATAAATCTAACCTTATCTCCCACCTTAAAGGTATGGGGTTTACTTGTTTTATCGTAGTCATCTTTATATTGCTCTTGTCTAAACTTAACTTTTAAATTAGCTACTTTATATACCTCTTGCTTTCGCTCTTGCATTAAGGTTACATAGTCTGGTGCGTCTAAATATTGTGATACTCGTGGTTCAAAAACTGTATCAATGGGTGTTGCAGGTTCTCTTAAAAACATTAAAAAATATGGTGAATACCCTGTTGTCTCGTTGGGTGTGATATTATGGATGTATGTGCATTGACTCACGTATTCATCCCAATCATTTTGATTTTTTCCCACAAAAACCGCTAATCTACTAAGAAGTGTGCCGTTAAATCTTTCTACTAACCCATCAGTTTGAGGATGATAAGCTGTTGTGTTAATTTTATGCATGTTAAATATGTTAGCTACCCTTTTGATTGTTTCACTCATGAAATTTGCTCCCTTATCTGTTAGTAGTTTTATAGGTGTGCCGATTTTGAAAATAATTTTTTCTACAAGTAATTTGGCTACTGTTTCAACTGTTTCATCTTTGGTTGGAAATGTCTCTGCCCATTTAGTAAAATAGTCACTAAAAACTAATATATGTTTATTTCCATTAATAGTGGTAGGTAGTTTGCATAAAAAATCCATAGCACATAGCTCCATTGGCGATGTTGTAGCTGGGATTGGGTGTAAAGGTGCTTTAGTCTTTGTCCCGTATTTTTTCTAGTTGCACATATTGTACATGCATTACACCATCTTTTAACATCTTTTTTTAAGTTATCCCAATAATATTTTTGTAATAATCTGCTTGCTGTTTTTCTGCTTGACAAATGACCCCCTAGAGCACCATCATGATATTGTAACAAAAGAATTTGCCTTAATTTTTGTGGTACTACTATTAACTGTTTTCCACTAAAATCCTCAATAACAACTAATTTCTTTGCAATTTTATATTTTTGATTTGTCCCTTTTCTAATTTCCTCTCTAATCTTAGAAATTTCTAGATCTTTACTTTGTTCCTCTTGTATGTCTATGGGCTTTTCTGTTACTAAAGTAAAAACTTCTAATGCTCCTAGCTCAGGAATGCGTGATAGTGCATCTGCATTTTTGTTTATCCTTCCGGGTTTATAAATAATTTTGATATGCATTTCTTGTATCTTCATTGCCCATTTTAAAAGTCTACTTAATGTATCTTTGTGTTTCCAAAGGCCTTCTAATGGTTTATGATCTGTTCTTATCACAACTTCTGTTCCATATATGTATGGCTTAAACTGTTTTAATGCAAATACTATGGCATAGCATTCTTTTTCTATAGTTGAGTATCTAAGTTGTGCTCTTTTTAATGTTTTACTCGCATATGCTATTACGTAATCTTTACCCTTTTCCTCTTCTTGTCCTAAGACTTCCCCTACGGCTTTCCCGCTGGCGTCCGTCATGACGATAAATTGTTTCTTAAAGTCTGGGTATCGTAATATTGGTGCTGTTATTAATTTCTCCTTTAACTGATCAAATGCCTTTTGATGTTCGAGTGTTCATTTCTTTTGTGGTTTATTGATTTTACCATTTATTGTCTGTTCTATTAATACTCCTTTACTCTCTCCTTTTGTTTTGACTCCTTTTGTTAGTTCTATCATGGGTGCTGCTATTTTTGCGTAATCTTGTATAAATTTACGGTAATACCCGGTTGTAACGTTGTTGGGACAGGAAAATTTTTAACAACTTCAATTTTATCTGGGTTAGGTGTTATACCCTCTACCGTGACTATGTGGCCTAAAAATAGCGCTGATGGCTCTGCCCATTTACATTTTGTCGGTTTGATTTTAATCCTAGCCTTTTTTAGTCTCTGTAACACATTTGCTATGTCTTTTAAATGTTCCTCAAAAGTTTTTGATGCAATTAATATATCATCCATATAAACTGCGCAATGTTGTACATCTACTAATATTGTATTCATTAGGCGTTGAAATGTTGCGGGTGCATTAGTTCCCCCAAAAGGTAATCTAGTGTATTCGTACAATCCATCTTCAATGACAAAAGTAGTTTTTTCCGCATCCCCCTCTTCCATTTGAATTTGCATATACCCCTTATTTGTGTCAATAACTGTGAAATACTTAGTATCCCTGAGTTTATCATATTGTTCTTGTACTTTCGGAAATGGGTATGAATCTTTAATTGTTACATCATTTAATTTACGATAGTCAATGCACATTCTAATTTCACCATCTTTTTTTCTGACGGGTACGATGGGTGATGCCCATTGTGAAAAACTTTGTTTTATTACGCCTGCCTCTTTCAACTCTTTTATTTCTCGCTTTATCTCTTCCCTTAGTTTATAGGGTACCCCATAAGGTCGTTGTTTTATTGGTCTGGCGTTCCCCGTATCGATTACATGTTTAATGATGTCAGTATATCCCAAATCAAACTCATGTTTTGCAAATACATCACTATATTCATCGAGTAAAGTTTGTAGCTGGAATTGTTGGGTTTCATTTAAGTAATTATTATTAATTTTTACTTTATCATAGAATTTAACGTTATTTATCTTACTCGGTTCGACCATTTGTTCACTGTTATCTCTCATCATCATCGTTTCACACATTTCCAATGTTTGTTCTAATTCACCTTTGAACATCTTTCCCAATCTTGTTCCTTTGTGAATTTTTACATTATTTCTTTCGTAATTAGCAATTCTTATTGGGATTATTCCGTTTTTTGGTACAACACACTCGTCGGTTAGCATTATATTACAGTTTTTTGTAACTGACTTATCCGGCTCAAAAATAAAAGTGTCCTCACTTTTGACGTTGACTTTAACTGGAATTATGTGATCACAGTGATATTCTAAGTCGAAGGCTTCCAATGCTATTACTTCTGCAAATCGTGATCCCTGATAGTTTGCTTTTCTTTTGATTGTACCATCATTTAAGTCGATGACGCAATTATCTAACTTGCGAAGGATATCTATCCCTAGGATGCATTCACTTCTACACTCCGTCATTACTTTGAATACGTGATTAACTGTTTGACTCGAGAAGTGAACGGTCAGTTTAATATCTCCTCTTAATTGCATGGTATGCGACGACATAGATATCACCGTATCGTTTGTGCTTTTTATACTCTTTTTCTGATTTTCTGGTAATTGATCCTCCCTTATCATGGAGGCTGCTGCTCCGGTATCTACTAGCGCTTTTATGATCCTATTATCGATCGACACTTGGATGCTTGGTCTGGCTTCATTGAGTTTTGATAACCTCTCATTTGCTTCTAGCCCGTAACATCCGTATACTTTTATTGTGGTACAATGACAGTTGGTTATTGTATCCAGATTACTGCTCAATTCTCTTAGTTGCTGATTTTGATTGTCATACAGTCCACCTTGTGGCTGTTCCACATTTTCTGATTCGCTTGGATGATCGTCGTTTTTGTTTTCTATCAATTGTTTCTCTTCCATTCGTCGATTTTTAATTAGTCGTATTTCTTTATCGTGTTTTGCCGTTATCAGATATTTTGCGACAAAAGGCCATAGACATGCTAGCATCTTATATGAGTTACCAAATACTTGTCGAAGTTGTCGTAGGGATACTAATGATGAACAGATCATTTTGAGCAGTGCCACTGTATAATATATTCCTAGTATAGTTGAGAACATATTCCCCAAAACTGCAAAATATCCCCATATGCTATACAATACTTTGTATACTACCTTTTTGAAATGTTCTTTTGATAACAACACATCAAAATTATAATCCCCACCGTGGCTACCCTCGATTACTTTGCTCACCATTATTGATAATATTTTCTCTTTCTCGTTAGTAAACAACATGTGTTTTCTTGCACTTTCTATGGCATCTCGCGTGTACATACCGTTGTTATTCATATCATTTATCTCTTGAAATTCTAACTTTTTCTCAAGTTCTGTTAATTCTAGTTTAAACGGTTTAGTTGCCTCTTTCCTATCAGACATTGTAATCCACATTTCATCATTTAGCTGGTATAATGGATCAAGCAAATTGGTACACTTATCGATTTTCCTTGGAATATAGGTTTTATCTGTTAGTATTCTGGTTATAGGCTGCAAATACACAGTTTCTCCTTTATAAATAACGGGTAATTCGTTGGTACATTGGTTGTTCGTTGCTAGTGATACACTGACCGGTTTACATTGAAAAGTCTGTAATACTTCTCCTACTACTCTCGCAAAAGTTCCTTTTTCCGCAAACAATATTGGTGCCATTAAATCTGGGTTTGTAACCGCTACAGCCATCTTTGTTCTCAATATCTCTCTATTGAGTTTGCAGTCGTTAGTAATTGTTGCTTGATATACTTTGTCTAATTGAACTAATTGATGATGATAAAAGTAATCAATTTTATTATTAAAATACGAAGATAGTGTTGGGTTATTATTATTGAAAGTCGGTTCCCTCTGACTCCTCGTGTCCTTTTTCGATCAAATAAGCAAACCCAACACAGAATAATTTTATTTGCACTTTATCACAATAACAAATCAATCCTTTGGTTCAATATTTGTAATCACAATTTCACTACTTGATTTGCACCTTTTAACCACTGTTTGGCTCGGATTATCTTAGGGTAGGTTGTCCAAGGGAGAACCACCCTGTCTGATAGATAACCTTGACTTTTACTTGGATTTGGATTTCTATACTAACCTACTACTGCTCGTTCACGTCGATTCACTCTAGTTAATAATATCTGCTCTCTTGTATCTAGTTAATAATAATTGTCCTTTCTTGTCTGGTTGATAATGTCTGGTTGATAATAACATGGATCTGCCTTACGTGGCGATTAAACGGTATGTTGAGGTCTCACTATTTTAGATTAAGATCTCAACGTGGAACATCATCATCGTTTTCCAACTTAGGTTTCGCCGTCGTTGGCCTTTGAATCTCAACTGCATCTATAGATGCGTTGAATCTATCTCTCTGTATTCCCTCTACTCTTTTCGCTTTATGAACTAATTCATTCAAATCTCGGTATTCAACCATTATTAGTGCTTTATATAAATATTTCTGGATTCCATTCCAAAACTGATCCTCAATTAATTTTGGAGTGTGCTCTCCGGCACCAAATGCCTTTTTTGCTAACTCTGTTATCGTATACACGTACTCTCCAACAGACTCTCTAGATCCTTGATATCGATTTCTAAATTTTTGTACATTTATTTTTTGTAAATCGCTGTCAATTACTATCTCTGCTCTCAAATTTTCAATAAGTTGATCGAGATTATTTCCTCTACACTCTAAATTATTATATGCCTGTAGCGCATATCCTTTTAAATACAACGGAATCCTCCTCTTTAATTCATCAGGCGTCCAACCACGAGCGTCTGCATACTGAGTAATTTCAGTAAAAAAATCGTCGAACTTTTCAGGTTCTCCTCTATAAGGTTCAATCGGTAAAATTTTAATAAAATTATTATTATTTTGATTATTATTCATTCTATATACGATTTTATTTCTCAAATTATAAATTATTTCAGGTGGATTATCTATTTTAGATTTCAAATTAAAATTTTAATTTATGGTCAATAATATTATTTAGTATAAATATATTTTCCCGATATATTCTACACTAACCCTCTGATCGCAATTCCTATCCCCCAAATTGTTGATAACAATAATTGATTTTAAAGTCCCGGTTCGCGGCACCAAATGCTGAGGTCTCACTATTTTAGATTAAGATCTCAACGTGCACTGGTATTAGTATATATATAACTTTAATATATCAAAACACAAAATTATTATATAAGATTTATTGAATAAAAATTACCAAATATAATATTTGATTTCGAACAAATTTCCACACAATAAAATGTAATATTCGAATCTAAACAAATGCGTGCTAAACTTTGTTTCTGTTAAATGTTGTGTATGCTTGTTGTGTTTGTTATGCAAAAAATGATTTGTTGAGCTCTGCTCCGATTTTAAGTTCTTTTTCGAGATTAACTCTTAAAGAAATATGTCGCAATATTTTAGGGCAAATATACTGAGCTTTAGCTTCAGTATATATACTAAATTTTTATTATTTATATTATTTTAGTTTATTTTTTAAATGCTATAGAAGCATATTTATTTTCTCAAATGTTATAAGAGCATATTTAATTTATTTGAACGATTTAATTTATTTTTAAGAACACTTCAGTTGTTTTTGAAAAAGCTGTTTTAAAATTTTAATAATAATAATAACAATAATAGTAATAATAATAATAATAATAATAATTAACACGATTATCTGTATTACTAATAGTAATATTAATAATAATAATACTAGTGATTTTACCCTTTTATTTTATTTTATTGAGTTGTACCAAAACGAATAACAAAAATGAATTTAATAGTTAAAATGAATTACGCTGAATAAAACACATAGATAGATCATTATTTACAAATGTTTAAAATAAAAATACACAGATAAGTCATTATTTACAAATGTTTAAATAATTGTCAAACAGGTAATGGAATGAAATTGTCTAAATAAATGAATTCAACCAAATAGCAATATAATAGATGATTGTCAATTGTAGTATTATCTCTGTCTGCTTTTCCTCGTTCTGCTTTGGGATTTGTTTATGATCGTTCTTCTGCGTAAATGTTGATTCTATATTTGCTGGGCCCTGTTCTGTAGTACTTTGTCAACACGAAGGTGTCTAGTGGTCTTCCTTCGTCATCTAACAGGTAACCCGGCCGAAATCCGGCGCGGGAAATAAGAGGTCAGGCGGCGCACCTCCTTGCCCGCCTGAAGGAACACCAATGGCAGACGGCCCAACAGATACAAAGAGCTCAACGACATCTGGATGAAATCAACCGTGACATCGCGGCAGGGTTGATCCCAAGTACGGACGGGTATGCCCCGTCGTACAATATTTCGTCCAATCAGAATTGTCCCGGATCGAACCGACCAACGGAAGCCAACAATATAGAAGCTCCGCACAATTCACAGACCAGAAGAAGTGGAAGTAGGTTCGAAGAACCGAACGTCCATCGCGGGCATCCATATGCTCGAGAACCCTCGCGAACCAACTATGATCGATATTAGCGAACAATTAAGCCTGTTGTTACAATTATTTCATTTGTGCATTTAAATAGATATTTAGTTAGTTTATTTCTTGTTATAGTGTTATAAATAAATGACTTAACAAAACGAACAGTCTAAATTATAAATCTGACGCTATAAGACATAAGTCCTGTTATAAATCTAAGAACCTCCTCTTACTGGCGAAATTAATTTTCCTTTATTGTAGAGATGGATTCCCACAACATCTTACAGCACGAATTAGCCAAGGCTCAACGGACCGTCAAAGATTTCCATCGAGAAATCCTACAACTGACGGCCGAGGTGCAGTTAATAAAAAGCACTTGGGTGGAACCGAACAAGGTCAAACACCTGTACCAGAAACTAACAATCATGCAGAAGGGTTGGGCTGATGAAAAACAATTCAACCAAAGCTTGAAGACACAAATCAAGGGCTTGGAAGTGGCGCTGTCTGCGTGTCAAGAAGGAGCAGCAGTGACCTACCCAATAGTTTTTGCCCCGGCCCAATTAGCTTATCGTGAGGCTAATTCTACTACGAAGTCTGCAGCCAAGCCAGCTAAGCACCGTCCGGGTAGAGCTGAACGAGCCAAAAGACGAGCCGTTCGAATAAAAGACTCAAATGCGGGAATTGTGTGACAAATGTTGTTTTTAACTATTGAGTAAAAATTTGTGCATGTCGTATTTGACTAATAAAGGTTTCTTTGTTGTTAACAATTTGAAATTATAGTCAGGCAATGATGTCACTCAGTCAGTCAGTCGTAATCACTGTTACGATAAATTTATGGAATGTCGTACTTAATTTAGTTTGAATTGAATTAAACCCAGGCAAGGAAGTCAATCAATCAATCGCTCAGCGTCACTGTCATAACCATCTATCACCAGTAAGAGACGAAAATGACAAATCACACACATACCTTCTAACGGTAGTGCGTTGGACCCAGATTGAGGTCGGGCCAGAGCAGTTCCCGCGTGGCGTTCACCTTTGGCGACCTCAAAGCCCATGGTTACAGTTCCAACGTTGCCTAGCAACGGGTAACCACTGGGAATAGGAAGGTTAATTTTTCATCTGGGGTCAGGGTTGTCAAAGACCAGAACCCCGCAGTTCAAATGTGAACAACACATTTGATTCGCTTTGTTTCTGTTTATGGTGTAGAAATTCTAGAGTTTTTCGATTCACTTTTCTTGCCGTCTCAGGTTTTCAGTATGCTACCATCTCGTTTTGCCTCTAATTACACGTCTTGATCACTTCCTGCTAATTACAACAGTAATCATTCTCTGGTGTTAGACCAATGACAACTTTATGCATATAACTCGAATTCTTTAATAAATGTATGTAATTTATTGATACCTCCATCAAATGGTTCACCTCGAAATTTCTCTCAAAGCTCTCCGACATTCTTTATATATCAGTTCATTTTGTTCACATGCTTTATAATTTCAATTTAAACTTTGATTTTAATAAATAATATAATTTTACTTAAAAAATCAACACCCAAATAATCTTTGGAATTATAGGGAGTTTATTATTCAATTTCAAAAATTTAGAAATTATTTTCATATATAAAATTAATTTAAATATGTTCTTAACAAAGGAATCTTTGTTTATATAGGGAAATAAATTAAAATAAATTATTTTTTAACTTTAATTTAAAATAAATCTTTTATGAATAGAAAAGAAAAGCCAAATAAAAACTCGCCATTTGTTGAAAAATTTAAATATAGGCGTAGTTCTAGAATTCAAAATCAAAAGTTTAAATATTAGTTTGCATATTTTGATAATTAATTATATTTAAGTGATAGTGACAATTTTCAAAATTCTAAATCACCTGTTAGATCAAATTTTAAACAAGAGAATCAAAGCCCAAGGCCTTTTCATGAAATCTCTCAATCACCTGGAAGTGTGTGTTCAGTAATATAATTTCATAACGGTATATTTTCTAAAATTGCTATCAATTTAGAATTCATCGCATAAAAGATATCATAAAAATTACGATCCAGACATTGAAATCAGACAAGTTAATGAACGTTTAAGAAAACGTGTTAGTAATAGCTGGGCTGATTTATCTTTATTAAACGACGAAGAACAAGAAGACTACCTCAAATATTCAGAGAAGCTACGTAAAAACCAAGTGACTATTGTAATTGACAAAAACGATATTTAACGACTTCATTAGAAAAATATTAAATTAGAACAAGATGTTGATGTTTTGACTCGACGTCAAAATGATATTGATAAAGGAAAATCTAAGCAATGTTACAAAAATTTTGTGTATGAAGTAGCAAAAGAATTCAGAAAACCTTATCAACCTAGAACTCCTAATAAATTTTTAAAAATGAGCCGAAGAGGCTGGGATGGTTTAGTACGTAAATGGAAAAAACACATTCATGCTTGGAATGAACCTAAGTTAGTTATTGTGGCATTGGCCTAATTATGTTTTAATAGAATTAATAACTCAAAATTAATAAAAATAGATTTGAAGAGTTATATGCAGCTGGAATAGAAGTTGAGTGCTGCAATAGTGATGTTGCGTCTATTTTATCTTTTAAAGAAAGCATTAGCGAAACTGAAGATAATAAGGAAAGTAATAAAGACGATTTCAGTGAAGAGGAAGAGGAAACATTACAAGTGGAATTTTATTGAAGTTTTATAAGCTATTTGATGTTTTAGGCGTATAACACTAGAAAAAGAACGATTTCTCCAAGAGATGATGAAACATTGGACAGTTCGCCACAGAAATTATTACTTCATTCGGGATTAACAAATGACGCTGCTGCGTTGAGCGTGAGTAAACGGATCAAATTATCAGAAATGAAATAATAATGTATTTGATGTTTCGTATATTTATATAGATGTGTTTTTTCTATTTCTGGTTGAAATTTATTTGACTCGAGATTTTGTATATTTGTTGTATGATTATGCATAACTTTAATTTACATTTATCGCAATTGGCTTGTTTTCTTTGGGAATTTCCTCAGCTAATCAGACTTACATGTGTGCGACAATCTGATTGGTTGTTTGTTGGCTATAATTATTAGGCATATTTTCAACTAGTATTAAATAAAAGAAATAATTTCCTGTTGTTTGAATTTTCGATTAGTTTGATACATTTGTAAATAACTTATTAAACTTGTCAAGTTTTGATTTCGTATTTTTTTTACCCTTCGGTTAAAGGTTTGGTTAATTCAGAAACAATTTATTCGTTTTGAAAGTTCGATTGATTATTGTAATGTCTAATGATAAGAATTGCTCAAGATCATTCTACTCATAATTGAGTTCCGTAACTCATTTTTCACATTGACGAAAGTTCTGTTGGACTTCACATTTGTTTTATTTCATTAGAAAAACTTCATCGTCAACTTAAAATTAATAATAACGAATGAAGTAACTAAACGAAGCAGTTAAATATCTGATTTTTTACAATATTCGTGCTGCTCGTAAAACTTTGTACTCTGCACTACGTCAATATTTTCGAGATTTTTTGGCTATCATTGGTACCATGAAAGAAATTTGACTACATTGTGTATTGAACCCAGCAACTATGTGATAAGACACTGGAATTTGACCAGGTTGAATAGTATATTTTTTGTATGCCACGCTTGTTAAATGCATATAAACACATTTAATATCGTACAAACTAAGTGTAAAATAGCAATTCAAATAATCAGTGTTGGTGGGTTTCTGAGTTCTTATTAAAAATGATTTATAGTCGTTAAGGAGCATCCATTAAGGATGTCCCATAAGAAGGGGATGGTGGGGGGTTTTCGGAATATGGACAAATGGGGACACTAGGGAGGGGGTTCAAGTACTTAGGACATAACCAGCAGCATTGGTCGTTTAAATATTATACATAATAGATTTATGATTTTTGTAAAATTTTTCTATTATCTTTTTTATATACTATATATTAGAGGTTCTTAACCGGTGCTCCGCAATATTGTCCCAGGTGCTCCGCGAAACGAAAGCTAAACTCATATAACATAAATTTATTAGAACAAATTTTCAAAATTATATCTTTATCATATAATAAGACACTAATCGTCTCAGTTGTATATGGACAAAAAAGTGTCCAATTCCTAAATGTGGTGTTGAGCTGTCCAATGGTGCTATGTTTCCGGCTAAATTGAACCGACACTTTACTAATACGCATGCTAATCTTGTTTTAAAAAATAAGGATTATTTTAAAAGGTTATTGAGCATGCAAGCAAAACAATTTAAAGGTACTATGACAATTTCTGATAAGGTGCAAATTGCTTCATACAAGGTAGCCGAATTAATTGCACTGAAATTAAAACCACATACTATAGCAGAAAGTCTTATTTTACCGTCATGTTGTGAAATAGTTAAAATTATGTTTGGTGATGATGCAAAAAATGAGATTATGAAGATTTCCCTATCTAATGATACAATAAAAAAAGAATAAAAGACATGTCACATGATATTGAGGAAATCGTTAATAATAAACTTTCCAAGAAATATTTTGCTTTGCAAATTGACGAATCTGTTGATATTAGTAGCAAAGCTCAATTACTTGCATTCGTTCGGTTCATTGATGAAAATGAAATAGTAAATCAATTTCTTTGCTGCAGAGAGCTTACAGAACATACAACAGGAAAAGATATTTTTAATTGTATTACCACATATTTAGAAAAATCTCAAATATCATGGGATTTCTGCGTAGGAATTTGTACAGATGGATGTCCATCAATGGCAGGATCTATTAAAGGATGTGTTACACTTGTGAAGGAAAAGAATCCAAATATCATATCTACACATTGTGTTTTACATCGGAAGTTTTAGTTTCAAAAACATTGCCAAACATATTAAAATCTGTATTGGATGAAGTGGTACAAATAGTAAATTATATCAAATCAAGACCTCTGCAGGCACGCATTTTTAAACAACTTTGTATATCTATGGATGATAAGTATGAAAGTTTGCTATTGCACACTGAAATAAGATGGTTGTCTCGCGGTAAAGTCCTATGTCGTTTATTGGAGCTCAAAGATGAACTGCTGTGTTATTTCCAAAATATCACTATGAATAAATTTGTTAAAAATTTTGAAAATGATATTTGGTGTGCTAAATTGGCATATTTAGCCGATATTTTTAAATACTTAAATTCAGTGAATACAAGTTTTCAAGGTAAAAATGAGAATATTTTAACATCCACGGATAAAATACTGGCATTCAATAAAAAAATATTGTATTGGAAAAATCGAATAACAAAAAACAATACGCTTGATATGTTTCCTTCAATTCAAACAAATAATGTAACAGATATTATTCCTGCCATAATAGAACATCTAACAATATTGGATGAAAAAATCGCGTGTTACTTTCCATCTCTTAAATTAGAATATTATGACTGCATACGAAATCCATTTGGGACATTTGAATTTTCAAATATGGAACTATCTTTACAAGAAGAAGAAATTATTTCCTTGTCAACAGATCGCTCTCTGAAAATGGAGTTCACAAAAATGTCAAATAAACATTTTTGGATTTTATTCCAAGAAGAATACCCATCTCTATCTAAGAAGGCAATCACGATTTTATTACAATTTGCTACCTCATATCTTTTTGAATTAGGATTCTCAACATTAACCAATATAAAAACTAAAAAACGAGAAAGACTTACAGATTTAGAAGAGGAAATGAGGGTAGCAATATCTTATATTACACCTAATATTGGCGAAATATGTAAAACTCGCCTGGCTCAAATATCCCATTGAATTTTTATTATATTTTATCGTTGTTATTTTGAATTTGTAACAATTTAGTTTTGTTGATTTTATTTTATATTATGTATAATATAATTATTATTTGACTTGAATAAATAAATTTTTTTTTATATATTTCCGTATATAATCCAAATTACTGGAATCAATGTTATTTGGTCTGATGCTCCGGGAAGGTTTCATGTAATTAAATGTTCTCCGTAATCCCGAAAAGGTTAAGAACCACTGATGTATCAGAATAAACTTTGGAACAGGCTGATCTGTGCTCGACTCATCAGTTAATTTTGACAGGTCGGTAGCACTGGTTAGACTAATTTCAATCCCTCGACGGCCGCGAGATGGGTCAGATCCTTGTGACGCTGATCTAAAATGACAGGACGTCGTTGTACAAACCGAGGCGATCGATGGAAACGTCGACTGGGGGCGGTTAGAAATAAAATGAGGGAATTGCGTAGGGAGGAAAGGAATTGTTAGTCAAATTTGAAATACAGAGAAAGGCAAGGAGTGAACTAGGATGAAAATGCAGCAATTAAATAAATGAAATGGAAAATTTTCAATAAAATAAGGGCGCAACGCTGCTCAAATTTTTGAAAGATACCTTAATAAATAATTAATAAAGTTGACAATTGACATAGGAATTGTTTAAATAGATTTGTATGGACAATGACTCATTCAAGGTCATTGGATGACTCATCTAAAAAATTTCAACCCCTAACCCGTTTATGGTTTTTAATAACTATTCTTCCACGCATAAGTATCCATCAAAAAAAACTATATATATATATATCCCTATTTAAATATAATTAACCGATGAAATCTTCTCAATTGTTAATAATTTTTAATTTAATATAATAGTAATTCATCCACTCTTAAAGTACAATTGATTTTCAGTAAATATTTTCATTTTTTAAGTATATTTGTTGATCAGTGAATAATTCAGACTCCGTTTATTTCAAGTATTTCCCAATATTTAATTGATATTTCATCTCATCATTGAGAAATTTTACCGTCTAATTTATTATAAGCAATTCTCGATTCACTGAATATTTGTTAGCTTCAATTCATATTTTCTCACTTTAATGATTGCTTTCCTCTTTAATGAATATTTTCTCTCTTCAATTAATGTTTTCCTTATTCAATGAATGTTTTTAACTCTTCAATGAAATTTTTCTCTTCGATGTATTTTTTCTCCATTCAAAGTATATTACCCTTGTAAGTTTTTAATATATCAATTGATATTTCATCTATTTAGTAGATATCTTTAGCTATCCCACTTTTTCAGTAATTTCAACGATTTTAGTTACTTAATGTACTCTCTCACCAATATTACTTCTTCACTGAAAATTTTCTTTATAGAATATAATCTCTACTAATTAAAATTCCATTTGTTGACTTGTTATTTTCAATGAAAATTTAACTAAATTACATCCTTTTTAGGCTATGTAAATCAATTCTATAATTTTAGAAACACTTAATTTCTTCATAATTTATTATATTTAACTTGATTTTAGGATTATTTTAAAGAAAAGTTAAATTTAGGATCAAAATGTTTATGAAACATCTATTTAAGATAATTATTTACCAATTAAAATCCAATTTGACTAATAGATTTTGAATAGTAAATGATATTTTAATTATAATTTTATGTTCTATTTAAATAGTTGATTAAATCAGTTAATTTTTAAAAATATTTTAGTGAAACCTAAAATTTTAATTGATTTTACAGTGTAAAAAGGTGATCAATAATTACTTTCATTTTCAATTTTATTGATTTCATGGATATCAATCACGAAAGTAGTATAATTTAGAGATTTTTAAGGGGATGCTTAGTGTGGTTATCAGTATACTTATGAAAATCATTGAATTATCTCTAATGGTTGACTGATAATTTTAATTGACTTTATACTTGATTTACTGATTAATTTTAATTATTTGAGCAATATGATTTATATATTGTGATTTTACAATAATTTAATTTATGTGGAAAACATAGATTTTATTCGATTTTAGTCATTTTTGATGAATTTTTAATTGCTTGAAATTCTTGCCAGAACAAAATTGTGTTGATTTTCGATGGAAAATGTTGGGTATGGATAACAATTTTGTAATACTTTAGAAAATATATTTTTATTGGTAACATTCAGATTTTTATGATAATTTTAAGGGAATTTGATTGGTTGAATACATATAGTAAATATGATTCGAATGATGGATTTTTAAGGAGTAGAGTCGGTAAAACATAGATTTCTGAAGAAATTTTACTTTGTAGGTTTTAAAAAAAATGTATATTATTGGCGCAGTGGGGGAAAATGTGATTTCAATGGAAATGATTGGTTAAGAGTAAATTTTAAGATATTTTAAGGAAATAATCGATTTAGAACAAGTTTGTTGTCATTTTTAAGGGGTTGAGTTGGTTGAATATCTGTATTCAAAGGGTAAATATTTTCTAAATGGAGAATATAGATGAGGAATTTATAATATTTTTATGGGATTTGTTCAGATAGATATCAATATATGTGTAAATCTTTTGAGAGAGTGGAAATATTGTCATTTAAAGAGAAATGATTTGTTAAGAGAATTTATGATCTTTTAAGGGGAAATGATTAGTCAAGATATGAATTCTATTGTAAGGCGATACAAGAAATTTATTCGGTTGAATATCGATATAAATCGGTGATTTTTATGAAAATAATGAATATAGCCGGGATTATTGTCATTTAAAGAGAAATGATTGGTTAAGAAGAGAATTTATGATAATTTTAAGGTAATTTGATTGGTCAAGAGAGGGATTTTATTTTAAGGGGATTTCAAGAAATTTATTCAGTTGAATATCGATATGTCGGTGATTTTTATGAAAAATATTGAATATAGTTTGGAATATTGTCGTTTAAAGAGAAATGATTGGTTGAGAGTAAATTTTATTTTAGGGAGAAACAATTGGCTAAGAAGAGAATTTATGATCTTTTAAGGGGAAATAATCGATTAAGAATAGATTTGTTGATATTTTTAAGGGGTTGAGTTGGTTAAGTATCGTTATTTAATAGGTGATTTTTATAAAAAATAATGAATATGGTAAAGTAGGGGAAAGTGTTATTTGATGGGAAAAGATTGGTCAAGAGTGGAATTTATTTTAGTGAAAATAATCGATTAAGAACAGGTTTGTTGTCATTTTTAAGGGGGTGATTTGATTAAATATTGTTATTTAAAGGGTAAATATTATCTAAATTGGGATTTTTATGAAAAATATTGAATATGGCTGGAAATATTGTTATTTGATGGAAAATGATTGGTCAAGAGATGAATTTTATTTTAAGGGGATTTCAAGAAATTTATTCAGTTGAATATCGATATAAGTCGGTGATTTTTATGAAAATAATGAATATAGCTGGGATTATTGTCATTTAAAGAGAAATGATTGGTTGAGAGTAAATTTTATATTATTTTAGGGGGAAACGATAGGTCAAGAGGGGGAATTTATGATATTTTTAGGGTAATTTATTCGGTTGGATATCAAAGTCAAAAGATGGATACTTATTGAAATCGATACATTTTCATTGACTTAAGGGTTATCAAAATATAACAATAAGATTTTGGTTAATTTTAATGAATAAAATATACGATACGTGTTCAGTTCTAAGAAATTGTTCGATTCGTGTATTCAAGTATTTATTTGATTTTATTATTATATTTGTAATTTAATTAAAAACTAAAATTGATTAGTATTTAAAAAATTTATGTTACCCATTACTTATGTTGTTATTGACAATTTTCTGAATAATTTAAATATTTACGATTATTTCCAGGAATGAAGAGAAATCGTACGATTAAATACTATGAGCAGTTGATAACATACATTAATTTTCATTCAACAATTACCTAGAACAATTACCTAACAATCCTAAAATTTAAAAAAATCTAACAAATTTTTTCAATTATTTTACAACTTAGTTA
Source organism: Schmidtea mediterranea (assembly GCA_022537955.1). Lineage (NCBI taxonomy): Eukaryota > Metazoa > Platyhelminthes > Tricladida > Dugesiidae > Schmidtea > Schmidtea mediterranea. The sequence continues at coordinate 60,639,438 of CM039680.1, read as the reverse complement.
ATTTAATTAACTGTTAAGTACTATTTTCTTTACAATTTGCTACTGTGTTGAAACATTTTTTTAAAATTTCTTATTCAAAGTACTAACAAATTTTATTAAAGATCTATCAAGACTTGTCAAAAATTATAAAACTTTGGTAATTTTAATAAGTGTTACTCAATAACTACTATTTTCTTTCCAATTTGCTGAAGGTCTTATTTTAAAATTTCTTCAAAGTAATAACATTATTTACAAATTAATCAGTTTTATTTCAAATTTAACAACTTTCTCACAACTTTAATCAAATTCTAATCACATGATAATCATAAATTACGTGTATTTTCTTAAAAATTGTCCATATTTTTTCTTATATCGGTAAAACAAACACACATATTTCAATCAAAAACACGTGTGTATCATAAATTATATACATTTTCTTAACAATCTCAAATTTTACATTATTATTGAACTATTTTTATGATTTAACACATACACATTATTAGCCATAAAATAAATATTTCATAAATTTTTGAAAAATAACACATATTTTCATTAAAGTTTTTCCATAAACATTGTAACATATCAATGGTTTAACACACACATTTGAGCCATAATTAGTTTTTATATTTATATGCACATATTTTCTTAAAAATATAGAATTTTTCTTTAACTTTTTACAAACATTTACAATTGTTCCATCCCTGTCTACTATGGACCACAATCGAACAAACTTTTTCTATTCAATATTAATTTTATATACTTTGTTGAAAATTTATATAAAATAATAATAATAAAGTTAAAGTTAAAAAATATTAAAACACTACTTATAAAAATCAGTAGTAAATAATATTAACTTGTAATAATAATAGTAAAAATAATAATAAAATAATAATATTTAAAACACTACTTATAAAAATAAGTAGTAAACTTATATGAAAAAATGTTTAAAAATAATATGACCTTGAGAAATTTTGAATGACCTTGACCTACTTTTAAATAACCTTGAAAAATATGATGACTCATCCAATGACTTTGACAATAATAATAATAATAACAATGATAATAATAATATAAAATAATAATGATAATAATAATAATAATAATATTAAATAAATAATTAAATGAAAATAAAATAATAAATAATTTTTTAATTCACTTCATTAAAACAAACAATTTAATTTAATAATAATATAATTAAAAAATAAATAATATTATTGACTTGATTAAAACAAATAATTAAAGTATATAAAATAATAATAATAGTAATAATAATAATAATAATAATATTAATAAAAATAATATTAATAATAATAAAACGTGAACTTATAATAATAATATTAATAATAATAATAAAAATATTAATAAAAATTAAAAAATATTATTAATTAAATACTACTTATAAAAATAAGTAGTAATTTTAATTTTAAATTAAAAATTTTTAAAAAAATATTATGAGCTTGAGAAAATATAATGAGACATACAATGACCTTGAGAAATATGATGAGTCGTCCAATGACCTTGAGAACTTTGAATGACCTTAAAAAATACGATGACTCATCCAATGACCTTGAACGAGTCATGGTCTTTGTTTAAATGACCTTGAAAAAAGATGATGAGTCATCCAGTGGCCTTGAATGAGTCGTGGTCTTTGTTTAAATGATTTGAATTTTTTTGATTACTCATTGTCTTTGTTTCAATGACCTTGAATGAGTCATTGTCTTTATTTCAGAAAAAAATCTGTGATTTTTTGAACTAGTGCTGAAAAAATGAAAATATTTTGCAAAAGTTGATAATATGAAATTTACACTTCTATTTATACTGTTTTTGTGTCTGTGTGTTTGGTACTGTCTCTGGCATTGCATATACGTCAACGCCTTTTCCGTGCATGCATAAATTTATTTTTATTCTTACCGTAATTTTTATGAATCTATGTTAGTAACATATTTTATTTAATTTTAATTCAATTAATTAATTTTTTATTATAAAATTTCTTGTAGAAATTCTTATTTTAATTTTTTATTAATTCTTTTCCATAATTTTTTCGATATTCATCATGGTGGATTTAATTATGGCTCTTTCAGTTGATTATTCAAACCAAAATTAATAAATTAATTAATTAAAATTAATTAATTTAGTTTGTTAATTCAACCATGATTTAAGCTCTTTTAGTTTATGCTCATTTTGTTTTTCAAAATTATGGTCTTTCGTTTGTTAATACAACCATAGCCTAAGCGCTTTTCTTTATCTCGCAATGATGGATTTACAATTTAAGATGGTGATTATACACTATAGTGCTTTATTATTTTTTTTTGTATTTTCATTGAGTTATTTTATTTTATTTAAACATGTATTATTTATTCTTCTAGTGTCTTGTGTTATTTTGTTTAATTTGGTGTGAGAAAATGAATTTTAAATAATCTTGTATTTAAATAATTATGTATTTTGACGCCTTTTTAAAAATTTATAAATTAGAATTGACTAATTAATTAAAATTTCCAGTTAGAGCCCAACAGTTAGAAAAGCGCCTGTTTTATACAGTAAAATTATTATATTTAATGCTTGTCATTTTATACTTTATTGTTCTTGTTTTGCCTTTGTATAATGAAATTGTTCATTTTCACCTATTATTTTAATTGGAATTTTTGCTCATTATTCTATCCATCATACAACAACAGAATCAAGATGTCATGACGACAAAAACTGTTTTTATTTAGCCGAATTCTGTCGTCTATCGCTTTATGGTTTGACGGTAAACTTTTTTCGTTGTTGCTGCCTTAGTAATTTTATCCTATTTCAGGAATTCTACCCCACAAATGGATTTTCCCGGGCATTTTAGGGGATGGAAAAACTTAATATCCTAATTTAACTGGATTTTGAAACACCCGGAACATTATTGTTATATTTTCATCAGAATATTTGTCGAATATCTTTTCTGTTATGTCGTTATTTTTATGTTGAAATTCTTGCTTTTCTTCTTGCATTTTACACTTTATTTATCTTTACGTCTTTTATTAAATTTGTGTTTTCTAGATTTTCAAGTGTTTGAATTGGTGTTTGCCCATTTGATTTAGAAATGTTACTGTCATGTATTTGTGGAGTTAATGCCGCATTAAAACAAACTCAATATTAATACTAGTGTCACCAAATAAGTGCAAACACAATTAAAGTTTGTTGTGGTATTCGATGTCGGTAGGGATTAAATATAATTAAATGATTTTACAGATTGTTGAGGCAAAATTGAAATAAATGAATAGAGAAAGTTTAAAATTAGAAAGTCCACTCTACTTACAATTATATGAATTGTCAATGAAAATTGAGAATATTTAAATGTTTAACACTTATTTTGTGATTTGATTAGGCTAAAGTACAAGCTTATTAATATTTATGATATTATTTGAAATTTTTAATAAACCTTCTAAATGAATAAATATTCGATTATTTCTGTCGTATTGATCATTTGCACTCTCAATTTTATCCCCCCTCATCAAAATGTGAAAGCATCGAATCTTTGCTCGACGGCAAATATCTCAGTTCAAGAGGTGTACTTTTTGGAGAATACCTCATTGAATTATACTGTGGATATTTATCGAAATGTTTCTGAGGGAAATTTCGAGTGCAACTCTTCCCCGGCGAAGGTTGTTATTATTGTTAGTAAAATTATTCATTTAAACGTTTTGTCATTTCTGCTGAAAGCAAACCGATTTGGAAAGGGGAAAATCCAATGCCGATGCCAAAGTCAGGTAGAGAATGTTACGTTTGATATTTTGAACGTTTCAATTGAAAAGAAAAAGACTTTCATGGACAATATTTTGAGAATATTAATCTGGACATTTTTAGTTCCTTTAATGTTTCTCGTCGGTTGCAGTACGGAAATAGAAAGCATTTGGAGTCATTCAAAGAAACCAATGCCTTTGTTGATTGTACTTTTTGCCCAATATGTCATAATGCCTTTGTTGGCATTTGGGATATCAAAACTATTTTTTTTAAATAATGAATTTGGTTTTGGTCTTTTGGCCGTTAGCTGCAGCCCAAGTTGCATTACGAGTAACATGTGGACGATTCTTTACAAAGGAGAAAAGGATTTGGGATTGACATTGACTTTTGTAAGCACATTATTTTCATTGTTTATGATTCCATTTTGGGTGTTCTGTTTAGGGAGGTTTTATTTCGATTTTAAAATAGCACAAATTCCCATTAGGAATATATTTCTAGGAGTTTTGCAAGTTGTTGTCCCTGTTGTGTTGGGTTTGATATTTCGATATAAATGGAAGAGATGGGGATTAAAACTGTTGAAAGTTTTCAAAATTCTTTCGATTATTTTTATTTGGTTTTTATTAACTTTTGGTTTGTATGTCAATTTGTATGTTTTTGAAGTGATTTTGGATTATCCGCATTTAGTGCCAATTGTAGCTGTTTTGCCCTGGTGTGGATTTCTCTTTGGTCTCCTTATAGGAATTGGATCCAAACATGGGTTCGTTCAGTCGAAGACCATTTCGATTAAAATCGGTGTCCAGAACATTGGATTTGCTATTCTGATAGTGAAGTATTCAATGCAAGGTCTTTATAGTGATTTTGGGATTTTAATACCTTTCATCATTTTGATAAGTAGTCATGCCTTGCTGTTGGTTGGTTATATATGTAAATTAATTTTTGTGAAATTTCATAAAAAAGTGGTTAGAAACGAGGAAAATCTAATGAATTTCCCCGTGTCTTCTTACACAATCTATCAACCCGTATTTTTATTAAATGATAATTTATTAAAAGGCAAAGAAAGTGTGATTGAACCAACTTTATATTATACAGAAGAGCCAAGTGAATGCCTTGACAATACAATAGAAGATTATTTATAAATATTGTAATTATATTGAATAAAAAAATGATTTTATAAAATATTTCTATTATTTAATTTTTATTTTAAATAATTATTATTTTTCATTTTATTAAAAATTGTTGACAATACCTAAATAATAGAGTCAAATAATTAATAAACATGTAAAACGATTGGGGGAAACAATCATAAGTAATAAGATGTGGTTCTGGAGCTTAATAAAAAGGGAATGAAAAATAAATTTCGAATAACGAGAAGGGAATAAGAGAAAATCAATAAAAACAGACAATTAAATAAAAGAAGGTCATTTATAATTAACAAGTGCAAATTTAGGAAAACAAAAACAAAAGGAAAATTTGTACGTTATTTCGAAAGCTCTTTCAAGATAAGGGAAGAAATGTTGTTTGGGAATCTGGGAAAGGGCACCTCTAAAAAATGATTTATCTGGACAGCTGTCAGTGATTATGGAGGCCCAAAACGAATTAGCGTTAAAAGATATCAGAAATTCTATTCGACATCAGTAAGTGTTATTGAATGATGAATTATAAAAAGGAAGCGCAATTGAAATCGTGACACAAAAAAATAAGACAATTGCAGAAGACAAAGAAAGACAAAAAAGAAATTAAAGAGAAATTTGAAACAGAAATTAAACAAGGTCAAAGCAAAGCAAAGCAACTAAATCAGAGTTACCGATCTCAGAAACCTACCGCAGTAGTCAGGTGATTGTAAAGCCATTTGATCCGAAAAGTGCTATTCTTCCCGAAGGGTCGCAATAAGCACTAAGTGTGATTGATTGATAATTCGTTGTGTCATTTTAAAGTGGAGATAAAGTGTATTAATCAATAAAGTTTATATCGTTTGGAGTTCGTTACTGTTGTTGAAAAGCACGCTTGGAGTCAGATTGACAATAATTCCTATTCGAATTCACCGACAAAACCCAAACAAAATTGATAAAATAAAAATTAAAAAACTTATTTTTTACAAGTGAAGTTTAAGAAAAGATAAACTAATAAAATTGCCCGTACATAGCCTTTACATGTTTGAGTTCCCATTTCAAATTGTTCATTATGCAGTTTTGCTAATTTCGTTTCACTTCCATGGCTTCAGTTTTGATCTGTATTCCAAAACAATAAATGACCTTACATGCTTACCACCGCTATTCCCATCGTTACAGCCATTGGTAACCATGTTGGAGCTGTTTAACGTTGTTGAAAATCAGTGGATACGTGAACTCTGTTTACAAAATTGCTCCTTTCGGGTTCATGACTCTAAATAAAATGTATTACGTTGCTTTATCAATCTCTATTTATGACTGGGATTATTGCATTTTCAGCTTTTATCTCTGCATACATTCACGCTCTGGTTTTTTGGTTATCGCCTTGCCTTTCAAGAATTTGAACAGAAATCTACCTTTATTTCTCATATTTAAATTTTTAATTATATTTCATCTTATTACATTTGCTCAACAACTAAATATGTTGGATAACTATTCAGTTCAGCACGTTACAGGTATTTTCAAGGACTTGCATACTACTAAGTATTGTATCACAAGTTGCTATTTACGTCGAAAATATCATTTACTTTGAACGGGGAAAACTATTATAATGAAGGGGCGTTAAAAAATTGTCTCGCAAAATTGGCGGTAGTCCTATAGAGTTTGAAAACCTACGGGTTAGAATCAAACCGTTTGATGAGCGGTTTGATTGGCAGTCTGTGAACAATTTCCTGATTATTCTTTAAATTTATCGATTTTCGAAATGAACAATGACCAAATGTCATGTTTTAATTAATAATGTAATGAATCATATATTTTATTTGTATTGACGTGGTTGCGTTCCCCCCCCCCCCCCTTTGTTAACGTTGAATACCCTGAAACCTTATTTGTGTTATTTGTATAATTATAATAATAATAATGCAAATTAGAATTATAACACCAATTCCCCGTAGTAAGTATCTATACTACTTACTATGCGAAAAAAAAATCAATGACTAAAAATTTTAAAAAATCAAAATCAAATAAGTCGAAAATAATTAACTAAAAGAAAAAACTTGACTAATAAAAAAGAAGATTGTCGAGTATTTGACTTTAGGTGTATCAATAAATATATTGACGTATGTAGTGAGAATGAAGATATCTGTTCTGAAAAATTACGATCGTGAAGATTTTTAAGTAAAGAATTTGCAATGTTAGTTTTATCTGATGCATACATGAAAATACATATGGATAAAAGCATGTGACTATATCAACCTTGTATGGCTAATGGGAACACATATGCGCTTACGAGAATGATATTTGGGTTAAATATCGCACCAACGATAATGACAGATATTGTGAATAAAGTATTGGACAATAATGAATTAATCAAGAATACCACAAGCTCGTACATAGACGTTATATTTGTAGATGAATCTAAAGTTAAAGCAAGTGAAGTTAGCGCAGAAATGCGTAAATTTGGTTTCATATGTAAAAAAGAATAAAAGGTTAAGGATAATCTCAATGTAAGAGTATTAAGTATTGATGTATTTCGTAAGAATAACGAATTAAATTAGAAAAGATCAAACGATATTAGGATAAATGAATTAAACGAAGGGCTTAGAAGAAGATAGCTGTATTCGTATGTGGTCAGTTAGTTTGAATTTATCTTGTCTCTGGATGATTGTGGCCAGCGTGCTCAAATTGGGATGATTCAATGGAAAATCATATTGTTGAGAATTTAAAATGGCTGTTAGAGAAAGTGGATGAAAGAGATCTATCGTCAGGTATTTGGAGTGTTCCCAGCAATCAGACAGGCGTAATCTTGTACGAGGCAAGTTCAATCGCGATTGGAATTGTATTAGAAATGGAAGGTTCAATTGTTGAAGACGCTTGCTCGTTGCGGAAACATAATGATTAAAGACATGTTAAAACTGTGGGATTGGAAGCGGTTGTGAAGGGTAGTAATTTATAATTCAAATGGAATATTAAGTACATTAAAATTAAATTCAATAGTAAATCAGTTGTGTGCTGAGTTAACAGCATATTATCAAACAACAGAAAAATACATACCAAATCAAATTCAGAGTTGTTAACACGACGAAGGCTGGAACTTTTAAAAAAACTTAGCGATAGAGTATGAACTTAAAATGGACGTTGTATTTGTATCTACAGAAAATAACAAGTAACTGGATGATTAATAAAAAAAGAAGTCGCAGCTTTAAGCAATCAAAAAAGCTCGAAAGATGTTTTGTTAGAGATTCAGAAGAACTTCCATATACTTCCATATTCTTAGCATTGGAAGCGAGGCTACTAAATGTGGATAATGAAATCTCGAAAATAATTGCAAGTTGCTATCAATGTCTATCAATTGACCCACCGCCAGTATTGTGGGGAAAAGGTGGACTAACCTGTGATGAAAATTGGTGCCGTTTAGAGATTGACGTAACTAAATTTGCTAAAGATAAATATTTGACAATTATTGATTGTGGGCCATCGAGATATTCAATCTGGAAGAAAATTAAGAATGAAAATGTAGAAGAGATATGTTATCCCTTAAATGAAGAACTATATGAAGGAGAAGCTCTAAGTGAAATATTATTAGATAAATATTTGTAATTTAGATCTAGAACATTTCAATAGTTAGCAGAAAAATGGAATGTTGAGTTGATATTTAGAACAGTGAACCGTCTAGTGGGAAACGAGATCATTGAACGCAGCCTTCGAACAATAAAATCACTAGCAGCTAGGTCCTCAGGAACGATCGCAGAAGCTGTGTACTGGTTCAACAATACACCATACAACAATAATATTTGTCCATCTAGAACCATATTAAAATATAAGCCAAAACTGAATATAACACAAAACTGCCAAGCTACCATAAAAAAGAGATAATATTCGAAGCAAAATATTTTGCTGGTGACCCAGTATGGAAAAAACTGAATTTTAATCAAAAATGCACAGAAAGATGGAAAGTCGGCATATAATAAAACAATTATCAAATACAAAATTTTTAGTCCAGTGTAACGGATATGATATTCCGCTGCGCGTGGGTGATATCAGAAAAAGAGTTGTTGAAGATTCAGATGAATCTGTTGGGATGTAAGAATAATGTAATATTAAAGAATTTATTTTGTTTGAATATTATAAAAATGTTGTAAAATAGAATTTCAAAAAAGTTAAGTTATAATCAAATAGAGTGAGAAATAATTATACCTCTTGAAGATTTGAGTAGTAACATTAAATAGATCACATTAAATTCTTTTTACCAACAAAAACGCGTGACTATAAAAGGTTAATAACCTTTTAATTTTGAGAAAATTTAAAAATTCTTTTGTTTAAATGAACTTAGAATGAAATTAGAAAAATTTTGAGAGGTAGAAGACAAAATATTTTTGTCTTTAAAATTTAAAATAGCGCGCGATGAAGGATAGTGTGATTTATAATAGAGAATATGACTCATTTATCTTCACATTATAATCAGTAAGGATGTACCAAATGTCTTTGTCTTTCGGAGCACCCAACATACTACTGAAGAATAAAAGAACTGTAAAGCAAAATAATAAAGAAGTTTGAAGATGACAGACATTAAAAATAACTGAAAACACATTAAAAATAAATCAAAAAAGTGTAAACAATTGAAATTGTATATAAGATAAAAAACCTTTTATTGAGTTCATAATATTGTGAAATTTTCTACTATTAATTAAAACAAAATATCATTGTTTTTGACTATTTGACATGAAATATGCCAATCACATCTCATTTTTATCTTTTTTTTCATATATTTGATTTATAATATTATGGGCATCTTTCAACGGATCTACCAAGTTGATGATTTCATGCAATTCTTTTTCCAAATAAATAAAATTTCCCAATATCACTTTCAGAAATTTTATATAATTTTCCATTGTATCTTTCATCTGAGTAAAAATAGTTTCAAAATATATTTTGAAATTACAAATTCTTTCTTGCAGGCTAATATTTTTGTAATATTCAAACTCCCTGTTATAATTCTCCAATGCTTGAAGGTAAATCTTTTCTTTTAGTTTGATAAATTCTTCAAGTTGACGACCCAACTGATTTTCATCATATTTTATTCTGATTTCTGACGAGTCATTTGTTCTTTTTTCATTTGGAACTGATTTTTGAGAATTTTTAAGAGCAAAATCGTATTCCCGTTTTCTTTGTAAAAATTCTTTTTTCAGTTTCTTTAATATTTGGTTATGAATTTTATCTTTTTTGATAATCTAAACTTTTATTAATATTTCACTAATGAAAGATTTAGTAAATGAAATAGTAAAATTAATAAAATTTTCAAACCTAAAATTTATAAAATGAAAGCTTTTATCAAATCCAAGTGACATATTATTATTATAACCTAACAAGTAAATTATGGAGAGGGATTTTTAACTTTTTAAGAGCCATAAGCGAGTCAACTCTGACTGCATTTCCATGTACGCACAACACCCATATAAAATAATAAGTAAACTCACAATGTTCTGTATTTATTTTACTAGCTAACATCGAGTGTTTATATTACACCTGTTTCAGTTCATTAAAAACTTCTAATGAACATCCAACTACAATTATGATTAAATTTATGAATTAGCCATTTTTAAAATCGCTGACAGGTAAATTTTTTAATAAAGTATGTTTTAAGGCTTGGATTGTAATCTCGTATATTTATGAGATCATTATTCAAGCTCTTAAATAATACTTTTCATCAACGTGTATTTTAAATTTACTTTTATTAGTTTTCTTTGGGTTTTTTTTAGGAATTTATGCCAATTTATGTAAGTTAATGGAATTATTTTCGAATAAATGTAAGTCCGATTAATTGAAAACTAAAATTTATTATTAAAAAGTTTCTATATTCGAATAAACTATTTCTCTGTTCCTTGGAAATTCGTTTTGGCTGCCATCTTCTTTACCTTTTGACAAATCCAAATGTTGATATTTATTGATTTTATGAGGCTTTGGAAATTTCCGTTAATTTCCCAAATTTATAAAAATCTTCCCCATTTTGAATTGTATTAATGATTTTGATTTTTTATACTTTATAAAATATATTATTTTTAAACTTAAGTTATCGGAAAACTTATGTTTTCCGTTTTTTTAACTCATCATTTGAAGGTTCTGGTTTCACTGCTCCTGGTAAATTGCAAATGAGGTAAAAAATGAATTTATTTTAAGTACAAGTTAAATGTTACATTGTTATTTCTTCATCTCCTCAAAAACCTAGAGTCTCGATGGATATTTTTGAAATATCTTAAATGTTGTAAAAATATTGAATTGATTGAATTTCATGAAAAATAATACGAAATTATTTCTTAATTTTCTCTACAACTTTAAGTAGAGTTATTGGTATTTTTTTCAAAAATTTTCGGCTTTAATTTAAAAAAAATTGTCTAAAATGTTACTAAAAATAGTTTTATATAGTTTTTATTGATTTGAACATTTCTACATTTCGAAAGTTTGCATGTATTATGTTCATATGTTAAAAAAAATTTTCTTCAAATTCCTTCCTTCCTATAATATAAGTTTTTATTCAGTTGAACAAATTACATGAAGACATGGGTAAGTATGTATGTCCTATATTATAATATTATTGATTTTTTCATTTTAGTATAACAGTTTTTTATGAACTGAAACAGGTGTACTAGTTGAAAAGCCTGCTGAGGCAGGCGAAAGTATATTTTTGTTTGTTATTCATCTCAAATGACTCATCTGACAACGCAAAACCGTCGCACGTTTAAACCAATCTTCAATATCACCTAGCAAGGCAAAGGACACGTATGCATTGGCATTTTATATATTTTATACCGATTTGAATAAGAAATCTTGATATGCATAATAAATTTACGGATGTAATGTTACGAATTAGATTCAAAAACTGACCTTCAGAAAATCCATAATATTATGATATCAGTATTATATTGTAAATATTTCATTTTATATGTTTAGATACTTAGAATAATAACATTTAAACAATAAATCACAATTAATTATATCAAAATACAGAAGAAATGATAATATTTTTTACTAATTTCACTTAACCGGAAATTTCATGGATTCAGCCTAACATATATATGGTAATTTATTTGATTTGGTTTTTGATAGAACATTTCCTACCTGTAATGTATTGAAGATCCCTTTAAAGGGTTAAATTGAGCCCCCACAAATAGAATCGCAGATTAATGTTACTTTTTACTATTATTTGTATATTTTATTTAAAATGAGTTGCTTTGTTCTCAAATTAAAATATGTAATTAAATTTAAATAAAATAACTGGTAAACAGCGCATAACCGATATCGAAGACAGAGAAACAAATATTTAGATATTAATAAAATCTAAGCCTATTTGGAAAGTAAAGGCTTTTTGAATGAGTGAGGCACAAACGTTTCAATCAGCAGCTAGGTTCACGTACAGAATATTACATCTTAACAATATAGTTCATCCCGCGTGAACTATATCTGAAGCTCATTAAGAACTTAGGCCGTCTAATGAAAATGGAGACTTAATCTTTCAAATTGACTTTGCTGAGACGGCACTTGACGCACTCAGACTTAGCTCCTATGGAAGTCACTCCACTGATTTCTGATACTTTGCTATGAGGCTAAACCAAGAATACTTGGAAACCGCTGAGCCACTGAACTCAAATCAGTTCTGCCTTGCTCGACAAAGTACAATTTTTTTTTAATAAGAATTTCCTATTAAACCCGAGGCAAAATTCATTCGGTGAATGCGCAAAATTAAACTCACTAATAATTGTGCCCATTGGACCAAAGAAGACCGACTCCAATAGACACCATCTTTTGACTTCCTAGTGATCCCTTTTCTTTATTTTGAACAACCCAACGAAATATGCAAATATATTTTCAATTTTGTTTTTTCCTTCTTCACTTTGTATTTTTTAATTAAGGGCAACCTTGTTTTATTTTCTCAATTCTTTGTCAATTACTTTTCATTTTTTTCATTTCTTCCCTTTCTTCCTGGTTCTCAACATACACTTTTCTCACGTTAATTTTGTCACTTAAAAAAATATTTTATTTTATTATTTAGTTATTCTCAGCAGGATTGTTGTGCGTAGTGTATGTGTTTGTATTTTAATTTTAATTTTCTCAGCAAAATTTTTTTTTGCTTTTCTATAGTAAATTCACTTAATATATATAGATGAGCTTAATATACCTTAATTTGTGATAATACTGTACATAATTTATTATAACCAAGACAGATAGGCTTGCCAACTATCCGTTTTTACAGGGAGTCTCTCGGAATCGACATTAATCTCCCGTCTCTCGGTTAACTATGACCCATGAGATGGAAATCTCGCAGTTTTCCGTCTTTACAATATTTCAAAATTTCCCGAGAAAAAGTTGCAGTTTTCAAAGTTTAACTTTTATTTTATATTTTCATAAAACAACAAAAAGCTCCTATGTAGCATTGTACTTTGAATTTAATTTTAGTTACCACTAGTAACTATAATATAAAAAAAATAAATTTTTTGTTAAAATCTTTAAGGTACTCATCATATAATTGAAATCACTAGCAATCTATAGACCATAAAAACACCTGTTATATTTATTAAGTGTTATAATGTCTCCCTTTTTATAATCTCCCGGGTTAGAGATTGTCGGAGTTGGTAACCCTAAAGACAGACTATGCATAATTTTTTAAAATTTCGCTAATTTATGCATGCTTATGTAGTAAATATATGAATTGTTCGTGAATTAAGCGAGTGTATACATTTACTGTAACATATTATGATAATATAAGGTAATAAAATTATTTTATAAATTAAAAAGCATTCAACATTATCAAAATTTGGAAGCTAATCATTACAGAAAACTTTAAATAGTTAAAGAAAGACTAATTTAACAGCTACTGTCATTTATGCTATCAGCATTGGACCTAAGACTAAAATTCAAATGCATTTATTCCTTATCAATCCGGATATGAGTATGCTTTAATAATAAAACTAATTAAAACATTAATAAAATTCAAAAATAAAAAAAATAATTCAATAATAAAAAAAATAAAAAATAATTTATTTCAAATATTAAGAAAATTTAAAAATTATAATTCATATTAATAAAGTTTAATTTAAATAAGTTTTTGAGACATTTTGAAAGAATTTTACAAAAAAGTTTTTTGACAAATTCTAAAATGATTTTTTTTTGAATTTGAAGGAATTTTCTAAATTTTAATTTTTTAGCTTCTATTAGTGCTTCTGCAGCTTGGGTGAAAAACTGTAATATTAAAAAAATATCCGAAAGTAATAACACTTATTATTTTTAATTAAAATAAATTATGAATTATCAGATTTTTTAAAATTTTTATATTAATGCTTTTACTTAAAATTGTATTTTCATAATCTTCAATAAGCTTGTTTATTTAGGCTCTAATATCATTATAAATTTAATCATACCAAATTCAACTGTGTTTTCTTTTCTTTTTTAAATAATTTATATTTGCTTTTAATTTCCAAGGAGCATTTTTGTGTTAGATTTTTGTATCCTTCACTCATATTGAAAAACACTTTGAAAATATTTTTCAAGCCCACAAATGTTGTCGTTTCACTAAAATCAACGCTTCCCATTTCAATCTGGTTTCGATGGCTTTGAAATGTAGTTAAATATTTATATGATAATTTTTGAATTGATTTAGCATTTGACAATGTTTCATTAGCTATTCCTTTTTGGAAGCCATTTAGAGAAAATTTGATATTATTATTTCTGGTTTTGTGAAGAAATTCGATGAGATTCATATTTCTTTGTTGAAAATTCATTTTATGGATTAAATATGGATAATTTTAATGGCGGCCAAATATGAATTAGTAATATTTCGATGATAATGCTAGCAAAATGGCATCGTTACCTGACAGTATTAGATTTTATTAAATTCTGTCTTAAACTGTCTGATTCGATGTCATTAGTTAACAGTTTATGTTATCGTTGTAATATCGTTTAATAATAAATTTACTGAAAATATTTTTGCTGTATTTTAAGTAAGAATAATTTTTTTAAATAATTTTAGAAACAACGTTAAAAGTAATTACCTTAAATACGGCCACGTAACTGAAGAATTGAGGGTTTTATTTAACGAAATTTTGCCCACCAATTGTTAAATAACACGTACGTATCTTTTTTTCAATACAATAAGTAATATTTTGTTCATTCCTATTGTTGGTTTATATTATGAATTTTGTAGTAGCTATCGTAAATTTCTATCTGGCATGCCAATGTCAATTTCGCTATCCTGCCTTGCAATTGTTTTCCATTGAAAAATATTTCTGCAAAGATTTGTATATGCGAGTAATAACCAAATGGGAAAACATTTTTTTTATTAAAGAAACAATTTACACACTATCAATAAATAGAATGGGAAACATCATTTACATGAATTAAAGCTTTGCATTGAAGAAAATGAATGATGTTTCATAAAATTTTGGTATGTTTTCAAAATTTCATAGATTTTTCAAACAATGATTGCATTATAGAAGTTTTTATTTGCCACAGTTATTTTGTTGTCAATGGTATTTATGTTTGAGTTTTAATTGTCTGACGAGGTCCACTACAGATTTCCAATGCTATGTAATTTTATCAATAAAATATTTCCTCGCTACTAAGGGGATCCCTTCCCATCCAAGCTATGTATAATAGTGTAACACCGTATGACAGCGGCTCCTCAAGTTGTCAATCGCAAACTGAGTTTTGAGGGGTAGTGAAATATTTTGAAAATATATACAAAAGAAATGAGCAAGGGGATTTTGGATATTCACATATTTTTATTCTGTTATTTCCAGTGTTTGTGATGCTAGCTTTGTAATGGCAAATTAAATATTTTAAATATAAGACAATAAGATATTTTTATTTGTCCTAAAGTTGTTTCCTAAACAGATGCAAATAATTCAAAACTTTATAAAAGGTCTATGGAACTTTTTAATTGTAATTATCGAGATTTTTAAGAGTAATTTTTTTATTCAGTGAAACAAAATATTAATTTATTTTCTTAAAAAATGTTTTTAATCATTTTGAATGATTATTTTTTGATTTGTTCGATTTACTGTTTCTTTGAATTATTTGATTTTATTGCAATTTTTTATATCTTGTTGAATGGACAAAAATTTCCAAACTTCTGTTTTAATTCGACAGAATAGTAGTATGTGATAAGGATTCCATCGCACGTTAACCTCAATAAATTTTCAAAGCCACTGTTATAAATATGTCAAGATCAATAAATACAGATATATTGTAACGTTTGTTTTGATTTTATTATATTTATTACAATTTATTATTTCAATATTTGTTTTAATTATTTTTTTATTACATTTTGTTGGAGTTATATAAAATATAAAAATTACAAATTATCTAAATCAATTAAAATTGATAAAATATTCGAAAAATGTAAAAATCAATATTTTTCGGGGGAAAATTGGTAACTGGTGTCAGATGAGATTTTGAAGATGAATAAATTAAATTAAAGGTATGTAGATGGTCAGAAGCCCAAAAACAAATTTATTGATTTTATGGCGAGTTCATTAATCAATGGTTATCCTGCCGAATTTCAAACGAATTGGTTGCCGGTAGTTCGGATAATGGATAATGAATTGCTTACCAGGCTCCAAAATGTCTTGCTTGTATTTAATCTCATTGGCACATCCATTTACAAGAGCATTCATCTAATATTCGGTTTCTCGGATAGCATAGTTGATGGACGACAAATACTATATACGCAAAGATCATCAGATGGGGATTGCCAGTTTGTAAGAGTACAAGAAAATGAAAGAAAAGAAATTCAGATTCTTGTGTTTGGTCTTGAAAGAAGTATTTTGATTCAGGGTATCTAGTTAGATAGTTTTTTTTCTGTATTTTATACATTTGTTACATAAGATCCATTAATAACCTTTAAATAAGATCGAATTATTGGATATTTATCTGAGTTAAGGATTTTAATTTCGTTGCTTGTTACTTTTATTATTAGATTCTTATCAATAGTTGTATTCGCGTTAACTACAGTAATAATTGTAAGGATGGTTATTGATATCATCAATATATTTTGTGGTTCAGATCTCAAGTTATATTTACGTGAATTTATTATTGGTAGATCACATTCTGCTAGCTTGCATCTCTTGACATGAACAATAATTGGGTCATCATTTGTATGTTTTTGCAGATGTAAGTTTTCATGTAATTTTTACAACTTCATATTGGCCTTTATAAAGTCTTGCTAATTTTGTTGTTTTGCCTTTTCTTACTTGTGGTAACATAAGTCTGACTTTATCTCCTATTTTAAAATTATGGGGTTTCGTTATTTTGTCGTATCCATCTTTATATTGTTCTTGACAAAATTTTATTTTTCAGATTGGCTATTTTATATACATCTTTTTCTTGCATTAATGTAACATAATCCGGGGTATCTTAATATTGAAATATTTTTGGTTCATATATTGTATCGATTGGTGTATTTGGTTCCCGCAAATACATTAGATAGTATGGAGAGTAGTCTGTTGTCTCGTTTGGGATTATATTATGAATGTAAATGCAATAATTTACATATTCATCCCAATCGTTTTGATTTTTATTTACGAGGACTAATAAACTATTTAATAATGTGTCATTAACTCTTTCAAATAAACCATCGGTTTGAGGATAATAAGCAGCGGTATTTATCTTTTGTATATTAAAAACATTTACTACTGTTGGGCCAGAACGTAAACGGCCTTCAAAATGTTTAAATGGATCAGAAACACACACGAAAATACAACAGGCAATTCAAATAAACCCCAAAACACCAATTAAACCCATATAAAATCTGAGAAATAAAAGAATTAAATATAAATTAAGAAACATAAAAATAAAATAAAATAATAACAAAATGCACCAAGATCCGCACGATACCTACACAAACACAACAAGAAAACACAACAAATTCGACGAAATTGGAAAAATCAATTAAAGTTCATTAAAATGAAATTTAAATCGAGAAATTTGAATTAGTAATAATTCAAATAAAATTCTAAATAAAAAATTATAAAAATAAATCAAAAATAATAAAAATAAATATTAGAATTTGCTAGAAAACAACAAGGTCGAATTTTGTTTTACTACATCAAATTTTACACACCAAAAATTTAGGTATATATACTGATCCATTTTCACATTGAAGTTAACCATTTTAACCAAAAACCATTTTTGAAAAACACACCGTGTTTCGAAATACTTCAAACTATTTGAATCGTTTTTAAACATTTTAAATCTGTTCGAGATCATTGTTTTGAATTTTTTAGAAATTTTAGGTGAGGATCATTGATTTTGGAACCCTCTTTCCACCCCCCGTACCTTGCATCTCTATAGAGCTCTGCTCGGACGTCGGCGTGGGAAGAGAGGTAGTTGGTTTATTGTATGAATTTATGCTAATTTTATTGGAATGGTAACTTGTTATTTTTGTTTTATATAATTAATAAACATTATTATACATATGGTGGGTTACAGGGTTTTGAATCTTGCTTATCCTTCTAGTTGCCCTCGTAACGCCATACAAAATGATTCTGATCCACTTGGCACCCGTTGCTAGGCAACGTTGGTAATGTGTTCAAGTGGTGGATTGTCCGCAAAAATTGAGTACCATGTGCTAGTACTATAGTTGCTCGGACAACCCTCGGGTTCACGAGCTGTCGATAGAAGACCTGCGCTCGCTTTTGATTCTTAGGTCCCATTATTCTCCTATCTCCTTCAAATGTTAACCTATACTCTCATATCATTCATTGTTATGTCCATTCCCATAGTCCTTCTTATCGTTGTCCATGATGATGATTATTCTTTGGCCTGTACACCCTTTGTTATGTTAAATACACCCACATTATATCTTTCACCTTTATCCCTATTATAACTACAATGTTTCCTATCATTGTTACTAGCATTATCATTGTTACTACTATATATATTACCTTTATTATTATTTCTATTACTATAACTACTATTATATTTATTGTTATTACTACTATGATTATTACTACTATTATTATTATCATAATTATTATCATCATTACTACAAATACCATGATTATTATTATTATTACCATTATTATTATTATTATTATCATTATCATTATTATTATTATCAATATTATTATTATTATAATTACCATTACCCTTATCATTAAGATTTTGTAGGGATCCTTCCTTATTCCTCAGCGTTAAAATTTTTTATTGATATACAACATTAGCCGTAGTCCATCTATATTTTCCGGTTTTCGATAAAGTATTTTTGTAAATTCGAAAATTTTAGCAGCGTTCCGCCCTTATTTTACGGTTCATCCCTATTCTACAGTTTGCGACAAAGTATTTTCATTGACTCGGAAAATTTGAGCAGCGTTCCGCCCTTATTTTACGCATTCCATTTTTACGTTACTATTTTTGTTAAGTATTTGAATTAGTTAGGAAAATTTGAGCAGCGTCCCGCCCATATTTTCCGCCTCAACTCAAATTTAAATTTATTTAATTCCTATTTAAAAACATTATTTTTCATGATTTTGGTCGTTCGGATTAATCTTTTTCCGATGGCTATTCATTTTAACTGTTGCAACGATTTCCCAATTTTCCCCGCTACCCATTCCCTCTTTTTGTCCTTAAGATCTATTTATGTTCATATTATAGTTAATGAGTGCCCACTGGACTACTCGGTGTTAGAGATTTTGAGCCGATTGTTGTTAAAAATTTATGTCAATTTTACAGAAAACGGATGGTGAAGGAGCAGCCAATAAACTACTCATTTACCCTCCAATTTCCCCTATGTACGGATAATATTGACGTTCCAACTCCTGCGTTCCGCACGCTGAGTCTTCACGGGTACATATCATTGGCGATTTTCCACGCACTTACATGCATCTGTACTATGTAGATTTTGCTTGCTTGCGTTATGTGTTGGCTGTGGGCCGGAAAAGGAATAACAAATAATAATTTACCATAGCATTTGGAATAAAAGTTTCGATGCACTAAGGCTGTAGATATAAAATATTTATTCAGCATATTACATCGGCTACATACATTTGAAATTCATTGTATCCATTCCATAAAATTTACTTCAAAAATCCCATAAATTTAATTCGATAAATCATCTATAAATTCAATTAGAAAAACAAAATTATCCATAAATTTAATCTGAAAAATCATCCATAAATTCAATTAAAAAATTACCCACAAATTTGATTCAAAAAAATCATCCATAATTCAATTGGAAAAACAAAATTATCCATAAACAAAATCATCCATCAATTCGATCTGAAAAGTCATACATAAATTCAATTGAAAAATTACCCATCAATTCTCTTCGAAAAAATCAACTAATAAATATTGCACCAGTTGAGAGTGATCGTGTTCAGGCAAAACACTTACCCGTGTTTATTGCCTGAATGCACGGCTCTCAACCAGCCATACAACCAGTTAAAATTTGTAATGAAATTTTTCTCTGAAAAATAAGACTGAAAATTTGTGAAAACACATCGGTATTTATACCTATTTTTCTCGCGTGTGAAATTTGATGTAGTAAAACAAAATTCGACCTTGTTATTTTCTAGTAAATTCTATTCTTTAATTTTATTATTTTTTGATTTATTTTTATAATATTTTATTTAAGATTTTTATTGAATTATTACTAATTCAAATTTTCGATTTAAATTTCATTTTAATGAACTTTTATTAATTTTTTCAATTTCGTCGAATTTGTTGTGTTTTCTTGTTATATTTGTGTAGGTATCGTGCGAATCTTGGTGCATTTTGTTATTATTTTAATTTTATTTTTATGTTTTTGATTTTATATTTATTTATATTCTCTCAGATTTTAAAGTATTTAATTGGTGTTGTATATTGTATTTTAAGTTATCTTGGTGCTGGGTTTTCGTGCTGTATTACCGATGCATTTAAACAATTCTCAAGGATATTGGTGTGCTGGCCCAACATAAAACACTCCGGGGCCCGTAAAATTGCGACCCGCAATTTCTTAAAGATCCAAGCTATGAACTATGCAGAGTTTACATTCTCCATTCAATTGGGTCTACGAGCTACATGGTCGTGACCTTAAAACCCACATGCATAAAAATAATCATACAGTATACATCAATATACGGTTTACAAGATGAAGTGAAAGAGGACATACAGTCCGGTCATGATCACACATAAAGAATAGTTAATAGTCTAAGGATTATTAGTTCATTGTTAATTATGAGTTCAATATTCAGTCACTTGGGTATTCGTCTCGCTGATGCTTTGAGTTTCTTGGTTTCTGATTGATTACTTTCTTCAGCAGGTTCTGATATTTTGACGATTCGATATCTGTTGTGCGATTTGACTTTGAGATTTTGTTTGGTTTGGGGAATTGACTTCATTAGATGCCGATTGTTTGGAAGATTGGCAGGCTTAGTGAATCTCGGATAAGAAGAATAGATAGAATGTTTAGTTTGAGACTTCTTTTTGCTGGTTTATTTAGGGTTTTGAGTTGTAAATTGACATTCTAACTTTCGTTTGTTGATTGTTTCTTTGCATCTTGAACTGGGTGAGGTTCAATTGGACTCTGTGGATAGCTGACCCTTTGTCATATTATCTAGTCTCGATTGTTTTATGATAATTGATCGGTTCGGGATTATTCATGATTCTTTGAGATTGGTCTGAGTTTCTTCTTTTTAGTTATCCATTTTGGCTGTTTGTTCTCGATTTTCGGTTCTTTTTGTTATTTTGTAGGGTTTCTAAAGATCATCCATGATTATTTTAATATTGTTTCCTTGATGGGTGTTTCCTTTTCTATTGACTTTCGATTTGATTTTCTAGAGTTCTGAGGGTTTAACGATCTGTTTTTCTTGTGTTAATCCTTTGACCATTGGGTATAGTAGGAATTGATCCGTCCGTAATTGGTATCCTTTGGGGTTTCTCATATCTCGGCATATTTGTTACAGTTAATTTTTGCATCGATTGATTGATTGCGGGGTTTTTCGACATCTCTCTAAGGGATGCTAGGTTGTCTATATGGGTTTATTACTGATATCTTCCTTCTCGTCGCCAATATCATGCTGCTTTCGAACAATTTTCAGGTTCCTTTAATAAGGCTTGCTATTATTCTCTCTTGATTTTGGGTAGTTATTTGACTTTCTGTTTCTCTCCTTTCTTTATCTCTGTTGCTTTCATTACCGTATCTGGTTGCTCGTCTCTGTGATTGGGATTAATCTTAATTTGACATCATTTATCTTTTTTGTTTGTCTTCACTACGATTTGCAAGATTTCTTACGATATTCCATTTTGATTGAGTGCATTTCTCGGTTCAGTCTCATCATCTTTTGTCTTGTCGTTTATTGGTATTGTCCTTTGCCTTCTCTCCTTACTGATTCGATTTATCTTTCTTGTTGTCGGGTTTTGATTGTTGGGTTGTTCTTTGATTTTTTCTCTGGTCCGTTCTCTATTTGTATCCGGTGTTGAACTTCAGTCATGCTTGAGATTACTGTTCCGTGATATTCATCTTGTCTCGTTTGGCTGCATCTAGTTTCACTCGCAGTTGGTTGTTTTTCTTACTTTATTTCCGAATTGATTTTATAGTCTCTTCCACCCTTTTTTTTGTATTCATTTAGGTTTGTATATTGAGCTTTACTGGTTTTAATTCTTTGTCTTTGTCGTTTTTCCTTTTAACTCAATCACCACAAATTTCGTTTCTCAGTTAGCTGTCCTTTATTGTTATTCGCCAGCTTCTCATTACCTGATTCAGTTTTTCATCAAATTATTCTCCCTCGTCTTTTTCGTTAACTGACTTGATATTTCATCTATTTCTTCAATGCTTTCGTTTTGTGTTGGTGATCTCTTTACTATTTTGTTGCTTTATCTTGCTCCGATCGTGGATTTGTTATCGTTGTTTCTCATTTTCGTCTTTCATCTGATTGTTCTGGATTCTCTCCAAGTTTACTCTTGTATCTGATTTCCTTGATGGCTTCGGTACCTCTTAATCGGTTTATTTCAATTTCTGATCTGCTTGATATTTGATTGGCTTCCATTTGATTTGTTTCTCCATTTTAACGTAATATTGCATCACTTGTCTTTCTCATTCCCATCGTCTGATTTCTAATTTGTTTTCGCTCTTTGATTTATCTCCAAAGGGTCTTCACGCAAGGTGCGTAACCCTCCGCATCTCTCATCAATTACCGGATATATGTCGATCTCACTTGGCTATTGGGTATTGGTTCATATTTTGACTTGCTTTGTTCTCTCGATTTTGAATTTTCTGTGAGTCCATCATTTGTTTCCAACAGATTTTGTCTATGTTTTCTTCATCTTTTGATCTTTTCTGATTGTCTACGTTATTTGACTTTGATTGTTGTCCTATTTCTTTGAAGGCTACTGGATTTTACCTTTTATTACTCTCTCGGTTTTCTCCCTCTTTGTTATCTTCTAGGCTCTCTTTTATTGTCCATGAATTTTATTTCTCCTCTCTTTAACAGGGCTTTTATCGTCCTTGGTAATACATACCGGGATTTATTGCTCTTTTTTGTAATATATTTTCATTGCTTTCGAATTTGTTTACGTCTATAATTTCGTTATCGGATTTTCTTTTTTCTCCAATTGATCAGTTTTGCTGCTGCTTTATTGTATCCTCTCCCGATTGCTCCAAGAATTGGGTTTAAATTTTTCCTATTACTTCGATGTCTTCTTTAATTCCATTTATCGTAACTAAATCTATTGCTCTTGCTTCTCGCGACATCATAATATAATTTAACATCGTTTTTCCTTTTTTGTCCTTCTCATTTAGAGTTGATCCTGTTTTTAATAATTCCCTGAGAATTTTCGTTGACATATCTTGACACTGCAATCATCATGGGTGTTTGTCCTTTCTCATTTCTGATATTTGTATGTTGTCCACATTGGTTCATTATCTCAATAATTTCCATCGTTCGTTCCTCGTTTTCGGTTTCTGTAGCATGGTGTAGGGGTGTATTACCCGCTATGTCAATTATTGTGAATAATATTGGTATTCTTTTCTTTAAGATGCTGATTTATGCTGTTGATTTTTAGCCTTTTGCGTAGTTCGTGATCATCTTTGTTACTCCTTCTAATATCTCGGTGATATTCTTGTTTCTAGTCCATTTCGGCATTATTTCCTTAGTTGTTTTGATGATTGCTTCCATCTGTTCCAGTAATTCATTTTATCATTGTAGATTTCGTTATATTCTCGTTTCCATTTCGCCTGATTACTATAATATCTTGATTTTATCTCTTGGCTGTTTGTGACTCTGTTAATTTGTTTTGTCATGTCTAATAGGTTTTTCTGCCTTCCCGTTGTCATGTCTTTTCCTGGTTCTTAACTTGATTCGACAATTGTATCATTCGCTGGCTTTATTCTGGTGTTGGTATTGATCTCATTTGATTTCCTATTGCTTCCTCTCATTAGTCCCACTGCTCCGGATGGGTTCTGAGTCTGTTTATTTGGACGATTCCGAGTCATATGTCCCATTTTAGACAGTTAAAAGATTTTCCGCGTCTTTTGTTACAAAATCTATTTACGTGTCCTCTCTTCCCGAATAGTTGGCTTATTTGATGTCGATAGTAGTCGTTCTTTTGTTAGCTTTTGTATCGATTGTCCATGTAATTTCTTCGATCGTTGTGGTTTTGTAGTCATGCATTGTAATTTTTCCTTTCCACATTCGTTGTTTTGCTGAGTTCTTCTCTTACATCTTCTTTTGTCTCAATTTTCAATTCACTGACTGTTTTTGATCTGTCTTGCATATTCAGGTTTCTCGTTTGTTGTCTTTGGATTCTCTTTTCGATTAGTTCTCTTGCTCGATTGACGTCTCTCTGATTTCTATATTGTCTTTGACTCCAATACTTTACTTTTCACGTTTATTTGAAGTTTCTCTTTCTTGTCCTTTTCATTATTGTTTAGTCCTTGTGGTAACATGTTTATTTTCGCTTTCCTTATCAGTTTTCTTTTCGATTTTTGTAGTAGTACCCTCGTATTTTGATATTTTGTTTTTTGTTTTTTCGATATCTTTTATCGCTGTTTTTCTGCTTTTTCGTCGTCTATCGTTCGGTGAACTCTTGAATTATCTTTATTTTATTTATTTTTTTTTTTTTTATTTATTTTTTTTTTTTTTCGCAGCTCGATTCTTGCTCTGATTTTATTTTGACCTCCTGAGTTTCATTTTTCTTAATCACGTCATTTTCTTTGTCGTTAATTTCGTTATTTATTGTTATATCCTCCTCGCTGTTGACGACACACTGCTCTGCAGTGTGAATTTCTTTTGTATTGACTATTTTCGACATATTGCTTCTACTTGATATTTAATTTCTGTTCATCCGTCTTTATCGAATTTCTTGGATTTCCTCTCTCTGTAATCTCTGCCATTCGATTTTTTGCTGTTCCGAATATTTTCTGGTCCATAAATATCGAACATCATTCCTGTTTCTCCTCGTATTACTTCGTTGTCTTTGGTTGTTTGCGGATATTCGTTTAATCATACCTCTTAATTGCTCACTCTCTTGTATTTGATTGCTTTGTGTACTTTGACTATAATGGTTCGGTTTTGGTTGTCTCGATTTTCTCTCTATTGGACAATTTTCAGCCAAATGTCCGTTTAGGTTGCAGTTGAAACAGGTTGTAATCTCGAATCTTGTTGTTGTACTCATTATCGCCCTATCTCTTGAATGTCTGACCCCTTGTGTTGGGTTATTTTATGGACTCTTCCTGAATTGGTTTGGTTTTTGTTGACCTTAAATTCTTCTCATTCGACAATTCTTTGACATATGACCGCTTTGATTGCAATTAAAACAGATTATCATTTCTTCTTCTTCTGTGCGAACTCTTCTATCACATCCTTGGCAATTCTTTAGTTGATAACCTCGATCAGTTCGGCATCCTTCTTTTAAACAGATAATACATACTGGGTTGTAACTCGCGTTTTTAATCCTGAAATAATTATTATAATTTATAAATTTACCTCTACTGTCTTGAATCCTCTTAACTGGCATATCGTAAATTCGTGATGGTTTTTCAATATATTGATTTGTTTGCGGGTAAATATCTTTCGTTTGTCTCGTTATTTCCATCACTACTTTCATTGGTTCTGATACTCGATCTTTTAACTCGGTTTGCTCATTTTCTCTTTCGACTCTTTCTTCCATTGTGGTTAATATTTTCTCTTCCAGTACGATTTCCGTTTGCCATGTTTCAGCTATTTTTGTTCCAACTGTTTTTATTTCCGAATTTCCAGTTTCTTTTTTGTCATTGAAATCTTCTTCGTTGCATTTTCTTTTTGAATGCATCTCCTGTACATTCCTCTTTAAACTTGAAGATATTGGTTCTCGGCCCTTCATTTCCGGTTCATCGCGTACGATTTTGTACATTGTTGATTTTCTCAAAAATATATTTCTGTTTCATCCATGTTTTTGCTTGGCAACTCTTGGTTCATTTCCTCTCGGAGTTTTTCCATCTCTTTACTCGTACTTGTTTTCAACTGAATTGGAATTCCTAGCTCGGGTGATTTCACGTTGTTTCCTTTATCGATTAGCTTTTCCGTTGATTTATCATATTTTTCAGCTTCTGTTTCCAAACTTTCTAATCTCGTTGTAATCATTGGTTCTGCTATCGCTACTGTATTAAGTTTTCTATCTATTGCCGCTTTTCACTCTCTTTGAATTTCAATAACATGGTCTATTTCTTTATCCTTGTTCTCCGTTTGTTTTGGTATATTTTCAGTTTCTCTACACAATGGTTCCCTTGATTCCGGTTTCTCGTAACTCGTTTTCTTGATTCTATCTCTAGTTCATCGGCTCTATTATTCGTCGTTTACTTGATCTCTTTATTCTTTTGGTTTACTCGATCTCTTTATTCCTTGTCAATTATCTAAACATAAATAACACTTCTAGTATATATTATTCTACATAAATTTCCGCATTAATTCATCATACTACTCTCACTGCTTTTCCTTAATTCTTTTCTCTACGTCAACTTCTTATCTTTTTAATTTTTGTTTTTTCATTTTAATTTTATTTTAAATTATCTATAGCTCGTATCAACTATCTATTTGTTTCGTCTAAATTATCCTTATCTATCCGGTCGTATCAATTAACTATTTTAATCCAATAAATCATCACCATCATATCAATAATCGTCTCGTTTACTATTCTCCTTTATCTCTATCATTGGTCCAAAAACGTTCCTTAATTTCTATGCGCTATAGGCCTTTTTACTTAACTCTTCTCGTCTTTTTCCTTAAACTTTAACCACTGTTGCTCTATGGGCCTTTTTATTTAAATTCTCTTGTCTTTTTCCGTAAACTCTATTCGCTGTAATAATTTTTCTTTTGCTTCATCTCCCTTCATTTTTTAAGTCTATTTTGAATTATCTATATCTCGTAACAATTATCTATTAATCTCGTATCAATTATCTATATAGTCTTATCAGTTGTCTATATAGTCGTATCAATTATCTATATCATAATATCAATAATATAAACTCATCATACTCATACTTTCATTCATTCCATTAATTGTTTTTCCTATGTCCCCCAAAAAATTCATTTACTTAATCCTCAATCGCTGGCGCTCTATGCCCTCTATGATTTCCGTTGGCTCTTCGGCCTTCGGCTTTAACTCTTTTACTGGTCATCCGTGACCTTAATATCTATTCATAATCATATTTCATCTTTACTCATATCATATCTTATCTGGTACTCTATGGCCTCTAGTATCTGATCATGATCATCCGGCCCTCTATTGCCTCAAGTATCTGATCATAATCATCCGGCCCTCTATTGCCTCAAGTATCTGATTATAATCATCCGGCCCTCTATTGCCTCAAGTATCTGATTATAATCATCCGGCCCTCTATTATCTCTTATTATTTTATCGGACTTGAGCTCAACAGTGACTTTTGGGTATGTTTGAGGCCTCACACTGACTCTCAAGCCATGGCGTCTTTTGGCCGCGCATTCTTCCGGTTACGCTTTACTCACCGCCATTCGGATATTTGGTACTCGGTGTGGGATCCGGGTTATTGTACCAAACTCCTCGCTGGGCAATAAAAAAACATTCCCTCGGTACTCGGTGTGGGATCCGGGTTGTGTACCTCGAAGAATATAAAAGTATGGAAATGCCTAGACGTTCAATCAAGTTCCAAAAGCGGTTTACTTGATTTCCCGAATAGTGAAAAGAAAAGGAAGTGCTCAAAAGTGGGAGCGGAAATAAACTATCAACTCTCTGTCCGCTCCATCCATCAGATTTCTCGGCTCAATTCGAGCGCTCTCATCTGGCTTTAGTAGGACATTTTGAGTATGAACCATTTACCGGTTAGTTCACATCTCACCTACCGTTTGGCCCCGATACTCGGTGTGGGATCCGGGTTGTTGTATCGAGTGCCTCCCAGCGAAAAAAGAATCGTTCGATACTCGGTGTGTGATCCGGGTTTTTGTATCGAACGGCTCAGCGTCATCAGTCCCTTGGCTGATAACAACCTGAGCACGACAGTCCGTAGCTGTCCTCTGGTGCCTCACCACCAGCTAGGGAAAAAAAGAATATCTCTAGGTACCTTTAACGTCTAAATCATGCGCATTTTCCAATTTTTATTTTTATTTTCGGTTTCCCCTTCACTTTCCCAATTCAAAAATTGTAGTAATCGCGTTGGTTTGTTCCCCAGAGAGGTGATCAATCTCTCGCCAGAAACTCCCCAACATTTGCGACGGATATCCTACTACCTTCCTCTCCTCGGGTTGATCAAGGTTCCCCATCGGAATAAGCGTACTATCGTTATGATAGCTCGGTTTTAAATCTTACTTTCCAGTATCATTTCCATATAATATAATATAAATAACATTACAAAAAACACTAACAAAATGATGCATCGAAACTTTTACCGTACCTTATGTGTGATTTTTCAGCTTTCACTGTTTAAGTTGTGTTTTACTTGTCCGCTCAGAATTTATTTAACGGCTTTCATGAAGTTTTCGGCTTTTTCCGTATGTTTTACACCTTTCGGTTGCTATTGTTGTGTCATTTATTATTCTTATTAATCTCAACTCATCGTACTCGTTTTCAATCATCGTTTTCCTCTGGTTGCTAACTATTATTCTCGTAATTCATTATTATCTCTAATCCTTTATTTTCAATTATAACTAGCATCATCATTTTATTCATCTACGCTCATTTCTTATAATTCATTTCATTTATACCTGAACATTTCCTTTTATCTACGCCTAAGTTTCTCCATCATCTGGATTATCTTTTCGTCAATTTCTCTAACTTAATCGATTATCTGTTCTCGTTTAGTATCTAATTTGGCTTTACTTGGCCTCATGTCTTTTGTAATACTTACAATCAATTGTTCGTTACTTCCGCTAATATTTCTCATCTCATAGGAGTAGGGTTCGAAATCGTTGCAACCTTTTCCGTTACTATTTTGATCTTTATTTTAATTACTTTCAATTAATCGTTTATTACGTTTAGAATTGTTTTAATTGACTTGGTGATCACGTCTTATTTCAAACAATTTTAATCCAGTAATTTCTAGTTTTTTCCAATTTTTTACGAACTCTTAGACGACCCGCATTTTGTGGTTTCCCCTATTTCTAATCACTTTAACCCTCGTGATTTCCACCTTTTCCCTATTTTTATTATTTTAATTTTTATTTATTTATCTATTTTTTTTTTTTTTTATATTTTTATTACTACTTCTACGGTTTTTTGGATGATATTTACACGATGATTCCATTGATTTATACAACCTACCCATAATTTTATTTTTATTTATAGTTTCCTGTTTCTTTGATTCCTACTCTACAAATATTGATAATTTTATCCCCACTTTCCTGTTGAATCGTTTCATTTTTTGAAATTTTTGTGTATCTAATATTTTAACTTGTTTACATATATTGATATTTTCCTCTCTTATTACAATACTCGTCATTCATGAGTTTTCCAAACTGTTGTTTTGTTTCATCATATTGTTGGAGTTCTCGGTGACTTCGGATAGAAATTATTGTCGATCTGCCTCCAAACGTGCTTTAAACACCAGTAACGAACTCCAAACGATGTAAACTTTATTGATTAAAACACTTCGTCTCCACTGATTTACAAAAATATTTACAATTCACTTTCAAAATTTTTAATTTCTTCACAACTTTCTGAATTCTAGAGTATTCGAAGGTTTTGACCCATTGTAACTGTTTATCAAAAGTTCATACGATTATAGTTCTATGTTAATTTTTGATCGTCTTATTATTCTACACAATATATTAAAATTTTTGCCAAAGTTGTGACCCTTTATAACTTTTTATCTAAAGCTCTGATGACTAAAGTTCTATTGGCAATTTTGTTTGTTTCGTCGATCTCTACAACATATCAAAAATTAAAAATTTTGACCAAGGTTTTGACCCTTGATAACTTTTGACCCAGAAGTCAGACTGCCATACTTCTATAGTAAATATTGCTCAGCTTCTCAAGCTCTACAACATATCAAAAATTAAAAATTTTGACCAAGGTTTTGACCCTTTATAACTTTTGACCCAGAAGTCAGACTGCCATACTTCTATAGTAAATATTGCTCAGCTTTTCAAGCTCTACAACATATCAAAAATTAAAAATTTTGACCAAGGTTTTGACCCTTTATAACTTTTGACCTAGAAGTCAGACTGCCATACTTCTATAGTAAATATTGCTCAGCTTTTCAAGCTCTACAACATATCAAAAATTAAAATTTTTGAAGGTTTGACCCTTAATAACTTTTTATCCAAAGGTCGGAAGATCCTAATTTTATCACCACTTTTGCCACTTCATCGTTCTGTACAACATATTAAAAATAATTTTTTTGACCAAGGTTTGACCCTTTTTAGCTTCGAACCTTTAGAAGATATAACCATGGTTCTATTGGCAATTTTATTAAGCTCATTCTTCTCTACAACATATCAAAAGTTATATTTTTGGTCAAGGTTTGACCCTTTTTAGCTTCGGACCCTTAGAAGATATGACCATGGTTCTATTGGCAATTTTATTAAGCTCATTCTTTTCTACCACATATCAAAAATTATATTTTTGGTCAAGGTTTGACCCTTTACACCTTTGAAGTTCGATAAGATACGACTATAGTTCCATTGACAATAATACTCAACTCACCGTCCTGTAAAACATATCAAAAATAAAATTTTTGGCCAAGGTTTGACCCTTTGTAACTTCGAACCTTCAGAAAATACAACCATAGTTCAATTGGCATTTTTACTCAGCTCATCGTTCTCTACATAATATCATCGAACTGTTTTCTCATCGTCAATAAGTCGATCGTTTTCCTTCGTTTGTTATTAAGTTCCATTCTTTAGTTCATCCTCTCTCCGTGGTCCGACAAAATGTCGTTCCAACATTTCTGTTTAATAATTAAACATTTGCTTTTATTTCCTTGGGTTCTTTGCAAAAACAATCATGGTTATCCCGGCTGAGCCCCCAAATTTTGTATGGTGGGTTACAGGGTTTTGAATCTTGCTTATCCTTCTAGTTGCCCTCGTAACGCCATACAAAATGATTCTGATCCACTTGGCACCCGTTGCTAGGCAACGTTGGTAATGTGTTCAAGTGGTGGATTGTCCGCAAAAATTGAGTACCATGTGCTAGTACTATAGTTGCTCGGACAACCCTCGGGTTCACGAGCTGTCGATAGAAGACCTGCGCTCGCTTTTGATTCTTAGGTCCCATTATTCTCCTATCTCCTTCAAATGTTAACCTATACTCTCATATCATTCATTGTTATGTCCATTCCCATAGTCCTTCTTATCGTTGTCCATGATGATGATTATTCTTTGGCCTGTACACCCTTTGTTATGTTAAATACACCCACATTATATCTTTCACCTTTATCCCTATTATAACTACAATGTTTCCTATCATTGTTACTAGCATTATCATTGTTACTACTATATATATTACCTTTATTATTATTTCTATTACTATAACTACTATTATATTTATTGTTATTACTACTATGATTATTACTACTATTATTATTATCATAATTATTATCATCATTACTACAAATACCATGATTATTATTATTATTACCATTATTATTATTATTATTATCATTATCATTATTATTATTATCAATATTATTATTATTATAATTACCATTACCCTTATCATTAAGATTTTGTAGGGATCCTTCCTTATTCCTCAGCGTTAAAATTTTTTATTGATATACAACATTAGCCGTAGTCCATCTATATTTTCCGGTTTTCGATAAAGTATTTTTGTAAATTCGAAAATTTTAGCAGCGTTCCGCCCTTATTTTACGGTTCATCCCTATTCTACAGTTTGCGACAAAGTATTTTCATTGACTCGGAAAATTTGAGCAGCGTTCCGCCCTTATTTTACGCATTCCATTTTTACGTTACTATTTTTGTTAAGTATTTGAATTAGTTAGGAAAATTTGAGCAGCGTCCCGCCCATATTTTCCGCCTCAACTCAAATTTAAATTTATTTAATTCCTATTTAAAAACATTATTTTTCATGATTTTGGTCGTTCGGATTAATCTTTTTCCGATGGCTATTCATTTTAACTGTTGCAACGATTTCCCAATTTTCCCCGCTACCCATTCCCTCTTTTTGTCCTTAAGATCTATTTATGTTCATATTATAGTTAATGAGTGCCCACTGGACTACTCGGTGTTAGAGATTTTGAGCCGATTGTTGTTAAAAATTTATGTCAATTTTACAGAAAACGGATGGTGAAGGAGCAGCCAATAAACTACTCATTTACCCTCCAATTTCCCCTATGTACGGATAATATTGACGTTCCAACTCCTGCGTTCCGCACGCTGAGTCTTCACGGGTACATATCATTGGCGATTTTCCACGCACTTACATGCATCTGTACTATGTAGATTTTGCTTGCTTGCGTTATGTGTTGGCTGTGGGCCGGAAAAGGAATAACAAATAATAATTTACCATAGCATTTGGAATAAAAGTTTCGATGCACTAAGGCTGTAGATATAAAATATTTATTCAGCATATTACATCGGCTACATACATTTGAAATTCATTGTATCCATTCCATAAAATTTACTTCAAAAATCCCATAAATTTAATTCGATAAATCATCTATAAATTCAATTAGAAAAACAAAATTATCCATAAATTTAATCTGAAAAATCATCCATAAATTCAATTAAAAAATTACCCACAAATTTGATTCAAAAAAATCATCCATAATTCAATTGGAAAAACAAAATTATCCATAAACAAAATCATCCATCAATTCGATCTGAAAAGTCATACATAAATTCAATTGAAAAATTACCCATCAATTCTCTTCGAAAAAATCAACTAATAAATATTGCACCAGTTGAGAGTGATCGTGTTCAGGCAAAACACTTACCCGTGTTTATTGCCTGAATGCACGGCTCTCAACCAGCCATACAACCAGTTAAAATTTGTAATGAAATTTTTCTCTGAAAAATAAGACTGAAAATTTGTGAAAACACATCGGTATTTATACCTATTTTTCTCGCGTGTGAAATTTGATGTAGTAAAACAAAATTCGACCTTGTTATTTTCTAGTAAATTCTATTCTTTAATTTTATTATTTTTTGATTTATTTTTATAATATTTTATTTAAGATTTTTATTGAATTATTACTAATTCAAATTTTCGATTTAAATTTCATTTTAATGAACTTTTATTAATTTTTTCAATTTCGTCGAATTTGTTGTGTTTTCTTGTTATATTTGTGTAGGTATCGTGCGAATCTTGGTGCATTTTGTTATTATTTTAATTTTATTTTTATGTTTTTGATTTTATATTTATTTATATTCTCTCAGATTTTAAAGTATTTAATTGGTGTTGTATATTGTATTTTAAGTTATCTTGGTGCTGGGTTTTCGTGCTGTATTACCGATGCATTTAAACAATTCTCAAGGATATTGGTGTGCTGGCCCAACACATAAATTGTCTCATATGTAACTCATTTTATATGTTTAAAAGATGTCGAAATTTTTCCGGCCCACAGCCGAAACCTAATGCAAGTAAATAAAATCTACATAGTGCAGATTCATGTAAGTGCGTGGAAAATCGCCAATGATATGCACCCGTGAAGACTCAGCGTGCGCAACGCAACGGTCGTAACGTAAATATTAATCCCTATAGCTGATTCGAGAAATAAGGAAGAAGTCTCTGGCTGCTTCCTCGTTTCTCGATTCTGTAAAATCGACTTAAATTATATCACACACGGCTCAAAATCACCACACCGAGTAGTCCAGTGGGCACTCATTAACTATAATATGAACATAATTCGCGTCTAAGGTCAATTAAAGGCAGGTGACGGGAAGCTAAATGAAAAAATTGGAATCGTTGTTATATGCTATAAAATCATGATCGTAATCTATAATACCTATCTTAAAAATCAAATTTAAATTCAAAAAAGTTATCCGGATTTTATATAGTAACTCTGTATTATTTAACTAAATTGAAACCCTTGTCATTATCCGTACATCGCTTGTTAACGATCGACTCGCATTATGAACCTACTACCTACACGATTCATCACCTAGTCTTTTAGTAATAATAAATGGTAAAATTTATTAAGGATAAACTCTGAATAGTAGATTTAATCTCATTGTAAACCCTTTCATTAATAATATCTTCATACGTAAATCATCGAGTAATAAGGAAGACATAGTATTAGTAGAAACATTTTTTTCGTAATATTGATTCATGTGGTTAATCAACGGTAAATCAAAAATCATTCACCGTAGAACAACGTTGGTAATTCCAAACCCTATTAGGTAATTAATTGACACCCTTTAAGTGAAAATAGCCCTATTCAAACTTATCTTTAAAAAATTCATAATTTGTAAGTAATTAATTATAAGAATCATTATCACAGATAAACCTTTATCTCACGCTATCAATCCCATCCATGTCCCAACTTGGTTATCAATGCACAATCATTAAAATTAGTTCACGTTATAAATTCATCACAAGCCCCGATTATTAATTCCATGATTTGTTTAATAGTGATAGCAATAGCATCAGTGTGCAAAAATAGATCGTAATCCCCAACATCAAATCGAAATTTCATATGAATTAGGTTTAAAAATTTTTAACACAAAAAATCATCTATGTAATCAAAAACTTACAAACATCAAAATCACAATAATGGCATAAATGACAGTGAGATTAATAATTCCGAAAGGAAAAGCATATGAAAATCAATTTTCTTTTGAGAAAAGTTCGACGTATAAATCCACGAAAGCATGCAACTTCATCATAGGTCGGCATGCCGAAAGAGCTTTCGTCCAACCCAACGAGAATCTCGACACAACGAAAATCGGATGGGGAGTAACCAATTTGGCAACACCAAACGCCCATTTTTGTGCCGAATGATAAACCTGAAACTACAGATTCATAACTAGTAAAGTGAATTTCAGCTAAAACTAACCCATCGGTAGATAGAAACCCGTACGGAGAGTCGACAGCGTCATCTCGAACCATAGAATTTTCTGAAGTTTCCACCGATTCCGAAAATGTAATCTAGAAATAATATATACAAAAATTGATAACTCGTACCAACCGGAAACTTACGACTAAACAGTTTCGCCAATCATAGAGACACGCGCCCAAAGTCCAATTTTTCTTAAAGCGCCGACCAGTGTTTACAATGAATATGATGAAGATGAACTTGAACCTCGACATATCCGGTCAGTTCATTAAGTCGACGATCAGTTAAATTATGAAATTTTAGATTACAATACTAAATTCCATTAAATAATTGTTGCATTTTCACCGAATGACGAATGAATATACAATCATCTAATCAACGAATTTATATTAAAAAACTATATAAATAGGATACAAATCTTCACCGAAACTCAGTCAATCAAACGTGCCAATGTACTCACCACAAAATCCAAAGAAGCGAACCATTTCGAATAGCCCAACCGGTAGAAGGTCCACAATTGAATCCGAACACGCAGGTAATGACCTGTGCACATATGATGATTAAACATGAGAGTTTAATGAGTATACGCCGCATAATGACATTCGCACCTTCGTAAGTATATCCACATCAATCATACAGTCGAAAACACCACGATAGATTTCGAAATGAAAACGACCCAGAATATTCAAGTCATTGGAAATTCCTTTTCCCACCGAGAACGGATGATGCAAATAGTAACTGTTAGCAATGGATAAGGAAGCATTAAGCGGAAAGAATTCGTTACACGTAACATAGTCAACCCGGTTAACATCCCACTTAGAATGACTGAAACGATCATATCACCACTCGTTATCTTATAGCATACTAATTATGAATTATTCAGGAAATGCAGACCCCGATCTCATCCCAATACAACTCGCCGACCGATGGAGGGAAGCCTGGAAACTCTATGAGCACTCAAAATTCCCATCCAACTTCCGACGTAGCAACAGCAGACCAGAGTATCTCGACCGAACTCACGAGGTACCAGAACCGTTCTGGGAGGAGTGGCACCCCGCGGCGGAGATCTACGCCCATGCGCGGTGTCTACTCGACGACCTTCTCGAACACCAGCAACAAGTGGATCTGAGAGTGGCTCGAGCCCGTCAATGTTTGCCAAACATTGAGGAAGATCTCGAAGCCGGCAGGATCGCCGAGATTTATTATCATCCACGGTCACGCGGACACCTGCACGAAGACGCCGAGAAAAGAAGAAATGCCCAGATAACGAGAACGCACCGAGGTCGAAACCTCAGGAGGCCGGTGATGATCATACCGAATTGCTCCCCCGAGGATTGGGTAGCCAGAGGTTTCTCAGACTCATGAAAATCACCTTGTGAACTCTTTTTAGTTTGATAATTGTTGTTAAAATAGAAATTGCGCTCGAATAAACATTAATTTTGTTGGATTTTGGTTGCTGTTTTAACAATTCATTCAGAAAGTTTTGTTTTATTAGTTACTTCGGCGGTGATAACTATTGTTTTAACATTGTAAATTCCAGACATGGATTCTACACCCACTCTGAGGATGGAACTAGCCACAGCCCGAAAAGATAACAAGAACCTCTACAATCAGATAATTCAATTAACACGAGAGGTGCATCAAATACGCGCCACCTGGATAGATCCAGCAAAGGTTAAATCCTTGTATCAGAGGCTCACGGCTGCTCAGAAAGGATGGGCCGAAGAAAAACAAGTCAATCAAAGTTTACGCACACAAATCCGAGGACTGGAGGTCGCCCTATCGGCCAGTCAGGAAGGAGCGGCCGTCACCTATCCGCTCGTGTTCGCACCGGCTCAGTTAGCGTACCGGGAGCCGGTAGCTGCTTCGACTTCGACCCCAAATCCTACAACAACCATAAAGACGTACTCACGTCCCGGACGCAAAGAGAGAGCTAGACGTCGTGCCGCCAAACTACCAGCCTGATCCGAGTCAGATTTCACGGACCATTGTAGCTCTTGTATAAAATACAATTTCGTAGTTTGACTTCGTTAACCTAGGTGAGAAATCCCAGAAGAGTATGACAGAATCCCCGAAACTCTCCAGACTTTGAGTGATAAATAACGTAAAGGGGACCAATTACAAAGAAAATCGAGCACATGTCTTCTATCGACAGCTCGTTGAACCCGAGGGTTGTCCGAGCAATTATAGTATTAGCAATAGCACTCACTTTTTGCGGACAATCCACCCGCTCGAGCACATTTCCAACGTTGCCTAGCAACGGGTGTCGAGTGGTAGGCAAAGTGATATTTTGTATGACGTTACTGGGGCAACTATTAACAACCCCTGTAACCCACCACTACTCTTTAAATTACTTCGCTCATGAAATATTTTCCTCAGTCTGTGGCCAATTTTTTAGGTGTTTCAATCCTAAAAAATATTCTTTCCGTTAATAGTTTAGCTTCTGTTCCAACAATTTCATTTTTAGTTGAGGAAGCTTCTGCCCATTTTGTAAAGTAATTCCTGAATACTACTTATAACCTTTAATTGTGACAAAAAAATCCATCGTACATAGTTCCATTGGGGATTTTGTTACTGGTACTGGATGGATTGGTGCTTTTGTTTTCATTCCTGTATTTTTCCTAGTGGCACATATTGTGCATGAATTACAACATTTCTTTACACCATACTTAAGGTCTTCCCAATAGTCTTTTTGTTATAGTCTAAATATTGTTTTCTTGCTGATTAGTGTCCTCCGAGTGTCCCATCATGATATTGTAGTAGAAGTATCTGATTTTACTTTTCTGGTACTATTATAAGTTGTTTACCTATAATATCTTCCATTATTAATACGTTTTTTTATTTTATATTTGTTATTATGTCCTTTAACAACTTCTTCTCTTATTTTACTAAGTTCAGAATCATTTGATTGTTTTTTGTATATATCTATTGGATTTTAGCTACAACAGCAAAATTTTTTAAAACTTAATTCTGGTATACGTCATATAAGTGCTTTTTTGTTTATTCTTCCTGGTTTGTAAATTATTTTTACATGCATGTTTATTATTTTTATTGCCATTTAAGTAGTCTGCTTGATGTATCTTTATGTTTCAATAGCTCTTCTAGTGGTTTATTATCGGCTCTTATTATTACTCTTCTGATCCGTTAAAATTGTTTGAATTGTTTAAGTGTAAACATTATTGCATAACATTCTTTTTCTATAATTGAATATCGAGTTTCTGCACTTTTTAATGTTTTACTAGCATGTGCGATGACGTAGCCTTTAAATTTTTCTTCTTGACCTAAACCTGCACATACTGCTTTCCAACTGGTATCTGTCATAATTATAAATTGTTTAGTAAAATCAGGATATCTTAATATTGGTGCTGTTACCAGTTTCTCTTTAAGTTTTTCGAAAGCACTTTGCTGCCTTTGAGTTCACATCTTTTGTGGTTTTTCACTACCTTTGTTTATCTTCTGCACTATTTGTGGTTTTCTGCCATCTTTAGTTTTTAATTCTTTTGTTAATTTAATTAATGGGGCTACTTTATTAGCATAGTTTTCGAAAAATTTTCGATAATATCCTGTTAGCCCTTGAAATCCTTGTATATCCTGAACTGTCTTTGGTATCGGATTTTGTTATTATTTTATCTGGATTTGGAATTATGCACTCAACTGATACAATTTAACCTAAATATTTGTCTCATTTTTATTTGGTGTGTTTGATTTTCGGAATCTTTCTAACACATTTTTTATATCTTGGATACCCTTCAAATGTTTTTGATGCAATCAGTATGTCATCCATATAAACGGCACAATTTTTTACATCTATTAACATGATGTTCATTAATTTTTGAAAAGTTACCGGAGCATTTACCATCCAAAATAGTAATCTTTGAAATTCATAAAACTCATCTTCAATTACAAAGGCTAATTTTTCTATGTCCCCCTCTTCTATTTGAATTGGCAAGAATCTTTTATTAGGGTCTATTACTGAAAAATATTTAGCACCTCTTAGGTTATCATATTGTTCTTGTGCCTTAGGAAACGGGTATGAGTCCTTTACTGTGATTTCGTTTAAATTTCTATAATCAATGCACACCCTTATCTCACCATTCTTCTTTATAACTGGTACTATGGGTGATTCACACTGTGAAAAACTTTGTTTAATTACTCCTGCTCCTTTCAATTCGTTAATTTGCCTTTTTATTTCTTCCCTATGTTTATAAGGGGTTACATAAGGTCTTTGTTTTAATGGTCTGGCATTTTCTACGCCGATTACGTGTTTTATAATATTAGTATCTCCTAGATCAAACGCATGTTTGGCAAATACATCATTATATTCATAAATTATAGTTTGCAATGGGTTTTGTTGTGTTTTAGTTAAATAATCATTAGTTATTTTAATTTTTATCATAAAATTTGATATTATTTTTCTGATTTTGTTCGGTGGTCTTTCCGACATTATTTCCCATTATGCACATTTCTCTTATCTCATATTTGTTTAACTCACACTTTGATAATCTGCCCTTCTTAGATATTATACATTCATCGACAACCATGATATTATTACTCTTGGAAAAGTTCGTATTCGGTTCAAGGATATATGTTTCTTCGTTTTGTATATTCACTTTTATAGGTATAATATTTTCTTCGGCCTGTCTTCTACTCGAAATACATGATCTATCGTTTGATCTTCGAAGTGAACTGTGAGTTCTGTTTCCTTTTATTGGTATGGTAAGGGAAGAAAGTGAGATTAGTTTATCATTTGTTGACGTGATAATTTGAAGCTGCCTTTTTGCTAGTTGATCATCATCTATCAATGACTAGGCTGCACCAATATCTTTTAAAGCATTTTTTATTTGATAATCTATCTTTATTTGTAAAAGTGGTCTCATTTCGTTCGCTTCTTCTCTTTTGTCTACACCAAAACATCCATATACTTTTTTGGATTTCTTTGCTGATCCATAGTCCTTTAATTGTATGTTGACTTCAAAATCATTTTCTAGATTTCGTAATTGGTCCGTGTTGTTGAGCCAGAACACAAACGGCCTTGTAAAGTGTTTAAATAAATCGGTAATACACACGCAAATACAACATGCAGATTTAAAATCGAACCTATTAAAACATCAACTAACCCTACTAAAATAAGAAAACAATTAAACATAAAATTATAAAACACAATGATAATGATAACAGAGTGCAGCAAGATCCGCACGAAATAAACATAAAAATAACACGAAAACCTAACAATTTGACTGAAATTTGACAATTTATCAAAAAATGCGAAATTTCATGAAAATGGAATAAAAATCAAATAATTTGAATTGGAAACAATTCAATTAAAAAAATTCAAAAGAAAAATTGTCAAATTAAATTACAAAATAATAAAATTAAGGATAGAATATACTAGAAAATCACAAGGTCAAATCTTGTTTTACTAAATCACAAATAACACGCAAGGTTAGGGTCGTACAATAGGTATATATACCGATTCATTTTCACATAATTCTAATCAGTTTTTACAAAACTTGAAATCGGTTTTAACCTGAATCGGTTTTAATCGGAAAAACAGTTCTAATTTAAACAACTCGTTTAACCAGTGGAGATCTTGAAATTTTGATGTGAGTAAGAGATTGTTCGACACTCTCTCCACGTCGCATCCTTGCAACCTCGAATGAGCTCTGCTTGGATTGCGGCGTGGGGAGAGAAAGTTATGATATATGATGTATGAATATTATAAATGGCAACTATAATGCAAAGTATATGGCAAAAATATATGTGTATTTAAACGAATAGACTTTTCTGTCGAAATTTTTCCGGCCCACAGCCGAAACATATTACAAGTTATTAAAATCAAATATACAATTCGAATTGTGTAAGTGCGTGTATAATCGCCAATAATTCGTGCCCGTGAAGGCTCCGGCGTGAGAACGCAGGAGCTGAAACGTCAATATCATTCCGTATAGGGGAAAAGGGTGAAGGGTAAATAGTCTTATGGCTGTTTTGTTATCACTCATTTCCCATAAACTCGACCTAAATTACTTCTCACATACGGCTAAAATTCAAACATCGAGTAGTCCAGTGGGCACTCAAAAACTATAATATAAACACAAACGCGCCTAAGATCAATTAAAAGGGATGGAGACGAGAAACTAAAATTATGAGATCATTGCTATATCTTTCTAACTTCACATCGTAAAGAAATTTAGTAAAATACCTAGAAATCAAACTCTAATAGTATGTCTTAAAGAACTTAGTAAAAATCAATAGTAGAATAAATGCAAATCAAACCCTAAAATCACGTCCTAAAAGAATTTAATCAAACCCAAAGTGTAGAAAAAGACCTAACTACAATGAATTCTTGCGTACTAAAAATTATAATCAACTGTAAATATTGGATAAATAATCACGATCGCAGTTGACGAAATAAAAAGGAAATAGAATATAGCAAAAATTTCTTGTTTTTTGAAAAAGCAATTCCTCGACATAAATATGGGTAATCAGATACAAGAATATACCAGATCCCGCAAAACACAAATTAACTCGCCATAATTATAAATCGATGCCAATTTAAAATGGACTCGAGCCATAAACTGCAAAAACTTTAAATAAATTAGCAGGACCCACTCTAGACCTGATCACTTAGCAAACTAGGGTACCAATATAATACAAATTTACTTTACCTTTATAGCATTCACCCAATGAAATCTTCCCTAGCATATATCAACCGAAGAATAGACAGATATTTAATGTATGTTTATCATAAAATTTCCAACATCATCTTAAGAGACAAAATTCGAGATCATTTATTCACTAAAAATTGATAATAATCTTTCTACGCACTAAAAATACCAATATGGATACGCCATCAGGATTCACATGTCCAACAATTCTTCCGCAGTTGTTGTCATCGGAAATAGAGAGCCGTTTAATCGATCCTCGTCAATACTATTGCTAAGGATAGCATTGTTTCCATAGATAGCTGGTCATCGTCAAGGCGATTTGTAAATAAAATTATCTGCCACACTCGAATAATAAATCCGACAAATCACGCATAAATCACTAGAGTAGCCCATAGTAAAATAGAAATTGAACCCATCGAAAGTAAGAGTTGATCATGAATATTAAATCCCCTAAAATACATAAGAAAATCATCTACCAAACCCATTAACAACTTACAATGGAGTACAAACGATAAGCTTCGTAAATTTCCTAATGATATTTTGAATTCATACTATGCATAAACCGACAGTGATCAACTTCCTCACGTGAAATAGAGGTAGTCAGAATGAGGCCGTTATTCGGTTTAAACGCCCTACTCATAAAACAATTCCTAGAGAGATATAACCCGAATTAAAATGAATGAAATTAAAACTAATGCTTACTAAAGGAAACCGTGATGATTGTCTACTGGAAAACGTGCCCAATATAAACTCCAAAAATTTAATAAATGAATCAGCTAATGACCGGAAAGTAACTAAGTGTGTTCCACGACCTTTTTCTAAAATATCAATCGATAAGGAATTGTGGTGCGCAGATACACAACCACTTACTGGTGAGAGGAATATAATAACAACCCGATATAATAGCGAGCAAGACACACACCTACGCGCGATCGAAGAAGTGTGCACATATCACAGAGATTCATGCATCATTAGACACGCAATACATATAAGAACTAGTGCGATTAAGAATTGTTCATTTCAATTCGACCATTAATATGTCCCGAAAACCAGAGCCGATTTCCAGGAAACGTCAGGATTGCAAAGAACCCGACATCGCGAGTACCAGCGGACCTTCGCGTGCAGGTAAATCTCCAAGTTTTTTTTTGTTGTTTTAATTTTATCTTCCGAGTCTTAGCACAAATATGACCCAATCAGTGAACCATTCCGGATACAAACACTAATGAGCTTAAACCAGAGATCGATGACAATCTATTACTAAACCTAATAAATATGCTGATTAAATCAGTCAACCTATATCGTTTTTTTATGAATGCTTATTTATTTTATGCCTAAATAAATCACTAATATAAGCAAACACATTGCGGACTTACCAACCGACCAATTATTAAACGCCCAACCGTGATCAAAATAGCCGCGAATGAGAACGCTAAAGCTGATATTTGCAAGTCGTTGGTAGAGTTCAGGAGTCATTTTCGGGCAGATCCTCAATGATGTCAAATGTTTTTATCTGAATTTGTGATTCGGTGCTATTTGATTCCCGACTAACATGGATAGGGACAATTAAAGTAACTTACTATCATATTTAAACATATTTGCTAAAATCGTCAGCATGAGTAATAAGTGTTTATTTATTATTGGTAAATTACAACTATATTGACTTTGGTAAATAAATGAATCTGAGCATAAATATCTTCATAAACATATGAACATCATTTCAAAATCCAATTATTTACTAATTATTGGCAATTGCAAGATGTTGGCTTTAATGGATAAATGAATTGGAGTACAAATACCTGTACAAAAATGGGGATAGCATTTCAAATCCAAATGTTAAATAGATATTGCTAGTTACAAATCAACTTTGAAAAAACCATAATTTTG
The DNA here is from genome assembly GCA_022537955.1 of Schmidtea mediterranea. Taxonomy (NCBI): domain Eukaryota; kingdom Metazoa; phylum Platyhelminthes; order Tricladida; family Dugesiidae; genus Schmidtea; species Schmidtea mediterranea. The sequence continues at coordinate 60,595,660 of CM039680.1, read as the reverse complement.
AGTAAAGATACCTACATAAGAATATGAATATCAGTTAACTCTAATGTCTATTATTTTATTGAGAATTATAGGTAAATTGGACTTCGATAAGTAAACGATTTTGCTTAAAAATATCGATATAAAATGATGAATATCAAATCCAAATGTTCAATAATGTAGTAGTAGTTATAAGTAAAGTAAACTCTGATAAATAAACCAAATGTTGGTTAAAATAGTAGTAATTATAATTTGTTATTTTAGTAGGCGTATCATTTCAATGTTTATTAGCTATTAGTAATTATAAGTAAATTAAGTATTGACGACTAAATAAGTTTGAATAAGATGTACAGTATCATTTTAGACTAAAATGTTTGATAATGGATTAGTATTTATGAATAAACGATTGTGATTATATCCATATAAACGTGTTTAGCATCTTTTGGAGCTCAGTGATCAGTAAGAGCCGAATCGTCCAACTGACGCTCTATCTTAAACTATATTAATTTTAGATATTCATTAAATTGGAATAAAATCCACAGCATCATAGATGGCGTGAGTATTTAACGGACTTGAGGAAAATAAGTAAAATATTACCCAATTGAACCCGTGTATTAAAGCGAGTTACAGCTGGAATAGTAAGTAAGAGTATGTAAAACTAAGTGGTCATTAAGACCCTAATCTTGCGCGACAAGCAATGCACAGGAACTGCACAATAATAAATGAAATCTATGTTGATGAGTAACTCCATACCCCTAATAATCCGTAAATAATCATTCTGATAAAGTTCAGTGTAATACATCATATCCAAACACGAGGGAGTAAGCAGCCAGGTATTCTAACCTCGAACTGATGGTGATCAGGAACTCTTTGGATCTAAGGGGAGAAAGCCTCAAAACGAAATTTCCCTTGAATTAATGGAGTATGATCATAATCGTCTAAAGAGATAAAAGTGGGAAGATCTAAACCTCCTTCCCAGAGTAAAGTTTTTGGAGGAATACAGTTTAATTGATGTCAAAAATGAAAAATGGATTATCAACAGTTAGGTAATTATAAATTCGAAACGAGATCGTTGGAGGAGGGAACCTCAAGGAGGTCCCCTAGAAACAATGTTGTTGACGAACTCCGGACCACTACCAACTAACTGTAAAAATTCGGACATTTCTACATGAATAGGCTCATGAAGGTTGACCCCTGGCGCAGAACCCCCACATAAGTCATATCAAACTACCCAGATCCGCATCAATCTATCATACTAAATAACCCAACCAATATTAATTGGTAAATGATAAATTTATTGTTTCTAGAAGACTCGTGGATCGACGCATCCCGAGTGATAGCCCGGTTCCCCGCTCACTCGGCTGCCAGATGCAGGCAGGCGATGTGGGACGCGGGATTTTCTATCTCCCCGGTCCGCGAAACCCGAGCCGGTGTACAGTGAGTTACTGAAGACGTCGACCTTCCATATGTGGCTATTAAGAGAGAGCCAGGAAGAAACCCGGCTAGGGAAATGCGAGGACAGGCCGAGTATTTACTGGCGCACCTCGAGAGACATCAAGCTGAGACGAACCGGCAAGTGGAGAAGGCCAAGCGGTACCGGCGGAAGATCAATAAGGACATCGCAGCGGGCAGGATACCCAGCACTGACGGGTACGCCCCACGTTATAACGTGTCTTATGAGCTTGACGACCCCAGGTTCCAGGAGAAAATGACAGACATGGACGTGGTAATTCCACGACGCATCCTACCAAGGGAGATGCGGAATGAGAGAGAGCTCACCATAATCCACCGAGATCACCCATACGCCAGAGAGCGTCCTACCATGAGAAGGAAGTAGGAACTCAGTAGACAGTTGTTAGCGCATGACTTATATGAGATTTATTGTGAAATAAATAGTGCTAATTTGTATTTCGGGCTTCCGTTAATAAATTTGTGCAAATAGACCACATATTTTTGTAATACATAATATTACGTAGTAACCACTTACCTAGGTCGGCGAAAATTCAAACGCGAGACGCTAACCATCCTACGATGACCCAATAGTAAACTATACGATAATACATGATTTCATCGGTAGAAAGTAGCATGAATAAAATTTATTTATTTACAGAAATGGAAGGGCGTCAGTTCCCCATCCTGCTGAGAGAACTGGATAAGGCCCGGGCCGCCAACCGAAGCCTACAGGAGCAACTTGTGCAGGTTTCTCGGGAAATCCAGCAGGTCAAAGGGACCTGGATCGAACCGAAAAGGATGAAAACGATCCATCAAAAGATGGAAGCGGCTCAAAAGGGATGGGCTGGCGAACGACGATTAACGCAAAATCTGAAAACGCAAATCAGGGGCCTAGAAACGGCATTATCGGCGTGTCAAGAAGGGGCCGCGGTAACGTATCCATTGGTCTTCGCCCCGGCACAGCTGGCCTATCGAGATACCGTCTCTCTATCGACCTCCCCATCCAATCGCAATGCTAAACCCAAGAAACACCGGCCAGGAAGAGCTGAGCGCGTAAAACGACGAACGGCTCAAGTGCTAGGCGGACAAACTCAAGTGTAAACAATCTCCCGGGAATATCTAACAAATGTTTTTTCAATAAATGTTTTGAAAATGTGTTGCTATGTCTAAACTGAGTATAGGATTTTTCACATTAACGATGAGAAGCAGTTATGAAAGGTGGAAATCTTTTAGGAAGGGACCAAAGACGAAAATCGCACATAGGCCTTCTAACGGCAGTGCGTTGAACTCAGTTGAGATCGGGCCAGAGCAGTTCCAACGTGGCGCTCACCTTTGGCGATCTCGACACCGATGATTACATTACCAACGTTTTCTAGCAATGGGTAGCCATTGAGGGACAGCAAATATTTACATCTGAGGTCAAGGTTGTCGAAACCAATCTTCCCCACAGTGTGTATAAAATATGGTCCTCCTTGGGGTGGTTCAGCATGGTCAGAATCTTCTGTATGATCGCTGTCCCGATTAGTATTTTCATCAATCAATTCCTCTGCTGTTTTTCTTATTATTCTTTTGATAATTTTATCATGTTTTGCTGTTATTAAATATTTAGCAAGCTAGCATTTTATATGAATTACCAAATATGAGTCTTAATTATTTTAGTGATACCAATGGTGAAAATATGTTCTTTAATAACGCGATATAATAAGAAATACCAAGTATTGTTAAGAAGGCGTTTTATAAGATAGGAAAGTATCCACATATACTATATAAAACTCGGTATACTACTCTTTTGAAATGTTCTTTTGATAATAAGATATCAAAATTAAATTTTTCCATCAAAACTATTTTTTATAACTTTACTTGCTATCACTGTTAGTACTTTTTTTTCTTATTTGAAAATATTAGATGCTTTCTTGCTCTTTCTATCGCTTCTTTGAATATAATTTATTATTGTCAAAATCGCTTACTTTTATCAATTTAAGCTTTTCTTTAATTCTGTCATTTCTATATTCAATGGTCTTATTACTACATTTTTGTCTGACATTGTTATCTATATTTCATCGTCTAATTTATATAGAGGGTCTAGTAAATTTGTGCATTTATCTATTTTTTTAGTATGTAATTCTTGTAAGTCAGAATTCTTGTAGTTGATTGTATATTAAGGTGGGTCGATGGAATACAAAACTTACAGGACTACCTTGACTCTACTTAAAAAAGTTGTCTTTGTATGTCCAAAGTTCATATTCAGATTTTCTTTCAAATTGGCTTATGCCTAGGACCCCACATTTATGTAAAAAAACAGTGAAATTACACACTGTATATTTTTCAACAATTTTAATGTCACAATACAAACATTAGCGATAGAGTTCAGTTGAACACTGAATACGAGAATCGCAGATAAACTTGTGAAATATCCTTTGGTTTAAATTTATTCATTTTCATACTTTCTCCTTGAGTTTTCTGGTGATACAATCATGCTATGTCTTTGCTTCGTGGCTGAAAACTTTGAGGAAACATAAGTAAGTTCCTTTACAGTCCGTTCAACTGCCTGAGTGTGACAAGGAAATTTTGGTATTAGTAATGAAGCTGCTTCAACTAGCTGTCTTAGATCCTCGTCAGATGTAATTTAGAATAGGTAGAGACGAGATTAAAGACGAATTCCACTCAATCTGGTCAAAGTAATTCTTGGCTTGAAAGTTGATGATGAAATTTGACTTTGTAAATTGACGAATTTCACCTTTTCTTGAACATCTAGCCACCACTACTTTCTGCACTGCATCTCGTTTTACGTTAATGTTTTTATCGGACAGTGCCGACACAAGAACATTTTCCTGGTGACAGAAGTAGCTGTTCCTCTTTAGAGACAACTAGGCCACTTGGTGTGTTGATTTGTTACAAATAATTGAATTCGTTGAACGATGTAGTAGAAATCCTTGGTGCCGTCTTTCAAATATGGATGAGTTTTTATCCGAAACTAAGACCGAGCATATACGTTCAGAATGTAGAATACAATAAATATCAAACTAGTAGGTGGAGTTTTTGTACCAATGTAGTATCGAAAAATACAATTCGCACGCGATTCGTTACATTTTTACACTTGAGTTCTGTGGGATAACAGTAAATAATAGGTATTCTAAATAATAGGAATCGAATTACGCAAGGACGTGAAAAGCAGCTGGGCTTCGATCAAAAAATTAAGGGATTGCTAAAAACAATGATTGGAGATAAATTCCAGGCCCTTAATAACTATTTCCTATATACTCACTGCAAAATGGGAGGTCTTGGTATTACCGCTACTATTGATGAATATCTTATTCAGAGCATTACAGGAATAACAAGACTGTTCCACTCCTCTAATCTAGGCTTTAGAGATATGTTGATAGCTGAGCTTGCCCATTCTAGAAGAAGTAAAAACTTTGAAGCTGGTCTGAAATGGATGAACTGTGAGATCAGCAAGGAATTTCACAACACCTCTTTCTTTGTGAAATTCCAAAAATCAGCACTGGCTCTCAAGAGAAAGTTCAGTATATGCATCTCCTTAAAATTTGCTGAAGACAAATTCTCTCTTGAAATGATCTACAAAAAGCGCACCTCTTATATAGATCATCGTAACCTTAACACTCTTTCTAAAGAACTCCATGACTTTGTAGGTCTCCATTATGCTGAACAATGGTACAAGATGAGAGTACAGGGGCGCATTGCAGCCTCTATTGGAGATAGTATCACTGCTAAATACCTAATAGCTAGTGATACCCTTAATGATGCACAGTACTGCTTCTTGGTGCGTGCAAGAAATAACATCTTAAATCTTAATTACAGCGCATACCGTCTAAAATATAATCTTAACACAAAATGCAGACTTTGTCATCTTGATGAGGAGACCCAGACACACGTTTTCAATCACTGTCGTGCAAAACCAAACGCTCGAAGGGTTAAGCATGAAAATGTACTGGTTAGCATAGTTGCCTTCCTAGAAAAAATTGGCTTTGAGATAGATGTGGAAAAATCCCCCAAATATGTCTCAATTCCGACAAAGCTTAAACCCGACATGGTAATTAGGTCCAAACGGAATAAAGATATACATGTCCTGGACCTAAAAGTACCCTATGACTCGGTTGAAGGCTTTGAAAAAGCAAGAGAAAACAACTATGTGAAGTACAAAGATCTATCCTTACAGATCGGAAAAGCTTTTAATCAAACTGCCACCATATCTGCTATAGTGATTGGATGTCTGGGCACATGGGATAAGAAGAATAATGCCCCTCTCTCTAAAATCGGATTGACAAAAACTGAGATCGTATCTCTAGCCAAGATAGCATGCCCAAATGCGGTGATTGCATGCTATCACATATACCGGGAACATGTATCATTTACAAAAAATGTTATTCCCCTCCCTTTTAGTCTTGTGTAAAGTATGTTTACGAGGCAATGCTGATATCTCATCTGCGTTGCAGTTTTGTGTAGGTAGAATAAAAAGCTAAATAGTATGAAGTGCTGAGCCTCGCTCGCACAATTGGCCGAAAGGCAGCAAATGAATAAAGACCAATTAAAAAAAAAAAAAAACAACAAATAATTAATTGAAGGCGTTTGTTCCAACACCGAAAATCTTTACCGTTGCAGACAATCTGGAAATTTTCTTAGAAGAAATTAGAAGATTTTATGATTTAACTCAAACCCCAACGCAATTGCAAAAAAACGTTCATAAGAGCATTCTTGTCAACGGAAGCGGCTAAATTATATGAAGGAGTAAAAAGAAATTGACAGTTATGAAGCAAGATGCAAAAGATCCTTAGAAGAGCCTTCAAATTTAGGAAGAGATTTAAATGAAGCTATTGGATACAAAAAAGGAAATGAATCAATTCAAGATTTCTTTAGAACAATTGATCAATTGGCAGAAAATGTCTTTAGACACGAATTATCGAAAAAGAAATTAACTGCCTTTTTATTGCAAAATGCAATAGAAGATAAAGATATAAAAAGAGAAATAAAGATGAGAAATATTTCCAATGTCAAAGAGATTAAAGAGATTATTACAAAGATAGAAGAAATTAATAAAGAAGTGAAAAACGAAGATATTGCTGCTATAAAGTCATTCAAAAGACGTTATGCAAATGTGGTCCAAAATCAAAATCAATATTTAGCTCAACAATATCGTCAATCACAACCAAGACAACAACATCAATGATTTCGAGAAAATACCCTACCACGAAGAGAACCATTTAGATATAATAACAGATTTCTAGATCAAAGGAATTTACCTAGTCGACCTTCAGTTCTACCGATACAAAACAGATCAAATTTTAGAAATTCTTATGAGCGGTCAAATAGAAGATACGAACAACTACGATCAAAACAATGCTGGGGATGCAAAGAAATAGGACATATAAGAGCCCAATGTCCGAACATAAAATGTTCTCATTGCAAGAAGGTAGGTCATTTTAAATTCCAATGCTTTGATCTAAGAGGAACTCAGACCTACAGATATCAACAGAATATGGCAGCAATTACAGATCAAGGAGATGATGAGAACATGATGACCGATAGAGACTACCCAAATGGAAACGCTAAAACACAGGAGGAAGTTATTGGAGCGATAAACTAAATGTAAGTAATATCTTGAGCAATGATTGTATGTATGATAATGTTTGTAATTGTTTGCATGAAATTGAATTTTTTGATAATATTTGGTATGCTTGATGTTATATGTTGTAGAAAATAGATATTGTAGAAAAAATAGACAAAGGGATGAACAATAAATTAGTTACTTTAAATAATGGTTATGATAGTGTTGGGTCAATACAAGGATTTGTTTAAATGGATTGGAACTAGCACGCAGATTTTTTTTTTTAATGGAAAAGCTGATTGAAAATAAAATATTTCTAATTGGAAATATTCAATTAGAATATAAATAAAATAGATTATTTATTTAATGAAAGAAAATAACAAAATTGGAAATAGATATTACAAATTAAAATCAAGGTCAAATTTTGTTTTAATGCATCAAAAAGAACACGCAAGGTTAAGGTCACAAAATAGGTATAAATACCGATTCATTTTCACAAGATTTTAACATTTGGTTAAACCAAAACTTTACATTTTCAACTCCGACAAGCACTTTTTCCTTGTGAAACTTACACGACACGTACTCAAGCAAACTACAAGTAAGTCTCTGCTTGGGCGTATCCTCTGCACGTGTTACGTCTATGAATGGAATGTAATGTTTTATGCCGAATTATATGCTTCAACGGATCAGGTTTATTTAGTTGTGTCGAAATTTTCATGCTCACAGTCAACACATACTACAAGTAATTAAAATCATACACAATATCAGATTGTGTAAGAGCGGTTTCTCCGCCTATAATTCTCTGCCCGTGAAGGTCCATGTCGTGAGAAACGACGGATGCCGAAAGTCAATATTTTCCTATAGGGCGTTAGTTGGATCAGGTGTAGTCTTTTGGCTGCTCCACCTTCTTTCTGCGTCCGAAATTTCGACCAAAATTTATCTAACACATCGGCTTAAAATCATCAACACCGAGTAGCTCAGTGAGCACTCTTAAAATCAAAATTTGAACATAATTTCAACCTTAAGGCCAAAATGAGGTAAAGGGCAAGGGGGAAGGGCGCGAAATTAGTGCAACGCATATAAACTAATAATGTTAAGGAAAAATACTAAATTAATCAATAGTTTTAAAATCCAATGTTAAACTCGGGATAAAAGTAGTTAAATAGAATTTAAATAAGTATGACCATGATTTTGTAACATTAACAAACTAACAATCCGGAGTTTAAAATAAAAGAAACAGGTTATTTAATCAGACTTTAAAATTATTAGATAGGCTAACCAGTAACGCTATATAGAAGCCAGTAATACTAAAAGTGTAAGAACAAACATATAAATAATGATCTTATATGACAATCATATAGACTTAACGTAAATTTACCTAATGAAAATAAGTAAAACATACAACCTCACCTCGTGAATAATAATGATGGCGAACACGAAGAGTAAAAATTTTTATTCAGTATTAAAATAACCTAGTCAGACACAAATAAATTGATGGAATTAAATTTAGCCAAAATTAGTGGATCTTGTGCTTGAGGAATTTGAAGTGTTGTGAAGGTTAATCTGATTTCGTCTGATATACATCCAACGACTGATATAGAACTGAGAATAGGAGTCCGTCGGAGCGAGATGGATATGTGCCGTAAGAGATAGAATGACCACCGAGTTCATGAAATCCGAAAATACAGAATTTATACATCAAATAAGAGTAAATCAACATCCAAAAATCCGTATTATATTTTATTAAATATTAGTAATCATCAACTTTACTAAGAGATATAACATTAAAAAATTTCAAAAATAAAAACTATGAAATGCGTCAAGATGATAAAATTAATACTAACGGAGAGAGAAAATAAATTAACTAGAATTAGCAAAATGATATCTACCATGAAGATGACTACGACCACTGTCGGGGAAATAACGGCAAAAATTTGAAAAATAAAAATAAATTTGAGTATCAACCATCCGTATTAGACGAATTAAGCCACGCCATCACAATAATATCAAAAGGTAGGCAGATCAGCACCGTAATAAGAACGCCCCACATAATTTTAAAAGTTTTTGCTGGTTTTAAATAAAAAAATAATAATTCAGAGTTGCAGTGCGCAACAGATGTATTAGAGTAAAGCAGTCCCCGCACCCACTAACATTTAAAATTAGTATAAATAAACGTCGTGAACACAGAGCAGTTAGCACATCGAGAATATGAAAACAAAAAACTCCTGAAAAATTTTATCAACGAGAAAAATGAAGGGTCAAACAGCAGAAGCTAATGTAGCCATCAACTCGGACCTTCCACAACCTTTCGACCCCCAGCAGGATGACAAACCGAAACGTTACGAAGAAAGTAAGGATCTTTTTTATTTTTTCACGATTTACTAAAACATTTGATTTGCGAATACACGATTCGACCATGTCACCAATTCGGAACAGAAGCCATTAAATACGACGTGGACAGAGAGAATATGATAAGTTCGTGGAAAATTAGGTTAACTAACACTCCAGAACTCCCAGCTGTGCCAATGATTACAATTATTAGCTACAAAATGCCAAAACGAAACAAAGATTAACTTTAATTTCTCAGCAGGAGTACGGCCAACCGAAACCGCAATATGGAGAGACGAAAATCAAGCTGCAATTCGAGTAGACCCAAATCTGGCGGCACACTGCAGACAGTCGTTATGGGATGCCGGATACACCCTCTCTACCTTTGGAGATAACAGCTGGCCCGCCCGAACAGGTTCTCGGCAGGACGAAATCGAAGTACCGAGCATTGCCATCAAACCGGAGCCCGGTTCGAGAAGCACGAGCTGGATTTTCCGTTTACAAGTTGGAAGCATTGGTCCGAAAAATCCAATGGAAGGTGAGAATGGCGAGGAGACGTCTGAAGAGAATAAATGCTGCGATAGACTCTGGGTCTCCTATGAGTTACGAGACCCTGTACTCGCACCCATACAGGCGCCCACGGACATCTTTCACCCAACCCACTTATTCAACAGTCCAATTCAACAGCAAGGTAGAAGAGATGAACATTCCTATAAATACCTTCACCCAAGCCGAAGGGAACGAAGTCAAGGCATGAAGCTACTCCAAGATCAAAGAGTTGGAAGATCGTTCCGATAATACAATCACGAACAATAACAACTTGTTATTTTGATATTAATAAAATTTACTGTGATCAAGGAAATTTTTCGTATATCGTCGTTAGATGAAATAAAGCTTTAAAATCCTTTAAACGAGTTTTAATGTAGTTACTTGTAATTCCTATATTTAGAATGCAAATATCGAGAGACAATTACCATTATTAAATGCAATGTGAAGTTCATTAGATTAATAAATTAAGCTCACGTTTTACATAGAGCTCTTTAATTGTGACATCATTAATATGAAGCAAAACCAATCAATTTTAAAAATGATCAATTAATCGAGATGTGGCTTTGAATAAAATAATAAAAGACTTTGAAAACATATTTATGAAACATAAATGGGATGTAGGCAAAACCAATTTAGTACAACGTGAGATATTAACGAAAAATGAACCTATTGTTATTAATCCTAGGCGCCAACCATTTCATTTAATTGAGAAAATTGAAAAAGATATTAAGGATATGAAGGAAAACGGAATAATAAGTCAGTGTGAGTCTCCCTGGAACTCACCTTTAGTTTGCGTAAAAAAGAAAGATAACGATGAGATCCGGATTTGTTTAGATTATAGAGCGTTAAATGAGGTTACAGAAAGACCAATTTTCTCCCATTCCAAATACTCAAGAAATATTAGATATTTTGTACGGCGCCAAATATTTCACCACCCTTGATTTAGGAAATGCTTATTACCAAGTTACAAAATGAATCTAGATTAAAAACAGCATTTTCCACAAATAATATGCAATATTGTTTTAACCGTATGCCATTTGGGATTGCGGCTGCGCCTGCAACATTTCAAAAGTTCATGAACAAAGCATTAGGGCCACTAAATTGTAAAGAAGTTGTTGTTTATCTTGACGACATATTAATAGTTTCTTCTGCCTTACAAGAACATTATAATATAATAAGAAAAATATTTCAAAGAATAAGTGATTCTGGGTTAAAATATAAGCCCAGAAAATGTCAGTTTATTAAAAAAGAGATAAAAGTTTTAGGACATGTGATAAACGAGGAAGGAATGCATACTGATGACAATAAAATAATCGTGATTGAAAATGTTGAAACCCCGAAATTTGTTAAAAAATTACGAAGCTTTCTTGGATTAACGAATTATTATCGGAGGTTTATAAAGAACTATATTATGTATTCAAAACCACTCGAGAAATTGTGCGGTATAAATCAGACAAAAATTATGTGGACAAATGAATGCAAAGACACTTTTCAAGCATTAAAGAAAGCATTAGTAAAAGCTCCAATTCTAGTACACTAGAGCCTAGAGTTGCGTCGTTAATGCGTTACAATAAATCGCGACGCATCTCGAAACAGCGCGATTCGAATTTTAATTTTGTATACATTTGTACCTGTTTTTATATAATAGGTTCCGATAAAATCTGAAATCCATGTTTTTTAAAAAAAATTAGTTATATTGCTACATATTTAAATAAAAAATAGGTATGAATAGATTAACTATTATTTAATAAGTTTTATTAAACCAAAAACTAATGCAAACATTAAAAGAATTTTAAAATAATGTAAAATAATGAAACTGTTGTTGGAGCTAGCCTGAGAGCTCTACCAATGAAAACCGCTTTTTCTCCCGATTGGAAACGTTGTAAAATATCATGTTTTACTTCCAAAGATATTACTTTTTTATTTATTTTCGTAGATTTTTTACCATTTTCATCTGACGATTGTTTACGATTCATAACCCTATTCTACAATAGGGCAATAAAAAACATTTCAAAAAATCAATTATAAACCCAAAAAATAATAAAAAACAATAAACAAAATGTAATACCTTTGAGAAATGTATATATATTGTAATTGATTTTTAAAATTTTAAAAAATTATTATTAAAAAACCAAGAAACACTTAAACGTTATAAGTTATACAAACAACTAAGAACTAAACTTTTATACCAATAAATACTGAATAAAAAATTATTTTATTTGCAGATGTATTTAAAAATAAATCATGGCGTTCTAGTTTCGGTTTAAATTTTAATTTTTGAATATAGGCGTTATGCTATATTTTGATTAAATTTTATTTTAAAACTTTTTTTCGACGCATTTCGAAAATTAGCAACGCAACTCAAAATTAGGTTATCAAAATTTTTGTGGCGCAACTCGAAAGGACGCAAGTTGGAACAACGCAACTCGAGGCTCTAGTGTATTCCCTAATTTTAAATAGGAATTTATCTTGGACACAGATGCCAGTTTTGACAGAATTGGAGCAGTTTTATCGTAGTTGGATGAAAATTGTAAAGAAAGAGTAATTGCATATGGTTCGCATGCAATGAATAAACACGAAGTAGGATATTGTATCCCTCGGAAAGAATTATTAGCCATAATTTATTTTACCGAACATTTCAAACACTATCTATATGGAAAAAGGTTTAAATTGAGGACAGATCATAAGGCAATAACGTTTATGTTGAAGACCAAGAGACCAATCTTACCTCAATTTCAAACATGGATCAATCAATTAAGTGGTTTAAATATTGAAATGGAATACCGTAATGGAGAAACGCATTCTAATGCAGATGCACTGTCGAGAACTGAATGTGATACGTGCATACAATGTCAAACGATTCACGAGGAACCAAAAACAGGAAAACTAAAAACAAAGGTTCTAGCACTCATGTGTCAAGAAGATAGAAAACTGTGGCAACAAGATTCTAAGGAAATAGGAAATATCAAGAAAGATATACTAATGGGGAAGGAAACAAACTTTATAGAAAGTAATGACATTATTCATTCAGGTAAATGTAAAATATGGATTCCAGGCGAAAGAAAAACTTAATTTTTTGTACACTCATAGAATTCTGTGTCATGCTGCAGTGAATAAAGTTCACGAATATATTTCTAGGAAATTTGATATGAGAAACCGACAATATTTTATTAAAGAAGTAGTCAGATTGTCAAAAATTGTCAAAAAAGCAAAGTTATGACTACCCGAATAGCAGAAAAACAAATTAAACCTAAGGGAGTTAATTTATTTGAATCGATTTTCATCGACTTTTGTGGCCCAAAGAAAATTTCTAAGAGTGAAATATATATTTTGGCAATTTAGTAAATATATTTCTTTGAGTGCAGCTTCTGGGCAAGATGAAAATACAATAGCAGCAATAATTAATGAAAAATAGATTTTGAAATGTATTCATTTTGACAGAGGAAATGCATTTGAGTCAACTTTAATAAAAGCATTTGCAGATAAACATGATATTAATCTAATTTATTCAAGTCCGTATCATCACTCTGCTAACGGACAAATTGAACGCCAATTTATAACAATAAAAACTGCTATCCAGATCTCTTTATAAAAAAAAGAATGGACAAAGACTCGTTCGAAATAGTTCTTGAAGTTGAATTTATGTTGAATACGACAATTCAGAAAACTACTCAGTTGAGTCCTGCACAAATTGTTTTTGGGAAAAATATTGCAAAAGAGCAGTATGAAAATGACGAAACGTGTGACCTTCAATCTTAAATCAGAAAGATTAGAGTTAAAAAAGAGGATTCAAGGGAGAAAAGAAACTGAACTATTTTCTGAAGAAGAAAGACCAAACCGAATCTTCAATGTTGGAGATGTTGTGTTGGTAAAAAATGATGTTGTTAATAAAAATGAAGATAGATTTGAGGGTCCAAGTAAAATAGTAAAGAAACTGCACGACAGAAGTTTGAGGATTGAATTTCAGAATGGGAAATCGAAAATCGAAAATTAGAAATGTTGAATGAATCAAACATTTTAAAATGAGGGTAGATGTAGGATAACAGTAAATAATAGATATTCTAAATAATGTTCTGCCAGAACAGAGTTTTGTTTGAATGAATCGGTAATAGCACGCAAACACAACACGTAGATTTAAAATCAGACCCACAAAACATCAATTAACTACACTAAATACGAGAAAAAAATAAATTAAAATATAAAATCGAAAAACATAAAAATAAATTAAAATAATAATAAGATGCAACAAGATGCAACAAGATCCACACGAAATAAACACAGAAATAACATGTAAACACGAAAATTTGACCAAAAATTGACAATTTACTTTAAGAATCAAGAGTTCATGAAAGTTAGAACTAAAATTAAATAATTCGAATTGGAAACAATTTAATTAAAAGTTAAAAATTAAAATTGTCAAATTAAATCATGAAAATAATAAAATTAGAGCTAGAATATACAAAAAATCACAAGGTCAAATTTTGTTTTACCACATCAAATTTAACATGCAAGGTTAGGGTCACATAATAGGTATATATACCGATTCATTTTCACAGAATTTAACTCGTGTTGAACTCACACATTGTCTTAAAGCAATTTTGAAGCAACAGTTATTTTAACCCATTTTCACGAAAACTTTGAACTTTGTAAGTGGACGATTTTTCGGAGAACCTTCGCCACGCAACGCACAAATAATCTCAAGAACGCTCTGTTTGGGTGTTTGCGTGGGGAAAGGCTATTATGTAATAAATGCTCAGAATGATGTAAATGAAGCCAATTATGAGACTATTTGTAATATGACAATAAACGTTTAAACAAATATTAAGTTGCGTTGAAATTTTTCCGGCCCACAGCCGATACACCACCGCAAGCCATTAAAATCAACACACCCCAATCGAACTGTGTAAGTGCGGTGTAAGTCTGCCAATAGTTCGTGCCCGTGAAGGCTACGGCGTGAGAACGCAGGAGCCCCAACGTCAATATCATCCATTATAGGGGAAATTGGAAGGTAGGGGGTAGTCTTTTGGCTGCTTCTTCGCCATCCGTTTCCTGAAAAATCGACATAAAATTCTGAACAACAATCGGCTTAAAATCTCGAATACCAAGTAGTCCAGTGGGCACTCGTAATCTTCTAACATCAACATAATCATTCCTAAGACCAAATAAAGGAAGGCAACGGGGGAAAACATCGTAAATCGTTGCTATGTTAAAAAATCAAATTAACAACCCATACTAACTAAAACGTTATAGTGATAACTTGTCATTTACAGGCGAAAAATTGGAATAATAAACTGTAATCGATATGTGTATGATACTAACTATCTGAATACTAAATTATAGCTAAAATAGTAAAAGGTATACTGAAATCTGAACCACTAATAAAAATCGTTGAAACCTCAATAGGCATTATAGTATCACGGCCGTGACAATACCAAAACCTAAAGAGTGATTCCCATAGTCGAACCTTAATGTGCATAACATTAATAATTTGTTATTCTAAACCCATAGTCACTATGACAGTTGGATTATCGTTAGGTATTATATTGTCGTTACTATTTAACATCTGAATTACCGACGTCAATGACTAAAAACTAACATACATGGTGTTGATAACTATATAGGAGAAATGTATTTAAACGAAATGAACTAAAATCATACATTAAATGAGTAAATTGATGAAAACTACCGCACGGCTAAAATCACAACCGACTCTAAAAATTACGATTAATGATGCAATTCTGGGTACCCAAAAATTGGAGAAGGCAAAATCTCTCGACACCAAACATAATCATAATAATAATTAAAGGATTAAGAAAATTAAAAACGACGCAAATACCAAAATCATAAATAATGACACGATGAATGAAATACAGCAATAATTATCACAGGATATTATTATGATAAAAATAGAACAATCCACTCGCAACCTTGAATCCACCTCATTGGAAGCTAGATGTCAATCAGGTTAGCCAATATCGCACTGCTCTGGGTACCATCGATAGCACGTGCTTGAGAAGCGGAGTCGAGAGGGGTTAAGCATAACAAGGGCTTGTCGAATGAGGTCGATATCTAAAGGATAATATATTTTATGCAGGGGTAAACGATCAAAATACTCACCAAATCAGTTAAATGGGACTCGATCCAAGTGCATAGGCAATAATAAGTTTGGTGAACCGATGAAGTAAAGATAATAATACTTTAAATGAACTTAGCCAAATTGGAAAATGATATTCTACTAAATAAATAAAATAAATTAATCAAGTCATTGAATTAAAGCCAACTGATTTTTTAAAATAAATTATCGAATTACCAAAAAAACACTTAGCCAAATTGAAAAATGAAATTCTAATGAATAAATAAAATAAACTGATTTTTAAAATAAATTATCAAATTATCACAAGAACACTTTAAATGAACTTAGCCAAATTGAAAAATGAGATTCTAATGAATAAATAAAATAAACTGACTTTTAAAATGAATTATCGAATTACCAAAAGAACACTTTAAATGCACTTAGCGAAATTGGGAATGAGATTTTAATGAATAAATAAAATAAACTAATCAAGTCATCGAACGAAAGCCAACTGACCTTTAAAATGAAATATTGACATACTAACCGGGTTGCCAACGATAATGCCAACACTTCTGTGAAGTGAATCAATGACACAGGCTGTCACAAATGGTGGGTTACTGGGGGTTGATGTTTGTTTGAATTAGGTTGTGGTTACCCCGGTAACGCCATATAAATATTTCTTTGCTACCACCCGGCACCCGTTGCTATGCAACGTTGGAACTGTGTTCGAGTGGGTAGATCGTCCGCAAAAAGTGAGCGCTATTACTAATGCTGTAATTGCCCGAACGATCTCTGGGTTCAACGAGCTGTCGATAGAAGACCTGTACTCGCTTTTGATTTGGGTCCCCTTATATCGTTAATGTCATCGTTTGTATTCATAGTTCTCGCGCAACTTTCTCATTCAGGTTGTGCAATGTACTCATACTACCTCTGTGAGTTGACACTTATCGAATCCCTCAAATATCATTTAAATAACAATACATATATATTTTATAAAGTAAACAACAAATTTTATAAGTTAATAATGCATTATTTAATAATCGAGCGACTCGACGTTTAGTCCGCTCCTTTCGTCCAGGTCGATAGCTGCGTTTTGCTGGAGTAGTTTTCGGTGGCACTACCGTCCCTCGGTAGGCCAGCTGGGCGGGGGCAAAGACAAAGGGGTATGTTACTGCTGCCCCTTCTTGACAGGCCGATAAGACGACCTCCAGTCCCTTTATCTGCGTTCTGAGACTCTGATTTAACTGCCTTTCGTCTGCCCATCCCTTTTGGGCTGCGGTAAGCCTTTGATACAGCAGCTTTGTTTTCTTCGGTTCCATCCATGAGTCTTTAATCTCTTGAATCTCCTTTGACATTTGGATCAGTTGGGTGTAGAAGTCTTTGTTGAGCTTGCGAGAATGTTCTAGCTCCTTCCTCAGAATTACTAGCGATTCCATCTTTGTAATTACTATTATAAATTTTGGCTACTAATCTTGAATTATTTATTGAATAATACAAATTTGTAAAAGTTACGCTAAAGAAATAAAGAAAAGATCTTGAGAAATAACAAATCATTTATTAATATTCAATTTAAGTTTATTAATGTAATGGGCAAAAGTGAAAACCCATATTTCAGTGATCAACGGGATTGGTGGTTTTGGTCATGTCTCTCCACCCCATCGTCGGGGATTGGCGAAGCGGCAAAGTACTCAGGGTACGCGAAGACGGGTCGCTTCGTATTTCGGATGCGGCTGGCACGGGGCATCGGATGCACGTCGATGCGAGCTTTCGTATTTCCACCAGCCTGACTGGGCGCGGGACTGTGTTGCGGCGTATAGCCATCTGTGTCTGCGAATCTGCCAGCCGCTATGTCTTCTTCTACGTTCCTAAGATATAGCCTGGCTCGGGCTACTTGTATGTTGAGTTGACTCTGGTGATCCTCGAGTCGAGCGAGGAGGAACCGGGCCTGTGCGTATACTTCCTCGGCCGGGTTTCGGCTACACCCTCTTTTTGTCGCCGTGTAGGGCAGCTCATCCTTTTCCATTGATCGTGAGGTGTCCCGTTTAGGCCCTCTCGGTTGGGGCACATCGCTATATCTTTGCCGCCAGATTCGTTGCCAGGATTGTCTCCACTGATCAGACACATGCGTGGGAACACGAACAAAAGGTCTTGATTTTTCTAAATAAGATCGTGATCAGTCAAGTTTGTCATTATAATTACAAAGGAAAAATTTTAAAAAAATCCCTATGGTATCTCTTCGAGTCGACATTTAATAGAACCTATTTGGACATTTAATTGCACCCTTGCTATAGTAATTCCACTACGTATGCATGTTTTTCAATCCATATATATAATCTAATAAGGATTTTTTAAGTAATGGGAAATAAAATTAAATGTTATTTACTTGTCGTTTGAAATTTTCTAAAAATATCTTGCTACGAAATATCACGTATACTTTACAAAAATATATATATATATATATATTCAATAAAAATTTTGTTTGTAGTTTTAATTAGTTAAATGTTAATCAAGGATATTTGATAACTTTTATTAGATAATATTAAAATACCATAATATTTATAATCTTTATTTGAATTAAATAAAATTTGTGGTTACCATGTATTCTCAGGTCTGATATAATGTCTACTTTGATTAGGCACACTCATACATTTTTTATAGGTGAGTTTGGATTAATTATTTGGGCCTTACCTACTGTTTCTTTAGATTGTATTTAATGCGTTATGGTGTCGTATAAATCAAACTTATTGTCACCTCCTCCAGCTTAGTCATTCAAGAAAGGTTCCTAATATAATCCATATTATCTCAGGTAAGTGAGGACTCCGAGTTGTTATAAATCGAATTCACAAACAGAGATTTGAAAACTTAAAGGAATAATTATAAGATAAATAGGGAATTGTGATGGCCACGAAATATCTTCAACAAAATATTGTCCCAAAGTTCCAAGGTGGTAAAATAAAATATGAGAAAAATAGTTATGATAAATATTAACACCAAATGAACTGTATAATTTATGATAACTTTATAACCCCTAATTACAAATGTGAGTGAGTTAAAACCGAATGACATAAATGAGCTTATGTGCGAGAAAAACAATGAAGCCACGGTTCTCGATTGGCATGTTACAGATTTATTGAACTTTCCTTGTCTTCAAAAAATAATATATTTAACATTGAAATCTAATACTCGAAATTTAAAACTTTAAAAGGGGATTCTTACTAAATATTTATTACAAAAAAAAATTGTGTGGTTAACAAAACGTCGGGATTCCCGAAAATTACAACTTACCCCAAAACTGTGGATCTGGGTTCTGGGCTATATCCCCGTTTTCCTTTCTGATGGTTACGTCCTCGTTGGTAACGTTCGTTTGTGGGTGCATTTCTTGATCGTCTAAATATTTGTGATTGATTTTGGAGCGTCGACAATATTTTATTCATTGAATTTGGCAGTGAGGGGGTGTGTGTGCGTAGGTGTGTGGGGCCACCTTTATTATTAACACCCGCTGTAGCGGTGATGTCGTGAGCGTGTCGATTGGGTGCGTAGTTAAAATTCTTGCCGGCGTATTCATTATTGGAGCGTGTGTATGTGAAAATAGGGCTTTATAACCGCACGCACCCCGGGTAGATATTCAATTCGCCCTTTGCCCTGACATTTCAGATTTCCCTTTTGGCACATCAGGTATCGATTTGGCGAACCGGCTTGCATGCGCCGGACAGGAGTAATCTCGTCTACCCCTATCTGTATTGGGTTTGTTGTCCGTGCATACGAGTGATAAGTAACACTATCGATAAATCTTAATATGAATGTCAAGCATGAGAGATTATCGATCCATGCAGACAGATGTATTTAGTAAGTCTTCAAATTTCTTCCTTATTCTATCCATTAATTCCTCCTATAATTTCAGGCTTGTGAGTAATTCGTTAGATTGTTACAACTGCAGGTATTATCTTAGTCGGGCATTTTAGATTTTTATTCCTTCAGGAGTTCGATTTTAGAACAATGTTGGTAAAAGAAGGCTATTTACGAGTTCTTGGGTGGACTTAGTGGTGGCCACTACTTTCCTACAAGGGCGTAATTGAGACACTAAGGGATGGCTGGTTTGAATGCTGACTTAGCTTGGTTCGATGGACTATTCTGATGAATAACCAGAAATGTTCGCGGGTATCAGTGGATGATTAAGTTCTCTTTCTATTTTAATAATTATTATCCTCTCAGAGTCGACTCGTAACGGTAATCGGTTGATCAGAACAGAATCATGTGAACATATCAATTCTACTTATGGGATTAATCTTTTTCTTTTAATAAATGATGATAATTTGTTGTGGGAGATTGATTTTTTGGATTAGTATTCGTTGTTTGATTTTATCCGAGTTATGATTTCAGGTAAGGGTTTGGTGTCGATGTCCTTCGGTTTAGTTTATGGTTATTTTGTTAAATAATGATGGCTTAGTCTTGTCTTTAGACGGGGGAAAAATATGGAGTTGCGTTTATCGCTATCAGATCTCGCCGAGCTGGGGAACATGGATCTCTATTCATTTAATTGTCATCATCTTGCCGATTTTATTCGCGTTAATTCTTCCGCGCTTAGTTTATTTATGGATTTTAGGCTGTCGGGGAGTCCTCTCCATTAGCGGGAAAAATCAAGAAAAATCTTGGTGATTCGGAGTTTAGTTTAAAAATTTTGATGTGATTCTACAGAAGTAATCGATCTAGGTTTTCAAGTCAGTGAGTTCCACGTCATCAATATTTTATTAATCCTTACCCTCTATTACATGGGTGGCAGACAATATTAGGAAAAAGGAACTCATGTTGAACATAATGGAATCCGGCTCAAGCTTCTTCTAACCCTACTCACTGAGTCCACTTAAACAGGATTTATTTTCGGTGGAATCTATTTTACTTAACAACATTTAAATCTGCTACTGGAATAAGTTTGTGATCATTATAAATAAATGGAGTTTTATTCGTAAGAATTTCTTTTTCAATATTATAATTATTTAAATGATTTTATGATGGTAATATTTCTAGAATTTTTTCTTTAAAATCGTAAGAATTACCGTATTGGGTTTAAATGGGAATTGCTAGGTTTAATACATTATATTATGGTATCTGGATAATCCTATCTCTCCTTCAAGTAAAGCTCTGTTGGATCCAAACATTACACTAATAATTACCGCATTTATTTGAAAAATTTATTGGTTTTAAATGCATGTTGTCTAGGGTTTATATTCACTAAATCATTTTACTATTTACTTCAAAAAACTAATTCTCCAGGTTATTTGGGGTTAATATTAGTCTACCTTCAATTAACTTTCGATTCCTTACCTTATATCGGGGTGGATATTCAGCTAGCTTATTAATTTTAATACGAAATAACGTCTTAAATCTATAATTTAGAGTTCATTAGTCTTCTATTAGAGTAAATATATCAAAGTTCATGACAACGTCCGAATCTTGCTAAGCATGTTTGGCCTATAGTGACGGTCGAGGGTTCATAGTCCTAGTTTATCTCCTTTGGTTATTTTCAGACGCCTAATGATTTTGATTTACAGTTATTTTAGATTCACAACAACGATTTCATTTCTCTACTTCCCCGTTACCTTCCCCTTAGTTGACCTTAAACGCATTGTGTTCATATTATAGTTAATGAGTGCCCACTGGACTACTCGTGTAGTGATTTTGAGCCGTGTGTAAATATAGTTTAGGTCGATTTTATGGAAATTGAAAGACGAGGAAATAGTCAAAAGACCACTTCCTTATCCCTCTCTTCCCCTATACGGAATAATATTGACGTTCCGACCCCTGCGATCCGCACGCCGGAGTCTTCACGGGCACGAATCATTGGCGATATTCCACGCACTTACACGAATTCGAATAGTATGTTTGATTTTAATAACTTGTAATGTGTCTTTGGCTGTGGGCCGGAAAAATTTCGACAATTAAAAAATAATTTATGCATTTTAAATAATTTATTAAAAGACAAATATAAATTACCCGATACATAATCCAATCAACAAAAATTCAAAAATCATAAATACATTGCTCTCCCCACGCCGACACCCAAGCAGAGCTCTATCGAGGTTGCGAGGATGTGACGTGGAGAGAGTTTTCAAATAAAACTCTCACTTACATAGATTTTAAAGTTTCAAGTTGGAAAAACTGATTAAAATTGTGTAAAAATGAATCGGTATATATACCTATTGTACGACCCTAACCTTGCGTGTTCTTTTTGATTTAGTAAAACAAATTTAGACCTTGGAATTTTCTGATATTTTCTAATCTTTAATTTTATTATTTTAAGATTTTATTTGACAATTTTTTCTTTTGATTTTTAATTGAATTATTTCTAATTCAAATTATTTGATTTTTATTTCATTTTCATGAAATCTCGCATTTTATAAATTGTCAAATTTCGGTCAAAATCGTTGGGTTTTCGTGTTATGTTTATATTTATCTCGTGCGGATCTTGTTGCATTTTGTTATTATTTTACTTTATTTTTGTGTTTATAATTTTATGTTTAATTGTTTTCTTCCTCGCATTTTGATAGGGTTAATTGATGTTTTAATAGGTTTAACTTTAAATGTACATGTTATATTTGCATGTGTGTTTCCGATTCATTTAAACATTTACAAGGCCGTCTGTGTTCTGGCCCAACACAAACAAATAAACGAACTTCTGCGCACGGCAACGAGAGCACTAATATAATGTCTCGTGGAGATCGTGTGCTTGAAGGAAGAAAGCAAATTTTGTTCTACCCGCCGCCCACCACCAAACGTGGCATGGCGTAGGTTCATAAATATAATCGTACAACCGACTTGATACTTTCATTTTTTTTCAAACAACGACCGCAGGAATATGCCATACAATCAGAGACATTCGAGGGACAAGGTAACTGATAGATTTCGAAAAGAATAACCCAACGGGATGACAATGGAAGAAAAAACTGCATCTCGAGAGGGTAAGATTTTCTCTTTCATCCAGATACAACTGTTCCAAGGCAATCTATAACAAACTCGCGATAACGAAAACGTTTTGTGATATTACCACCACTGTTACCCCAACTTGAATATAATGTTTTTCCTCTATTGATCTTTTTTTTTCTTTTTTTTTCAAAATTGTTTCTTAATACTACTCAATGCGGCCTTTTGGCTAAACTATGCGAGCTGGGCTCAGCATCTCTTTCTACTGTTTTTTACTAATTCCACGCAAGTCTGCATCGTTGATGCAATTATCCACGCTGCTGCATACTACATTTCAGGTCAGGCTGAAAGGAAGGGCCATGGCACTCTTTGTATAAGAGACGTGCTCACGGTAGATGTGATAACATGCGATTACTGCACTTGGGCATACTATCCGGGCAAGAAATTGGATTTCAGCCTTAGTCAATCCAATCTTTGAAAGTGCTGGGTTGTTCTTTTTGTCCCATGTTCAGAAGCATCCAATTACCAAAGCAGACATTGTTGCTTTCTGTTTGAAAGCTTGTCCAATTTCTAAAGCTAGATCCTTGTATTTTTCGTAGTTACGTTCTCGCACTTTTTCAAAGTTTTTCCCTGAGTCATATGGTACTTTTAAGTCCAGGACATGTATATCTTTGTTCCTTTTAGACCTAATTACCATGTCAGGCTTTAACTTTGTTGGTATTGAGATAGATTTGGGTGATTTCTCAACATCAATCTCAAATCCAATTTTCCCTAAGAAATTACCTACGCTTATAAATACATTTTCATGTTTAATTCCTCTAGCGTTAGACTTGGCAGGACAGTGATTGAATACATGGGCTTGAGTCTCCTCGTCTTGATGACATAATCTGCATTTTGCGCCAATATTATATTTAAGACAGTAAGGAGTATAGTTAAGCTTAAGAAGATTATTCCTCGCACGTATCAAGAAGCTGTACTGTGCATCATTAAGGATGTCGTTAGTTATGAGGAATTTAGCCGTAATGCTGTCCCCGACCGCAGCTGCAATGTGTCCCTGCACGTGCATTTGACACCATTGCTCTGCATAGTAAAGACCCACGAAGTCATGAAGTTCTTTAGAAAGAGTGTTTAAGTTATAGATATTTATATAAGAAGTGCGTTTTTTTATAACATTTCAAGTGAAAAGTTGTCATTTTCAAAGTTAAGTTTAATGCATATAGAGAATTTTATTTTAAGAGCAAGTGCTGATTTGTGGAATTTTTTAAAGAAGGAGGTATTAGTGAATTTCTTGTCCACTTCGCAGTTAAGCCATTTTAGTCCTGCTTCGAAGTTTTTCCCGCCTCTAGCATGAGCTAATGCAGTAATCAGCATAACTCTGAAGCTGAAGTTGGAAGAGTGGAAAAGTCTGGTTATTCCAGTGATACTTTGTATCAGGTACTCATCCAAGGTTGCAGTAATACCAAGTCCACCGAGCTTGCAGTCTGCATAAGGAAAGAAGTTGTTAATTGCATGAAATTTGTCGTCAATCATAGTCTTGAGAAGTCTCTTGATCCTTTGGTCAAAACCAAGTTGCTTTGCACGACCTTGCGTTACACGTTTCCGATCAGAGTCAATAATCCTATGACCAATTATGCAATTCCGTAAGAAGAAGATAAGTTTGGAGTGAATGAAGGTTTTCTAGGCATTAAGCTTCTGTGCCGGATGTAAGTAAGATTTAAACAAAGAGCTGGTAAGTTCAAGTGCAGATTTCAGTCGCCCATCGATATTTTGATTGCGTTTGTAAGAGAAGTCAACATCAAGATACTTGTATTTGTTTTCATCCGATATCGTAGGCACCTCTTCGTTATAAAGGTGAAGTTTAAAGATTTCCGAGTTCACATTGTTGATGGATAAGTATCCAGATTTGGATTACTGGCTACGTCGCCAACGACTGGAGCCAATGAGGACCATGAAGCCTCACTCGGGAGTACCAAAAGTCCAGAGTCGAAAGACTGACTCGCCAACGATGCCCGTGCTCCTAAGAAACAGGAATGAATAAATGCAATTGATAAAATTAAATGGAATAAATCTAGTTATGAATTTAAATGAAAACCAAATTCAATTAGGAAACTAAACGAAGGGATTGAAATGATGAATTTAACGGAACAAATCCAATTACGCAATCAAATAAATTAACTTAAATTATGCAATTCGATTAAACAAACCCAATTTTGAAATTTAATGAATTAATTACAATTAAGAAAATAAATAAAATGAATCCGAGTATGGAGTTAAGGAAAATAAATACAATTACGAAATTAAAGGAAAGGAATCCCTTATAGAATTTAAATGAAATAGATACAATTGTAAAACATAATAAAACACAATTTATGAAATAAATAAACCCGTTATAACCATGTTATGTTTTCAAACACCTGACAAACAACGCGATCTACTAGCCAACGACAGACTAAGTATTCCAATCAACAACCCAGACTAGAGCTCCATGAACTTTAACGTAGTATGATGGCGTGCTTACATAGCTTCCTAGAACTCCAGAAAGTAAGGCATCGACAACGTACTAATCTATATTGACTGTCTGTTATTTTCTTGTTGACCGTACCAATGCCAAATCACTACCAAATTCCCATAATTAACAAATAAATCAAACCATTCAGACTGTTCACGTCCGATCAAATTATCAAATAAACAAATAAACATTCAATTTTTCTAGACGATTCCTGAATCGAAGCGTCCCAAATCACGGTACGATTCCCCGCACATTCTGCTGCTAGATGCAGGCAATAAATGTGGGACGCGAGATTCTCAATCTTTTCAGTGAGAGAATCCAGGACGGGTATTCAAAAGGATTTTGGAGAAGCCAATCTTCTCTTCGTAGCCATAAAAAAGAGAACCCGGCCGCAATCCAGTCCAGGAAATCCGAGGACAGGCCGAATACCTCCTAGCTCGCCTTAAGGACCACCAGCGACAAACGGAAAGGCAAGTGGAGAGGGCTAGGCGCCACCTAGCGGAAATCAAGCACGGATGGATATGCCCCTCAGTACAACACATCATGCGTTATCGGCATGTCAAGAGGGCAATGCGGTAACCTACCCGCTGGTATTCGCACTAGCTCAACTGGCCTATAGAGAAGCGACAGAGGCCACCTGACCCGCAACCAAGCCTGACAAGCATCAACCCGGAAAGGCGGAGCGCGTTAAGCTCCGTGCCGCACAAACGTTGGAATAACAAAATTTCCAAATTGTTATTTTAATAAATGGTTGTAAATGATTCACGACTTTTTAAATTGTTTAAATCTCAATAACATCAATGAGATAAATCGTTATTTATGTTCTTTGCCCGAGGAATCAGGGTTCTTCAAAGAATTTCCTAACCCCTTCCTCCGGTGAGTAGCCTGGAATGATGGCTACTGGACGTCGGGTATTGCGGGCCGGTCGAGTCGGGTAAGTCTCCGCAATGCGCCCGACGAGGATGTCCTCTTCGACATTGGCGAGGTACATCCGGGCTTTGACCACGTTTAAATCGACTTGCTCTTGTATTTTCTCCCACTGAGCGAGGAGGTTCCGCGCGTGTTCGCGGATTTCTTCGGCAGGATACTGCTGCTCATTTGGCCTGCGAGGGTCATTGTCCAGGCCCAGTATCTGCCAAGTGGTCGGGTGAGGCCTTTTGGAATGCGGCTCCTCGAGGGTCATTGACGGGCGCGCTCTCTTCCAAGCCCGACGCCATTCATCTGCCTCACGGGCGGATATCCATTCGGGAAGCATTGGTTCCTCTAAAATCGTTATAGTCAGATGATTGAATATAATGCAATCCCGAAATAGTTTATAGGGCGTATTAACGTCAAAATTTAATGCTCATCACTAAAACTTTTAATTCGGATAAACAATTTTCACCTCTCTTATGGTGTATTGAAGGGTTGGTAAACGGATATCGCCTCACGTGAATGTTCCTAAGGTTATCTAAGTCGTTTATGGTAATTCGATAGCTGGCCGCTTAGAGTTTGCCAGGAAAACAAAAGTTTAACCATCACTCTACGGTCTAGATATGAGGGGTATCGATTGCTTTAAAATTTTATTAAAACCAAATAATATTTATATAATGAAATACTTAACTTTTGATGAGGGGAAATACCTATTAAAACTCGTGTAAAAACGGCATAATTATTGCTGGTTATTCAGAAAACTATCACCATCGTGGATCGAAATCTTTACTGAAAACCTAATAGGACTGACGAGTGGTAATCTCTGATCTACGCGGTATCTACAAATTTTGTTTATAGCACAAGAAAATTGATGACAAATCTTGGTGAACTATCATACCTTTGGTTTCGATATCCCTGAACATTCCGATTAACTATATGGAGTAAAATTAACTGTTAGTTTAACGTTCGGGGAACCTGGTATCTAAACTTGATGGTATGGGGTTATTGTCGATGGCCTTTATGAATTTTAATTTCT
Organism: Schmidtea mediterranea; assembly: GCA_022537955.1. Classification (NCBI taxonomy): domain Eukaryota; kingdom Metazoa; phylum Platyhelminthes; order Tricladida; family Dugesiidae; genus Schmidtea; species Schmidtea mediterranea. The sequence continues at coordinate 60,568,344 of CM039680.1, read as the reverse complement.
GGACGAATTTCTGGAAGACAACTATAATGGTCCTTCCCCGTTTATCAAAGATTCATAAAATAAATATAAAATATACGCAAATGAAATTCCGAATGGGTTTAACATTAGTTAATTAAGATTAAATTACATACAATTTATTTAATAATAAGACAAATTTCGTTTAGATCGAGAATATTGATGATCAATTAAAAATTGTTACTGTTTCAAAGGAAAATCTACCTGTTGTCATCAAAGGAAATTCCGGACGCTCGGGGGAAAAAGTTGGTCTGTTCGTTGGCATTTCGGTGTTGGCATTACGTTGATACGACATAGGTAGCAGTTTTTTGGCTTGGTTTGGAAAATGGTATTTCATTATTTATTCCTAGCTAATAAAGCGAAGTGTGTATGGTAGAAATAATCTTGCCATCCGGTATGTGACAGTATTTAGTCGACTCTTAAAATTGTTAATTTTAACTATCTGTCCGAAATCTAGTAGTAGGAGGTGATTCCGACGCGAGGTGGTAATTTGCAAATTTATGTGTCATTTGTGTGTCTCGCACACCGCCTAATAGTGAACCGGATGATGGAATTGTCGCTGATGGAATGATGAAACACAATAGACGTTCGGATGAATTATGATCTAATTGATTTGCCTAAACAATTGCGACATCCGCTCGCACTTTATACCTATATCTATTGAGATATTAACTATGGATATACATCAACTATATCTTAAATTTTCGGAATAACAAATGGATACGGCGTTGGAAATCGGTAAGTTTTCTCTTCTTTGGGTGCCAACGGCAGAGGACTCACACGTGACATTGCTAATTTTTTCAATTTCACTGCGAGTGTTCCCACGTTGATTCCAATTCTCAACATTGTCTTTATTTTAAATATTTAAATCATTTGTTTCCAATTGTTTCCAGGAGGTCGAAATTCGTGAATTATTGTAGGTATTCTCTCATCTACAAGTATTGGATCTTATTTTTTCAGTTTACATTCCTACTGAATGGGTCCTTATGATGTTACGAGTTGGTTCTATTCTATTATGGATTTATCGTTTACTCCATGGGATTACGGCTACCGTAATGTTAAGTAATTTCATTTTATATATCTATTAGTTTATCATTCAATACTAGGAAAATGTTGGAGGCTTAGGTTTCTGGCAATTCGTGGGATTATTTGTGATGCTGGTCGAGAGCGGTTAATCATTTAATGTTTATGAACTCGTAGAATAGTTTTGATCGAAAATTTAAATGATTTTGATAGTGAAATGGATGTCAATCATGGAGAACCTATGCCGTAGTGTCGTCAGTACTGCCGAAATGATACAAAGGGGACAAAGACAGGTGGATTGTTCAGTTGGTAATAAACTTTCCTTTGCTTTATCAGTGTTTTGTATTTTCAATTTTACATTTAATTATTTAAGTTAATTTGTTTCTATACGGAAGTTATGTAATCAATATTTGGGCTTGGTAATGACTATCTTTTATTTATACGGGAGTTTGAAAAGGTTCTCCTACTATTTCGACTAATAAGATACGCGCTGGTTTGAAATTTTGATTACATCTATTACTTTACTGGAAGTTCATAGTAATTCGTTTAACGATAACTCCAACGCATTATTCCTTGTCAAAATTTGCATTTGAATTAACCTCATAAAATGGATTTAGTTAGTTTTATAGCAAAGATTTCATTTAATTTTATTCCCCGTCACCTTTCCCTTAATAAGCCTTAAACGCGTTTTATGTTTACATTATATTTAATGAGTGCCCACTGGACTACTCGGTGTGATGATTTTGAGCCGTGTGTAGAATATTTTAGGTCGATTTTACGGAAATGAGAAACGAGGAAGCAGCCAGAAAACCTCCTCCTTATTTCTCGTTTCTTCTATACGGATACTATTGACGTTACGACCCCTGCGTTCCGCACGCTGGGTCTTCACGGGTACATATCATTGGCGATTTTCCACGCACTTACACGAATCTGTACTGTGTATATTTTTATAACTTGCGATTTGTGTTGGCTGTGGGCCGGAAAAATTTCGACAGATTAATTTAGTTTATATAAAACAATTTATGAATAATATAAATATTTATTATCATATTAAAGACAAAATACAAAATTACTTGTCTAACAAATAAATTCATAAAAACATAAAAATGCGTCTCTCCCCACGCCGACACCCAAGCAGAGCTCTACCGAGGTTGCGAGGATGTGACGTGGAGAGAGAGCTCCAAATAAAACTATTTCTCACCTAAAATTGAAAGTTTTAGTATAGATTTTAAATCAAAATTTCAGTTCAAAAAATGGTTAAATTTAATGTGAAAATGAATCGGTATTTATACCTATTTTCTGTCGCTAACCTCGCGTGTTAAATTTGATGTAGTAAAACAAAATTCGACCTTGTTATTTTCTAGTGTATTCTATTCTTTATTTTTATTATTTTTTAATTTATTTTAATAATTTTTTATTTAGAATTTTTATTGAATTATTTCTAATTCAAATTTTTTGATTTAAGTTTCATTTTCATGAACTTTTATTAATTTGTAATTTTCGGTCGAATTTGTTGGGTTTTCGTGTTATATTTGTGTTTGTATCGTGCGAATCTTGTTGCATTTTGTTATTATTTTAATTTATTTTTATGTTTATTATTTTATATTTAATTCTCTTTTTCCTCATATTTGATAGGGTTTAATTGGTGTTTTAATAGGTTTTATTTTAAATTTGCTTGTTATATTTGCATGTGTGTTACCGATCCATTTAAACATTTTCCAAGGCCATTTGTGTTCTGGCCCAAAAAAATATCTTTTTAGAAAAAAATGTGTTATAATTTTAAGACCACTAGAAAATCAAAATAATTAATTAATCGAATTCTAAACTTCAAACAGAGAAAGACCGTCATTTTTTCGGGTTACAGTTAGTATACAAATAAGAATTAATTGCTAGTTAATAATTTATAATATTTAAGATTTTTAGGAAACATTTAATGATTAATAAATAACTAAATTGTTTATATTAACGTTTCAAACATTTTAAATGGATGATGCGAATGTAAGTATAATTGAATGGTTTAACTAATTTTGGTATATATTACATTTTCAAATTAGTTGTAAGCGTAATATTAAGTATATAACTTTATATAAATGTATAAAAATAATTAAATGCCATATTTTTGAAAAATATTTTAAATTGTGTTTTAAGAATTTAGACAAATCCGAATCTACCGATGAAAATGATGAAAGGTCTGAAACGGAGACAGAATGTTTTGAAAAGACAGACTCCGAAATTATATCTCAAAGTGATAACATTCAAGAATATCGATGTTTAGAATGCAATGTTAATTTTCAAATTTATGGTAGTTTTTACCTATATATATAATAGATTTATTTAGTTTAGAGGATTTTCAAAAGCATAAAGTCTACAAACATCCTATTGTTATTTATAAATGCACGATAGATAACTGTCAAAGGTGGTTTTCTTCACGTAAAAGTCGAGATAAACATTCAGAAAATTCAAAATCTCAACTTCATAAATCCATGTATTTTAAATCCCCACCTCTAAATGCTATTTTTATTGAAAGTGCTACTGAGGAACAACTTGAAATACTTAGAATATGCAAAAATGAAAGTAATAATTACAGTCATAAACTTTTATTTTAATTCTCTAAAGTTTTTGTATTAAGTTTTTATAACTTTATTACATAATTAAAAATTTGTAAATATTGTGGTATTTCTTAAACATTTAGAATTTTTGATATTATTAGTTTTGCTCTTGATTAAGATTTCAAGTTTCTCATTCAACGATTTTCAGACAATTCGAGTATAAAATCAAAATATAAACGCGGTCCGAAACCGAAAATGTCTAATGAAAGTGATTTTTTAGTCGGATTACCCAGGGATCAATTAAAACGAAAGTTAATGGAAAGTGTTGTGGAGAAATTGGAATCTAGCACTAATAACAAAACCAATCAAGGTTTCAATTTATAAAATCGTTCAAAATCAACGATTTTTAATTTAGAGTCTTCATTAAAATTTTCAAAACGTACAACTATAGAACAAACATCATCTACTGCAAGGCATGGCAATGGAAACAGTCCAAAATTCATATCTAAAAATCATAGAATAAAGAGTTCTGACTGTAATAATAAAAATTGTACAGATGATGTGATTTCAAATAAACCTAAACCCATTCCTGACTTGAGTCACATAAAAGTGCCTATTCTATCCCTAGATGCTTCATGCACGATTGGAAAGTTTGCAGAAGATTTAATTAATTTATTGACAATTTATGATCCTGCTGAATTTTTCAAATATCCATTGATTGATTATTTTGCCCCGTCATCTTCTCAGGTAATATTTTAAAATTGAATTTGAATAATATGACATTATTTTTAATAATTAACGTTTTATTGGATAATAATAATAATATAAGAAAAAATCACCTAGATTAATATAAACTTTTAAATATTTGCATTTTTAACAGTTGCCGAACTGGCGATGTGGGATGAACCAAACATTTGGTTAAGGTGTCTAACATAACGCTGCTACAGATCACCCGTTGGTAGCTTCAATAAAAACTCCAAATCAGTTAAAAACTTTGTAAAACGAGTTAAAGTAGAATATATTAACTACAATTAAAATATTTATCCATTATCCTTTCAAGAATACCGTAAAATGGGTTTTATTTTGGAAGAAAATTTATCATGTTTGTTTTAATTTAATTAGCTCGTGTTCAAATTCTCCACTTTGAATTTTCATTTATTAAGAGTGCTTAGTAACCAGCTTTCATTCATTAACAACAAACATTCATCTAAATCAGTGGCTCTCAGACCGTTTTTCTCTAAGGTCTATATTTACAATTCAAACACTGTTGCGGTCCACATGTGAAATAAACTGTTACAAATACAAAAAATGTAAAAAATCCTTAAACATTAGTTTCAGAGGCAATTATTAAAGTCTTCACTAGCATAAAATTTATCACTGATGCTTTTAGTTTAGTTATTAGGGTAAATATTAGTAACATAAAGTATTATGATACATTTTTCTTCGAGTTTAGTTTACTATTGCGTGCTACTACACAAATACAATAATAAATACAGAGACATGTAATCGCATAATATAACAATTTATATAGCCGGTTTTCTCGTTTTTTGTACTTGTTAAGGATGGTGCTCTTTGCGCTTGAATGAAATGTCTATTATAGTCGGAATCTTGACACAAACACATTCGAAGATCGTCCTTTCACATTGATTAGTGATCGATATTTTGTTTTCATCGCAGTCAGTGCAGAAAATGACACCTCACATAAATAAGTTGTTGAAAAAGCCAGCAGAAGTTTCATCTCCAGTGGAGACAACAAAGGATATTCCAGCGAAACTGTGCACCAAAAGGAAGAGATATCCGCAGCTGAATCATAAAATTTTATTTATAATGTGCGATCGCTAGACAGCTCCGCCAATTCATCTTAAGCACGACCGGTTAGTTCAGAGAAACGGATTACGAATCCAGTCAAAAGCTTCAATGTCTTCCGATAAAAGTATTTGCCAAAATATGTAGCATTATCATTGACTTTTTCCAACGTCTCTATTGACTTCATTTCTCTCGATAAATCCACTAAATTATTTTAAAATGTGTGAATTTCTCTTAAGACGCGTGAACCAAAATCGTAGTTTTTTCTTAAAAGTTGGTACTTTGTCGTGTGTCTTAAGTAAATGTCAACAAGGTATGTCATTCAGTGTCGGTGACATTACCTGCCAGATCGAGGTTATACTCTGTCATTAACTGTAACAATTCCAACCGAAGTTCAAACACTTTCAAGAACTTTCCCTCTAGATAGCCAAAGAATAGGTTAGTGAAATAGGAGATGCTTGTGTTCTGCATCTGCCGCGATACAAGGTTGAGCAAATATTCGACTATTCATTGTTCTAGTTTTAATGAAGTTTACAATGCATACAGAGTCATCGAGTACAGACCCCAGAGTTTCATTTAAATTTTTAGAAGCCAATGCTTCACGATGGATCATGCAATGGGTGTCTACGATTTCAGGTGACACTTGTTTTATGCGGGTTGCAACACCACTGTTGCGACTTTTCATTGTTGAGGCACCGTCGGCGCAAAACCCGACACAGTTCGTCCATAAGTTGTGAAAAATTCGTTTCTAACGCCACATATTTCATCCACCTTTGTTCTAGCTGGCAACGACTTGCAAAAAAGAAATTCTTCCACAAAATTTTGCAAATAATAGCGAACATAAGCAAGCAGATGTGATTCGCCAGCGATATCAGTTGACTCATCTAACTGAATTGCAAATTTAGTAAACTGAAATCATTCAATTAATTGCGTGAAAATGTTATCTGACATTTCAGATATTATACTGCGGACGGTGTCATTCGAGTTTGGAATGCTTTTCAGTTTTTAGCGTATTCCGAGCCAAACATTACTCTGCAAATCTCTATGATAAATCAGTCAATTATGGCTATTATATGCGAGTAATCTCAGCATTCGTACTTTATTCTTGCAACATTTCAGCAACATCGGCAATCTGAATAAAAATCCATGTTGCAGCTAATCACACATAAAGGATGGGTATGAAAAGGCTGTAATCACATAAAGGATGTTAATTAAGTTTAGTTTCAGAGCTTGCTCTTTGAATCATCGTGTAATTGTTTTTGAAATTTGGGCTTTAGTAGGAGTTGAACGTGTGTTTCCTATAGATATGATTGCAGATATAGTTGATATTTCAAATTTCACAAGTCTAATTTTCTTCAGTATTAGGTCATTATCTTTAGCCCAGGTGCCAAGCGAGCCCCCACTACCAGAGCAGACATCGTACATTCAACTTTGAAAGCATTATTAATTTCTTTTGAGAGTTCTCTGTATTTAGTTCTTTGAGAGAGCTAAATCAAAACTACTTCTTGAGTCATAAAGTACTTTTAAGTCTAAGACATTTACCAATTTGTTCCTTATGTATAGTATAATCAGACCAGGTTTAAGCGTGGTCGGGGTATACACATATATAGGGCATTGTTTTATGTCGAGATCATAGACTAAATCAGTAAGAAAGGAAAAATACATAAGAGAACTATCTTGTTTTTTACGACGAGCATTCATTTTTTTCAGGACAATGGTTTCAAGCTGCATTGCCTGCAGAAGTGTAAGGTTGTTTTTTAAGCGGTAAGGAGTTTAAGAAGATTATTACGAGTATTAATGAAAAATGTATTGGGCATTATGAAGGATGTCAGATTTCATAAAATACGATGCTGTAGAGCTATTGCTTATTGTTCCAGCAACACGAACACGTAGTTGAGATCATTGCTTAGTATATTAGAGATCTACAATTTTATATAGCTCTGAAGAAATGTTCTTAAGGTTTGAAACATCAAAGTAATTAATCCGCTCTTTGTAAGCAACTTCAAGTCGGTAGTTACCTTGAAAGGCGAATTTTAGAAATACCAAAATTTGATTTTAGACATTGAAGATTTTTAAAATTTTGAAAAGAAAGAAGGGAATACTTTGGCTAAGTCACTATTTATCCATAATAAAACAGGATCAAGTGAAGAGCTACCGCATGCCTCAGAAAGTTCATTGGCGATCATATTACGGATAGATAGATTAGGTGAATTATGAAGACGTGTGAAATTGGTGTAATACTTCTGATAAAATATTCATCAATAAAAGCGGTAAGATCAAGACCTAGTTTGTAAACAGCATAAAGGAAAGAGTTATTAAGGTTGTATTTGTCATCAAGTAAGTTTCTGATTTCTGATTTAATCTCTTGATAATAACCAATTTGTTTTTCCTTTGAATTCAATGTACGATTGCTCTCACAGTCAATTAACATGTGGCTAAGGTTGCAGTTTTTAAAAATGAATATAAGACGGGAGTGGATGTAAGTTTTAGAGGGTGTAAGTGCGATTTAAAAACCAATTTAGTATCCGATAAGGCATCATTGAGGCGGTTGTCAATGTTGTGTTTTGTATTTTTCTGAGAAATCAACACCCAAGTATTTATAAACGTAGTCAGCAGAAATAATTGGAAGATATTCACCATAAAGAAAGATTTAAAGATATCTGCGTTGACAGAGATAAGCGAAAAATAACCAGATTTGGAAGGTTTAAACTTAATATTAGCTAGAGGGAAGTTTAACTGTTTTATTGTTGATTTTCTAGGATTCTAAAATAAGTACTATATCATCAGCATAAGAAAGTGGGCTGAGCCTACTTTCGGTGATTAGTTCATCCCGGCATTTAGAAAGACTGAATTTTCCGCTGAAGTTCTTGTACTTGCTCGGGGGATAACCATGTGCCTTTTAGCTTGTCGTATTTCGCTCTCAGGCAAGAGTATCTGGCTTCGATTGGGGAAAATTTATCGGGATGTACACTAGAGGAGGACGATCAACCCGCTTTGTGGTATCTCGAAAAGGCACTCCAGCCTGGAGCTTCTTTTCCAAGAAGACACGCAGAAAAGCTGTTCTTTTTTTGCGTAATATCCGATTTTGATAAATCGTAAACCAATTTTGAATTTGAATTTCATCTATTTCGGAAACACTTGAATTTTTAATGAATATTTCGTCTGAAATGCAGTTTGGGAGGTTTTAAAATGGTAATGTCTTAAAATATAAGATTAGGTAAATCATAGCATAAAGGAAACTTTCTTATAACAAAAATATACAGCCTTTTTCAAATATTGAATTGTTTAAATAACATAAACAGAAATAATAACGGTCATTGAAACAAAGACGACAATAATAAATAATGACGTCAAGGTCATTGAAACATACATATTTATGAGGTAACAATGGCTGTTTAATATTTTCGAAAATCTTTATTGATTTGATTTTCAAAATTTTTTGTTAGGCAATTCTCTATAGTTTCTTTTTAACTCTAGAGAATTGATTTTATTATTTGTTTAAAATTTTATTAAATTATAATAATAACAACAATACACACACCAACGAAAACGACAAACACATAAAAAAGTAAAACAATAATAAAAATTAGTGCCAAGCGAGAAGTATAAACCAAGCCAAATATCCCTGGGTATATATTGTTACTTAGTTGTTATTACTTAAGACACGGGGTGGTGGCTATGCAATTTTATATTATGTAACTATATGAAGTCATGTAACCAAAGCTGTATTATTCAACCCTTATATCAAAATTAATCTTTGACTTCTTATGTCATAATTGACCTTTGACCTCTTATATCATTATTGACTCATGGACTTGTGAGAGACCATAAACACTTGATATCTGCTCACTCGCACACAGTAAACAAGCACTCAATGTTTTAACATCACTGACATCTCCAACTGTAAATGAATCGGTAACTTTGAGTTACTAATATTACTCCTACTATAATAATTTATAAGTCTTATAAATGCTAATCTATGTAATTTATGCATGATTGATATTTATCATTTGCATGACATTTATTTAAAATTAAAAATACCATACCTCGCTTTACGGCTTAGATACATTCCGAGAAAGTTTTCCGTAAAGTGAAATGCAGTATTTTGATTCAAACCAATATAAATTCAATGGGATACGTTCTAATATTTTATAGAACAACGCAGTTTTATTTTTATTTTATTTCATAATGCATATAAAATAAAAATACATAACAAGTACATTATAATAAACAAAAGTTGTAATTCTAAAACAGAAAAAACATTTATTACATAAAAAAACAAAATAAAATGCTAAATAAAAACATAAATTGAAATGTTTAAAATAAGTACTAATATTACAAACATTGAGAATCACTAAGGTGTGATGTCACCATTATTTTTCACATCAGTGGATATATCTGGTTTTAAAAATAGGTTCAACTTTGCTTGTCTTGCTTTTTTCCTACTTCTTTCCGCAGTTCTTTCTAACAGATTATGGCTGAGTTAATTCCTAGACGGGGGATCAGGGTTGTTTATGCATTTTTCGAAATAAGAAAGCGCATTCGGCAAGTTCTTGTATGTTAACTGTTGGCATAACTCCGGATTTGATTCCTCATCATGTACTCGTTATGCTTCTAATTTATTCAGTTCTTTGTGTGAAAAGGATTCTCTTCCCACATTTAGTAAATAAAGTACATTACCTTCCAAATCTTCAAAACCAAGGTCATTTACTATGTTAATTGATTTGCATCACAAAAAATTACTAAAGCATGAATAAAAACTGTCTGAATAGGAATCCGCAATTTTCTAGATTTATGAGTAGGTTATTCTAGTCTAAACGCGAGAATATTTGTTTGAGGTGTGTGAAATGTGCTGTTTCCTCTTTGGGATATAAATATCAAGATATCATATAAGTATGGTCTGACAAAATCTAAACCTGCGAGTACTTGGTCGATATGACGTTAAAAGGGCTGTGTTGCACTGCGAACCCAAAAGGCATATTTACGTATTCAAATAGTCTTAAGGGAATAATTAGTGTGGTTCTTGGAATATCCTCGAGGAATACGGGTATTTAATGATAGGCTTAACGTAAATCGATTTTGGGAAATATGGTTTTGCCGTGTTTGTGTTTTACAGCGTCAACAATTTAAAGTGGAACAGCAAAAATTTGTTTGTGTAAGTTGTTTTTGTTATCCGTTTGTGGTTTGTTATTTAAAACAACTACTATATTGTTGGTTAAAAATTAAATATATGCATGTTTAAGACCTTTTTTGCGTTGATGAGGAACAACAATAAGGGGGTAAGACAAAATAATTTATAGTCAAATTATGGTTTAAAAGTCACATTTAATGCACATGGATATCAAATTGATATTAATAATAATAGCATACAAAAATTAAAATAGTAAAACTGTAAACAATAGAAATTGAATAAAAGAGAAGTCAAGATAAAGTGCATACTTTATTATCACCAGGCCTTTTGAGCGCTGACAAAATACCTGTGCCTGAAAGACACTTTGGGTATACAGTCACGTCTACAAGGATTGCCTGTCCCTTCATAGCACAGACGAAGCTTAGCTTGTCGGGGTAGACAACTACCAGCACATTAAATAGCCTGCATTGTGAATATGTGAACACGACAAAGCGTTATCGGTACTATGACCAAATTAATTAATGTATTGTCTCACTAACGAAATAATTATTTGCACAGATCACCGAATGCCTAGATTACAGCCTCCGCCGACGACGATGACCATCTTGCAAATTAAAATTTAATTATATTTAAAAATACAAGTAAATAATTTAATTCGACGATTTACAGTTCAAATTCAAATATTTAATCAACATAATTGCCTAAAGCATCACAGTATTTTTGATCTTGGAACTATATTTCTAAACTCTATAATTAAAAGATAGTTTTTAATTTATCCATCAGTCATGTTTTTGCAAATCATGACTATCTCTGGGCATTTTCATTCAACAAATTCATCATTTATGGCAACAAAAGATAGAAAAATAGCCGTAGGCTCCAAAAACGTTTGTTTTTTTTCAAAATTTTCTCTGATTAAAGCAACTGGTGAGAAGAAGCCAGAAAACCAAGCAATTCCACAAAAATCAGAAAATCTACACTTCAATTCAGTCAAAAAACTAGAAATAATAATAATAATAATAATAATAATAATAATAATAATAATATTGTTATTATTAAAATGACCTTTTCTAGTTTTCACCTCTGATAACTTTTCATTTTTCAATGACATTAAGAATTTTTTTATTGATTGACAATGATTCAAGTCTATAATTAGTAATTAATATATAATAATAATATATAATTTGGGCTTCCAGAAACTGATGTAATTACTAAAAGTAGTGGATGAGGAAGAAATACACGGAAATCTTTTGCCTTTTCTATTGCCTTCTCAAGACATGTGCGAGCGTTTTTCTAGTGTAAAATTATCTTTCTTCTATTAACTTCGTTCAATTTAGAAGTAACTTCGTTTAAGTAATTCTCATTAGTTTCCTTTTTGTAGGATCCTACAATTAATTTTTTTGTGAATTAGTCTTTACACCAATTGCCAAAGCTAGTGACATGTTTGGGCCACGAATTCCGGAACCGTTGAATATGTCCTTTTTCCTTTCTGTTTCCTTCCGAGTTTCGCTTGTCCATGTGTTGAAGCCACATTAATAAGTTTTTTGTCGCGCCAATCTTCTTGGAATTGCGTCACATACTGCATTTGGATTTCCAGTAAGCGATCCGAATTTCGTACGGCGACACTTGGCCTCACTTTTTTATAAAATTTTAATTGATTTCTCAAAAATGAAGAAATTTTGGACTTGAAGACTGCAATTTCTTTACAACAATAAACTTCGCATTTCCTCGAGGGTTGCATAACAGTTATCTTCCACATAGTTCAATAAATTATTTCCATGTTCTTCCGAAATTAGTTTTTCAAGGCTACCTCTTCTCTCCTTTTTGAAAAAATTGCGAAATTTTTATATTTAATAATATTGGTTTTTATCGATGATTTTGAAATTCCCATTAATTTTCCAAATTTATAAAAATCTTCGCCATTTTCCATGTCTTTGAATATCCGTCTTGCGTGTTATGTTGCAATTTAGAATCTCTTCTCATCTCCAGTGATAAAGCGACTCAAAACGATACATTCTATTCGATTATTTACATCAGATAATTTTTGAAGTACCCATATTCCACAAGTTGACACCTTTCAAAATTCTTTTAAATGTCTGAACTGATGAACGAGGAATACTGTTAATGCCGAATATATTTATAGCTATTAATAAAAATAATAAATATTCAAATTTTTTAATCTAATTAATTTTTGTATATTAAAAATTACAATTAAATTTTTATCCAAAGCAAAGAACTGTTGAGTTAGTATTAAGCGGGACTGATCTCATAATTTAGCTGCTTGAGTCTTCAACCATATCAAGGAACTTAATACAATATGTTATGCTCTTTACCAGTCACAACAGTCCCGATTTTAACTATTGCAGATGGTATTACGCGAAACCGCCAAAAACTTAACGAATCTGATTTAGCCTCTAAAGAAAATGCCTCTGTTACATGATCGACCAATTAAAATTTAGTTTATAAAACACACTTAATTACATAACACCAAAAACATTTAAATATATATAATCCTCTGAACTTAATCCTTTAAAAGTAATACTTCTTACATAATTAATCTTCAATTACACTTATAATTAAAAAACAATTTTGAAAAGAAACTTTATTCAATAAATTCATTTATTTTTCATTGTTTTTAACCAAGCTAAGCAATGCTGTCCACATGTTTTTTTCATCGGATTTTGATAACGAATTCGATTGTATTCAATTGGCATTAACATCGATTCTAGTTTATTAATTAATAAATGGGGATAATAGTAAAAATGTAAAATGCTGTTCTAATTATTCATTATTTCTTTGGACCATTTAATACTACTATCTTCGACCGCTGTGACATTAAATTAATATCCCGGTATAATAATATTCAAAATGTAGATTCAAATTAATAATTTATTGGTTCAAAATTCCACAAGTTTCCATTAAGGCAAATTCAATTCGATAATTTCCACAATTTTCTAACACAAGGCAAGATTCCAATTAGATAAAATATTAACAAATTTTTTAATTCCCAATTAATTCCATATTTCTAATGAAAAACCGTTCGTTCGAACAAACGAATTTCTGAAAATTATCGACTAATTGTACCTTTTATTATTCTTGAGAGAACTAAGAACCTTTTCAAAGATTTTATTTCAGAATTTTATTGATTGAAATTTGTTTCAACAATATTACGACTTATTAAGATACTCCTATGACTACAGTCATAATTGCACAATTTTGAACTTTTAAATTAATAAATTTAATTTTATGATGCAAAACCTTAAATGCATTTGGATATAGTCTAAAAACCAAAAACATACCTCGCAATATAGTAAAAAAATGTGCTTAGCACTTCTGTACACCTAAAAATAAATAGTTGCATTCAAAACCAATATATAAGAGCTATAACTCATTGAATAAATGTTCGATAGCATATTTTTGGGATATATTCATCCGCAATAACTCATTCTTGTCCATGGAGTAGCTTCTAACTGCTCTATTATTTTCTGAAGTTAAATTTGGTCTACTTTATTTTTACAAGTTTGTTTAATTTCTTGTAGTGTTTTGGCGTTATATTTCTGGTAAATTAAAATTAACCTAAAGTCATTCCTCAATTAGCCAACATCACTAATCAACAAACCATTAGCGTGTGTTATTTGTAAATCCACGTTTCAAAACGTCAGATATGTTGGGATATTAAATATTCGTAGATGAATAGGTCTCTCGATCTGACTCATCGTGTTCAATAATCAATAAGACAAAATCCCAACAAAGAAATCTTTGTTGACAAATATTCACCACGATACACAATAATTTTTTCGTACACACCCTAAGGGTATCACGATGTAAGTCCAACTGCAATCTGATTAACTTTATCGATTTACTGCTCTTCACTCGTTTCCTTCAACTCGTTATATTCTCTCTTCGACAAACTGGCAACTTATTTTGTAAGTTGCTTTTAAAGTTTTTGGATTCCCATTAATCTGGATTACTGCTAGGGAAACAATTTCCCATTTCGGAAAATTTATTGCCCGTTTCAATAATTCCGGGAAACACATTATGCTGACGTTCAGCTCGGCGGCCCTTGATTAATGGGTTCGTTGGTAAATAATTTTGTTGGGCCAGAACGTAAACGGCCTTGAGAAGTGTTTTAATGGATCAGTAACACACACGCAAACATAACATGCAGATTTAAATAAACCTGGAAACACCAATTAAATCCTATAAAATATGAGAAAAAAAAGGGAATTAAATATAAATTAATAAACATAAAAATAAATTAAAATAATAACAAAACGCACCAAGATTCGCACGATACCTACACAAACATAACAAGAAAACACAACAAATTCGACAAAATTGGAAAAATTAATAAAAGTTCATTTAAATGAAACTTAAAGAAAAAGATTTGAATTAGTAATAATTCAATAAAAATAAATCAAAAAATGATAAAATTAAAGAATAGAATTTACTAGAAAATAAAAAGGTCGAATTTTGTTTTACTGCATCAAATTTAACATGCGAGAAAATTAGGTATATATACTGATCCATTTTCACATTTAACTTAACCATTTTAAAAAAACCGTTTTTCGAAACAAACCATATTTTTAAACTGTTTTAGAACTTTAAGACTATTTTAAAACTATTTGCAAATTATCTTGGAAATCTCAATTTTCTAGGTGAGAAATATTTGTGTTGGAACCCTCTTTCCACGTCACGTCCATTGCAACTCGGTAGAGCTCTGCTTGGCGTCGACGTGGGGAGAGAGGCATTTATGTTTTATTTTATGATATACTATTTTATGCAATTGTATGGATTGGTTATGAAGGGTAACTATGTTATTTTTGTTTTTAATTAATAAATATTATTAATATACATAAATTGTTTTATATATTTTCATAAATTGAATTAAACTGTCGAAATTTTCCCGGCCCACAGCCAACATATAACGCAAGAAAGCAAAATCTACATAGTACAGATGCATGTAAGTGCGTGGAAAATCGCCAATGATATGTACCCGTGAAGACTCAGCGTGCGCAACGCAGCGGTCGTAACGTCAATATTTATCCCTATAGCTGAAGCGAGAAATAAGGAAGGAGTCTCTGGCTGCTTCCTCGTTTCTCAATTCTGTAAAATCGACCTAAATTCATGTTACATACGGCTCAAAATCATCACACCGAGTAGTCCAGTGGGCACTCAGTAAATATAATGTAAACACAATATGCGTCTAAGGCCTATTAAAGGGAAAGGGTACGGGATTAAATTAATTGAAATCGTTGTTATAACTATTTTGGATTAAAATTCTGAAATAAATAAAATTTATTAGAAATCATGGAATTCGATTAAAATTAAGATTATTGATAAAAATTAAAGTAACCCTTGATAGTAAATAAAGGAAAAGTAAAGTATTTGATGGCTTAAAATTAAAGCAGATATTGGGTAAAGGTAATTCATGATGTAGATGATCGTAAATTATTAAAATTAGGGTAACGGCAAATAATTTCATCAATTAAATTATTATAATTCGTTTCAATAAAGGTAATCCTTGAGTAGGGACGAGTAATGCATTGATCTAATCAAAAGCCAACCACTGATAAACATGAAAGCAATTACGAATCGAATTCATTGATTTCAAATAATGAAACGTATCAATTACAAGTAAAATGATTCTTGAATAACAGTGTGGAATCCCTTAAATAAAGTGTCGATTAAAATTAATGTAACGACAAGTAATTCACTGATAAGTTATTTTAATAAAATTGAAGAAGTGATTGAGTAACAGCAAGCGATTAAATTAAATTGTCGAATATTGAATAAAAATGAATATGTCGTCGAACAAATTGACTCAATTCATTGATAACAATTAAAATGATTTTCGGGTAAATAGAAATATCGCGTTGATTAAATTAATTCCAATAATTATTGAGCAAAATCAATGTAACCTAGTTTTTTTTAGTAAAGTAAAGTATCGATTAAGGATAAATAATATAAATTCCTTAAGTAACTATAATTCGTTGACCAAAGTAATTCGTAGATTGAATAACCGTAAGATAGTTTCTTTGGTAAAAATCAAGCAATTTTTTCGATGTAAATTGAAACTGGATTCACGGATTTGATTATTATCAAAATAATTTCACGGACTAAAGTAATGGTTGATCCAGCTAGCCTTAGGGAAAACTATTAGAAATTTGAACAATAGACGTCAAAATATATTACCGGTAACACAATCTCTTAGTTAGAACTAGAATAGTTTATAGGTTTGGAAAAAAGGGTTTTCTGTAATTATTATAAATTCAGGAATTACAGTAACTCGATTAAAGATAAAATGAACGAATCATTACGTAAATTAAATTAACATAATTGTAAAAACCAAAGTTTAAGATAAGAGAAAATTTGTATTAATATCACATAAAGTGTTACCGATTTTATTGTAGTTGAACAAGTAAAATTCCACACAACGAAAATATTCCAACAAAAGGGCGTTACATCTACTTGGAAGCCTCGGTAAGCGTAGGACAATTCCTAAAAATTGTCAGTAAAATACACTCAAACTAATCAATAAAATAACTTACCAGAATTGAGATAATCGAGTTTAGGCGAAGTAGTTGAACAGTAATTCTGAAAATATGACGTGAATAATGTAATTACCGGAGGTAAACATTGTAAATCACCTTTAGTCCACCGCTCAAGTTGCCACGGTAAGATCCGCCGGAAATCGTTCACCCACCATGATACAACCACGCACGACTAAGCTATTCCAGATCAATATCCGGCCTAGATCTTAAAGTTCGAATAACCGTAAATGAAATTGTTAAACAAACTTTAATCAAATTACGATTCTCTTAGGTCAATACAAGATTATCCACCTACTATCTAACATGTGATATTTTAAGGTTAATATGCATATATTAAATAAATTAAATATCAGGTTAATTTCACCTATATGATTAATTATATTATTATATATCATAGAGGAGTACGTACCAAAGGGCCAGGCCCGTAAAATAATGCAATTTCCCTAGTTAACGCCTATCGGGTAGAGAAAAGTAATAATCCCGTTTTAACCCATCAAACCACGCTCAACAGATGTGAGTGAACCCCTGTCAACCGAGACGACCGGAACTAATTTACATAATATCAGGATAGCGCTTGCTTAGCATAATTTTACATAAGAGCGTCATACAGAGATAATTGACGGAGCATAGCTCACCAAAAACTTGTAGATAAACCGCCTATCCGTTTCACGAAGGTTACAACAGGAATTCGATAAGTTTAAAGTTGGATAAATCTAATGGCAAATAATATAGGCATCACTTAATTGATTTTTATGTAAAAGGGTTAAATTAATGAACAATAGCGAGTCAAGTACACGACCTGAGTAAACTATTTGATAAGCTGTTTTCGTCCCATATATGCAAATAGTTGACCTTGACGCATTTCAGAAGAGAATATGCCGCTCAAATGGAACGACACTCCAATATCCGACGAGCACCCTCGGAAAGAGTCACCCTCAAAGGCGGGGATTTTCCAGAAAATTCAACAGCAATGGCCGTACCCCACGACTTGGAGGTTACTGGGCCTAACAAGTGATCCGTGTGGACTCGCCGGGCAGCAGTACCCAGCGGCAGAGATATATACCAATGCTCAAAATCTCCTCACCCAATGGGAACGGGTGCAGGAGCAGGTGGATTTGCAGGTGGTCAAGGCGAAGATGTATCTCGCCAATGTGGAAGAAGACATCCTCGCCGGGCGGATTTCAGAGGCCTACCCACCTCGCCCGATTCGTGATACTCGACGTCCATACCCCGTGGTTCCACCAAGGAGGAATCGAAATCATCCGCACGAAGAATAGAAAACTTAAAAACTCTGACAATACATAGGAGCTAACTTTGATTTGTTTGTGTTTTAAATAGAAATGTTCGTTAACCGTTTTTGTATTTGACCGGCTGCCTGTGGAGAATCGTTTTGATCTATATGTTTGAGATAATCACCACTATGAATTATATAAATTGCTATAGAAACATTTAATGAGTTCATCCTTTATAGTTATGTTCGTTACTCAAATATTACAAGCAGAATTGTACCGTGTGAGAAATACAAACGCGGACCTCCTCCACCAAGTCCTCCAAATGACCAAAGAGGTCCAACAGATTAGAGCAACCTGGACGGAACCGGGAAAGGTAAAAGCATTGTACCACCGCCTGACCGCAGCACAGAAAGGCTGGACAGAAGAGCGGCAGCTCAATCAGAGCCTGCGCACTCAAATTCGGGGACTCGAAGTCGCCCTAGCAGTCTGCCGGGAGGGGGAAGCGGTAACCTATCCGCTCGTCTTCGCCCCATCCCAGATGCCGCAGAAAATTACTCGAGCAGCGGAGCAATCCACTTCCCCGACTAATAATCGTCGACCGGGACGCAAGGAACGCGCCCGACGTCGAGCAACCCAACTTAAAAATGTCAAGTAGCAAATCGAGCGTGTTGTTGACTCAAATAGAGCAGTCCTAGCCTTAGTCGAGTTGTTTCTTTAATATAATTGTATGCCAACATTGTCATACCAACATTTTTATCACACCGCCGAATCGTCGTCTCAGTTTTCCACCGTCAATTAAGAACCTGATCTAGAATTTCTACAAGGGACAGAGCTAAGTGAGCATAAGTCTTCTATCGACAGCTCGTGAACCCGAGGGTTGTCCGAGCAACTATAGTACTAGCAATGATACTCAATTTTTGCGGGCAATCCACCACTTGAACACATTACCAACGTTGCCTAGCAACGGATGCCAAGTGGCGATCAGAATCATTTTGTATGGCGTTACTAGGGCTACCATGAGGATAAGCAAGATTTGAAACCCTGTAACCCACCAATTTAATTAATTAGTTAATTTGTTTCTGGGCCTCCGACCCTTCAATATACTTTATCTCAATCTAATAGTATTTTATTCGTCTTCACAGTCAAATTTGCCACCAGTTTCCATTTTCCCCCCGAAAAATATTGACTTTTAAAATTTTAATTAATTTTTAATTGATTTTGATTATTTTAAATTTTATTTTTGTTCATGTTTTCTTATAACCCCAACGACAAAATATCATTAAATAAATAATTGTCATTTGAAATGTGACAATAATTAAAATAAATACTATAATAATTATAATAATAAAATATCTTTTTTAATTTAAATTCTTTGCTAAAATTTTCCTATAAATTGTTTTAATTATAATTGTCTGTTTTTGACATTGTTTTAAAATTTTAATATATTAAAGAAATAATCGTAAAGATGAAAAAATAATTATAATAATAATAAAATGAATCTTTTTTAATTTAATTTATTTTAATATATATTAAAGAAATGATCCAAAATTTTTAATTTAATTAATTTTAATATATATATATATATATAAATTTTTTTTAAAAATTTTTCCCTTTTATGGGTTAATAAATTATTTTTAATTCTCCCTTTTATGAGAGTTTGATTTCGCTTTAATGGGCAATTTATCTTTCCTACCCGAAAAAAACTTTGCCTCTTTCATTTGATCGAACATTTCCTCTGGAACTGGTATTGGGTTCGTATCTTTTCTTGTTACCTGATTTAACTTTCTATAATCCACACAAAATTGTAATTCGCCGTCTTTCTTTATTAACGACCACAATCAATGAAAATGGTGATGAACTATCTCGTATCAATCCGAAATCTTTCATTGCCTTTTGATCTTCCATATTATTTGAAATTAATTGTCTTTACGCTATAGATAAAGCATTCATTACGATATACAAAAATGATAAACGTTATTCACGGTTTTCATTACAGTTATTAATTTATATGCAAAAACTTAAAAAACTAGAATAATGAAATAACTTTAAAGAAACTTACAAAATAATAAACTCCTTTTGCAATAATCGCGATGACCCTAAAAATAATAATTACTATTTTGCACTTTTTAAAATAGGAAATTGTTTACGAAAAACAAACATGATGGGGAAAGAAGATTTCACGCGCAAATACCACAAGGGTATTCTTATTAGATATGTACATATGGAAAAGACTTGCACTTGTTACAAGTGACGTTAAAATCGTGCTGTAAAAAGTGAACTATATCGACATTACTACCAATACCTTGATGCAACTGTGGATTTAAGAGATATCGTGCTCATCCTTAATTATTATTTTATTGATCGTAAACAGAATCAAACAATATCGAATACAAGGTAATATAAGGTTAATTCAATATAAACCATTAACAGAAAATAAATGAAATAGACATAGGTCAAATTTTAATAGATGAAGGTAGAAAAACTTCACAGTGAATGTTTTGAATGATTTCAGAAGATGTCCGAGCAGACGTGCTGATTTTAATTTTTGTTTCGTTGCTCACCATATTTTGCCTGGACGTGGTTTATGTGGGGGTAGCTAGTCGACATTGGATCGAAAACGGATGCATTCTTCTAGATCTTTAGGTTAATCTTCTGTATAATCTCGACATCTTGGGAGGGATTTTATTTGTTCAGGCTGGATCGTATACTCTCCTTGAGTTCCATCTGAGTTACATGTATCTGTAGTGTCCTCATCTGTTTCTATAAGCCCATATTTTCTCCCTACTTATTTTTTATATTGAGACCGCAATTAATCATTTTCTTCACTTATCTTGAAGATATCCGGTGCGTCAGCAGCTGTTAACAATCAACGCGTCAATATGTCTATGTTGCTAGCCACGATAATATCGCATTCATTTTCATCATAGTTTATCATAAATAAATTCAAGTTCTCCACAAGTGTATTCAAAAATTTTCAAAATTGATCAATAGTAAAACAATTTTTATAATATTTAAACAATTCTGTCGGAGGCGATTCTTATTTAATTCGGACTTCGATCTAAATTCTGGTTAAATTTAAAATATATATTAGAGTCCACATCTCTTCCATGTGCTGACAACTCGAATCTTTAAGGTTGTCGAAAGGCCTCCCCGTGATAGTGGGACATGTTCTGTCGGAAATGTTCATAGTCTTGTTGTTCACTATATTTTTATAAAATTAAATCTAAAAAGTTTATCTAATACTTTTACGGAATGAATAAATATAATGGTTTAGCTTTAATGGAAATGAGGATCATGACGATACTACAATCATAAAACATGCGCGTGAATTTATTTAAGTATAGTTAGTAAGGCTTGATGAAATTAAGTAATGGAATGTGGTTGTTGATTTATAATGTTGAGTCCCATAAATGATTACACTGGTTTGAGAGGACATTATCGATAATTTATCGAAATAATTAATCGTAATTGATAAATAAAATCACTGATTCAAAGAAAAATAGAAAATCCAAATCTTTTTTGTGAAATGATATTTCTGTATCGCATGAAAATTTGGTTAGGAAGTATACCGTAATATATATTATTTAAAAGGAGATCTGAGGGTTTTCTTTATTCTTATTGTACAGTGCTCCTCCAGCTTGACTGTTTGATCTTCTACGCACATATTTGGACATTTCCCTTGATACTTATTGGATACTCACAGGGTTCCGTATTCCATTTCTAATACTTCAATTGTTTCTTACTCCATTGAATTCTTAATTATCTTCTCATAGCTCGCATATTCTCCAGTGATTGTCGTCCTTAATCTATTTGATTCAACATGTTTCGCATCAAATTATAATTAGCTATCTTTTAAAAGGAATATTTAAATTTATTTCGAAAATGTTGGTATATGTCATATATATGACTGTTCGTATTTTAAATTGTTTATATAATGGATGTAATCAATACTAGAAATAGTGATAGGAATAATAATTCTAATAATTATATTTATGGGTTTTCTTAAGGTTGAATTTTGATAAACATGAAACTTACCATATATATGAATTTCCAAATATTTTTCGGTAAAATTTATTAAATCCAGCTAAAATCTTCCAGAACTTTCAAAAGTAGGGATCGTGCATCATGAATATATTTAAATGGAATAATTTACTTATAAGTTATAATTAAAATAGCAAATATAGACAGACTAGCGTAATATCCTTTGAACAATCAACTAATTTTCTCTGGTAGTGTAAATATGTCAATGTGCTTTATTTACATGTGAAGATTGACATCTTTTTAAAACTGCCTGCAACTGATAGAAAATATTTTAACCATTCTCATGAAATTAAATTCAACATTAAAAATACTCTGTGATAATCATAAAAACTATAAATTTCTTATAATCATAAATAAATGAATATAAAAATATAAATCTGGATACAAAAACAAAAAAACTATTTTCTGCATTCTATAAATTAAATCCGTTATTTTATTGAAATTATTTAAAATATTTTTTTTGGATAAATCCTCTAGTTCATTGTTTTATATAAAAATCAAAACCCTGTGATATGGTTATCTAATAAAATGTTTTGAATTCGTTAGTTTTTCGGGGCTGCAATTGGTGTTAAAACAATCAATATAGTTTTCAAATCCAACTAAGATCACGAATAAATAACAATTAACTTTGTATAATGTTCAAACGGTTATGAGATAAAAGATAAAACAAATAGTAAATTTTTAGAAAACCCAAAATTGTTTCGCGGGTCACGTGTTTTTGAGGCACCTGATCTATGTCATCAAAAAGTATTTAAATCACAATTAACAATCATTGAATTTGAAAATTTCAAGTGCAATCAATAAAACAATTCCACGCCTTTCCCTCAGTCGTGAACGGTTTGTGGGAATTGTCATTGTCGTTTGTCAGGAAACCTATAATTTACGAAAACTTCTTAATCGGGAGTAGCAAAATAGAATCTATTAGACAACATGTTCTTTCTATTTTTGATTTTGAGATTTACATAGCGTCCAAACTTCGACCGGCAAAAAGTTGTCATGACTGTATGAATGAGCATTGCTTCCTTAACCTAAAGCAGAAATTTTCTTACTTAATTCAAACTTTCGGGAAATTTTGTCATTGATTTTGATTGGTCACTTATGGGAATCATGACATAGCAACCGACGTCCAGGAAGCTGAAAACCACACTGCTCGATTTAAGGCTTCTGGTCACAATGAGAAAATTTGCTACCAGTTTTATATGAAAATGAATATCAATGATTTTACTACAATTTGCGTATATTTACTTTAGGTCTCGTTTCTCTTCTTCAAATCTATGAGTCTGAAAGTTAGTCGTGGTGGTCCTTGTCAAATTAGTTGTCCATTTTACTTATTATTGTATATTAGAATAAAATACAATTGATCAATATTAATTTGCTACCAAATCCAACGAAGGCGGTGATCACAGCATTATAAAATTTAGTTTTTTAATTTCACAGGTTTATTACTGATTTATCAATAAATAATTTGAATATTTTAGCTTATTCTGATTAACAGATGCTTTATTTAATTTCTGAGTTAAGGTGATTTATCTGATATTTTCGCTTATCCGACTACTTGCAAGCTATACTGTGTCATATAAACGAAGTTTTAACCCTAAAAAACTTATAAATTATTAAAGATACTTGCCTATCAGATTTCAAAGCCTTTTGCACTTTTTGCATACAACAAATAAATGAATATCCAACCACCAAAATATATTATAATATTATATATTATCAACCATAATATTTTTCTTAGAATGAGTAACATCATTACATATTGACGAAAAATTAGTTTGTTTAATGATTAGATCCTCACGTAAATTGAACACCTTCACTGCCATGTTGACAAATTCTGATATATTTACTACGAATTTTAATCTTTATTAAATCTATTGAAATTGTGTGAATTAAAGAAATCTCAAAACTATACGCTAGCTAATATATTTATTTCAAAGAGAGAACTCGCAGCAGTAAAGTTGCAAAGAATAAGAGTTCTAAATAGAGTATACCCAAATAGAAAGGAATTTGATATGACTAACGCGAAATCCAATATGAACGCACATCATAAAAAGGAAATGTTTCCTACCCGATGAATACCAGCTGTGTCAAGAATATCGATAATCCGAGGTAAATGACTGTCTCTAGTGGTGTCTAAGGGAATGAAATTAGTAATTGGAATTCTCTATAGCTATTTCGAAATAGACAAATGCAGAAATAACAGAAGGCACTTAGACCTCAAAATTTCCTGTCAATATAACAATGTAGCGAAAGGGATTTCACTAAGGAAAATTGACTGTGGCTTTGCTTACCATATTTTTTTTACCATTTTGTCTTGGGTAATCTCAAAAAAATAAAGCGTAAATCGCTTTAAAAATATATTATTTAAACAGAAACACTTTTCCAATCTAATTTATGTTGAGAATTTTCCTAAATATAAATAATATTCCGAGCAATGTAATTATACAATTTCAACATACCACAAACATAATATTTTTAAGTATATCTTACAATAAGTAATAAAAAATATATTTGAAGTCGAAATGTTAAATCTCGAATATAAGCTGCGACTTATGTAAACATAAAAGTTGTTTGTTCAGCTAAAACATGTTCGAATACATAGAAAAACATATTAAGTCACGGTTTATATAAAAATAATTTTTAAAAAACAGTGGTATGTGGCATATAAGTTAGATTTTAGTGTAAATCTTTTATTAACTCTGGGTTTACCAAGGTGTCATTTTGACCCCACTAAGAAAACTTTTTATTAATATTCTTCAAGAATATTTTTACTGTATTTTATGAAAATATTTTAATTATTTCTTATTTATCTTTATCATCGTAAATATAATATTTCCTGTCTATATCAAAGTAATTTTGTCGTTCATAAAATATTGAAGAAATATTGGCAGGGCATTCAAAAAACCTAGACTATTGAATATTATAAATGATATGAGAGGATTGATTAGAAATAAATAAAGAAAACCCTGAGTAGAAACAATTTTACAAATATTTTAGGGTTCATCCGTTTTGATAAAAGAACAGAAATTTTCAAATATCAAAAGTTTGGCAAGATTTTATTGAAAACAGCTAAAACTGTTTTATTCCAGGAAACAACATAACTATCGATTAACAATGTTTTTCGACAAAAGATCGCTGTAGATTTACACAATATATGCCTTTAAGTTAACATCAATAATAATAATAATAATAATAATAATAATAAAATCTAGGTATTATAATATTAATTTGTTATGCGAATGAATTAAAATATAAAATTATTCTTTATTTGATGTTCGTTTTTCTACTTTAACTTCTTAATGGGTGAATTTATTTTTTTAATTAAATGTCCATAAAGATCATTGTGACCCCTTTGGTAGAAATAGGTATATGGTAAACTCATCGTAAACCTATGGTTAGTAATTTTTAAATGTTAATTTATAATACACTCAATAGTTTAAATAAATAAAACCAAGAAGTTCTGCACAAATAATAAAAATTTAATTTCTAAAAAAATGCATAGACAAATTTTCTCTTGCCAGCTCTTCGATTAAATCGTTTATGTTAACTTCAATATTTCGATGATTTTTTAACAAAGCTAAACCATTTAGACATTATTCCCCTAATGCCAGGCGCTTATCAAGGATTTTGTCTTGGTATTTTGTCTTTGGTATCAAGTTCATCCCACCATGAATGTGCGTCTGGATACATTAAAAATATTTTTAATTATTCTGAGTGCCTCAACTTACTAATTTTTTAAAAAAATTCCATAATCATATAATTCCCCAAATTTAGTTACCGTTACTGTGATTATTAGCAAAAATTTAAATTATTAAATTTTTAAGAACTATTAATGTTTTAAAATTATTAATTCTTAAAACTCATTAATTTTGTTTAAATGACAAATTTTTGACGTTGATTAGTCGTCAAAAATTATGACTATAGGGATCAACAATTCTAGACGAATGTTAAAATTGGTGATGTAATCAATGGTTTTTAAATATTTTTGAAAATTTAAAGGTACGTAATGGTAGACTACAACATGACTATGTAAAAAATATTACGTTATAATGATTTTCAAAATTACATAAGCATCAATTTAAACAAAATTTAAAAAGTGGGGGTCTCGGGAAAGTTATGTAACATGTCTGTTATGTAATATTCCTTTGTTCTGGATTGCATGCATTATTCTCAAGAGTTACATATTGAAATTAAAACTTATTATGTAATAAATACGCAACAATAAATAAAATTTGATAAGTGATTACCAATTTCGGATGGTTGACATTCTAAATCACGTTCATATATTATATATCAGTGGTGCCCACTATTTTCTTCAGCAGATCTACTTTTGAAATGTATGAAATATTGCGATCGATTTGAATAAATTAACGGTATGTGTCATAATAAAAATAAAAAAAATTGTTCTAATTTATTTTGTTATTTTAGCTATAAAAATACAAAAAAAGAAATCAATTTAAAGATTAGATTTATTTTTTAAATCCGGCTGCATTTGATGATGTTCTACTATTTTTATGTAATTTGGAATATATGTAGTACTACAATTTCTTAAGCATGAATCCAAGTGTTCATCGTTAAGTTATTGTGATATTTTGTTTTGATTATTTTTAGCTGCGAAAATGCTGATTCGTATCAATAAGTGGATCCAAAACATGCATACAATTTTTCAGAACATTTTTGCAAGAATGGGAACTTTTCTGCCGACACATATTTCCAAATATTTTCCTCAGATGATCTTGATTTAATAAGTACATCGTTTTGTAGACGAATTATTTCTATTTCCAGTTTTTCAATATCTATTTCAAATAGCAATGACAATTTTTCTGCAGTTTCTTCTACCCGAATGTCTGTAGAAAATGGATTTGTCATAAATAAAAGCACATCGTCGAGTTTTTTGAAATCCTGCAAACTTCTATCAAACTCTATTGATATTTTTTATTTCAGTTATGTATCTGTTGGCATCGTAATTTATAGCAGCAGAACTGTTTAGTTGTGCCATCAAATTGGGAAAGGACTCTTAGTTAGACACATTTGACATTCCAGTTTCTTAGGTATATAAACAATTTGGTGTCATACATACCACGACTTGAAGAAATATTTTTTCGGTATATTAACCATTGTGCAATCTTTCTCAAAACATTTGATTTATTAAATGTTCCTTATGTAATGCATGTCAAATAAATATAACATGAAAGAGAATTTATATTTCGTATCAATTGTGAGTCATTATATATTAACATCATTCCTATCACTACATTCCTTCCCCTCTAGAAATTAAAAAAACCTTAATTTCTTTTATCATGTCTCTGAATCGATGAAGAAATTTTCCCCTGCTTAACCACCTGAAATCTTTGTGCATAAGTTGTTCGCTATACCCATCGTGATCACTTTTTTCGACTTGTAATTTAAAAATTCTCCTTTGTAAACTTCTTGCTCGAATTGAGTTTGTAATTTTAAAGGTTGTGGTCATAATATCAGCGATATTGAGAACTTTAGCACACAAGGTTTGTTGAATGATGCAATGGTATGACAGAAAATCGGGAAAATTATCGTCAGCTCGACAAAGATTAATAAAACCGTTATACCGTCCTAACATTGCAGGTGCTCAGTCTGTGGTTATTGATACTAATTTAAAATAGGGGATTTGAACGCTATTCAAGAATGTCTTAAAACTGGAAAATATGTTTTTCGTTTGAGAGGTATTCCTCTTTTGTTGAAAAATCTATGAAAATCATTCTAATGAATATGATTAGCTGTGATATGTCAACTACGTCAGTAGATTCATCTACTTGTAAAGAAAAAGCTGAATAGTCTTCAAGATCTTTTTTTAACTGTTGTTTTAAATCTAAGCTAATTTCATCTACTCTCCGTGTAACATTATTTCGCGATAACTGCAAATCATTAATAGCAGAAACAATTTCCGCTTTATTACTAAAATCACCAAACAAAGAATCAGCAGCCTCAAGAAATGAGTTTGTAAAAATTACACCATCACTAAAATGTTTTTTGGCTTTGGCTATAATTCTATTTACTCGGAGAGAGATACAATGGTAGCTGCTTTTGATTTTAAGGTTTGTTTTGTAAAAACTGACTGCTGGGCTGCAAGACCTGCTTTTAATTCCATAATCTTTACTTTCCGCAACTCACTGTTTTGTGGGTAGTCAATTTCATATTTATTGTCTACTGTTCTAAAGTGTCTTTCAACATTTCCTTTTTTGTAAATTAAGCAACAACACTCGTTTTTAACCATTATGAAGAAATAATCATTTTCCCACTCTTTATGATATTGATACGTTTTAACTTTTTTTGTATTCATTATTTCACAGTTTTCTAAAATATTTTTTAA
Organism: Schmidtea mediterranea; assembly: GCA_022537955.1. Classification (NCBI taxonomy): domain Eukaryota; kingdom Metazoa; phylum Platyhelminthes; order Tricladida; family Dugesiidae; genus Schmidtea; species Schmidtea mediterranea. The sequence continues at coordinate 60,539,650 of CM039680.1, read as the reverse complement.
AATGATCCAATCTAATTTTTAATAAAATATTAAAAAATTTGTTTAATCAACTTATTAATAATCTTAATAATTTTAAATTCACTGAAGATAACTAAGTATAAATGAAAAAAAATTAAACTGCTGTTAATTTTTGCAGCCTTCACTCAAAAAACTAGCAAATTATAAATAATAAATAACTTTACCTTAACGAACGATTCTAGGAGGTTTCACCATAGGAGGTTTCACCATAGGGGGTTTCGCCATAGGAGGTTTCACCACATCGGAGGTTTCACCATAGGGGGTTTCACCATAGGAGGTTTCACCACCCACAAGGAAGCATTAATTATTCTAAATTCATTTTTCTCAGCATATAAGTTTGTATATAAGCTGATTAAAGGTTCTTTAAAGTAAATGGATGAGTTTTAAAGTAAATGGACGAGTTTTAAAGTAATTCAAGGGGTTATAAACTAATTCAAGAGTTATAAACTAATTAAGGGGGTTATAAGCTAATTAGGAGGGTTATAAGCTAATTAAACAATTTATAAACTTTATAGCCATGGTTATAAGTTAATAAGGGCGCATTTCGCGAAATACTCTAATATACACATAAAAGAACTAAGATAATTAAGATAAAGTGACACAGTAACATGCAATAGTAGTAATAAAAAGTCTATCACAAAAAACATTGTAATAAAAGTTACATAAACCAAAAATGTCACTTAGAACTGTTAACGTTTGCTTTATTGGTAAGACAAGTGTGCAATCGCACGTAAGAAAGTCAGGACGTCTGTCTGACCATATGAACGGATTGCACGAGCCGTCCTTTCCGACAGTAGTCTGTAACGCTTCTCAACTGGTTGCTGGACGCCAGTTAGTGCTTGCAAGAACGAAGCTTTCTGTTTCGCACAATCGCCGAGCAAGCCTTCCAAGAAGCGCCACATGCTTGGATGACTACACTGCAGCAGACACTGCAGTCCATGATGCCAGCCTTCACAGATGTTGTTTGTTCTGGCTATTCCTTCTTCCGCAGATTGTGTCTGGTTCCAAGTTTCTATAGGGAATAGCGCTGGCCTGTAATGATCACCACGGCCCGGAAGTCTACGTCCGCGAACATACGTATGCTCGAAATATGATAAAACTTCGTCGATACGATCTGCCTCAGGCATTGATTCAGCAAGGAGATCAAACGACTCCGCAACATCAGCAACTGGGACGCATGCTAACGCAGCTAGACTGCGTATGGCTAGACGTAGATCAGCGCGATTCTCGTATTCGGATTTTAACCCAACCTCACTTACTCTGCGAATAACACTTTGAGCTAAATGGAAATAACAACCTGTTATGCAAGCATTCGGGTAAGCTTGACGAAACGCGCTCATGGCAGCTGTTTCAAAGTCCGTTAGTATAACTGCCGGAGCTGCCAATGGAACGAGTCTGCGAATTTCAGACACCAGACGATCATAAGTAGCACGCGTTTTGTTAGGCAGAAGGCAGTACAATGCGGCTGGGTTGACGCCATTAACGGATTGGAAGTGAATTGTATAAAGCTGAAAGAACAGCGTAGGTACGACTTTAAACGTCCCGTCAGCTAGCCACATTTTCGCACGTGCTAGACCGTCGAGTAGATCTGCGCACCCGAAAACGATTATGCGATCTGTTCCTGCCCCAGAGTCTTACTTAACAAAATCTGCAAACCTTTGTGGGATATCGAAGTCTGTATCATGTGGAACTGGTGGCATAGTAGCTCCGCGGGAGTCATATGACATCTGACGATGCAGACGTAAGACGAGACAGCGTTGTTTTTTTTGGTAACGCCATGAGAACATGATCCGGAAGGGTTGCTGTAACAGCTGCTTGTGTTGCAGATGGCGTCGCCAATGTATCTTGAAGACGCTGTTTCATCTCGCCGATGGCTCGTCTTGCTAAACCGCGACTGTTGTTGCCTTCGTGGGAATGGGAAGGATCCTTGTTTCCAACAACCACAAGATCTCTTGATATCACCATTGCTTTACACTTTAGAACCTGTCCCTTACAACTGCGCCACACAACCGACCCATTTTTCAACTCCCTATGAAACCAGAATTCAAAACCTCTATATAGTAACGTTTTCTTTCCCCTAATCGACATACCATACGTAGCTTGACTACCCATGTTTATGATTGAATTTTATTATAGATTACTAATTTATAATAGGGTATTATATAGTTGTCTATTAATAGTTATTAATTTGCTGTTATATCATATCATAATAAATTTAACAATTGAATTCAAGATGGTGAAACCCCCTATGGTGAAACTACCGATGGTGAAACCTCCGCTGTGGTGAAACCTCCTATGGTGAAACCCCCTAGGTGAAACCTCCGATGGTGAAACCTCCGATGGTGAAACCTCCGCGTACCTAACGAACGATGTTCTTATTAATTAATAACAAAAATTCCAATTGCAGAACTTATTTAAAATGCAAAACAAAAATATTTCATATCTAAAAATAGTATTGTTCAGCTGATTCAAACAGTATACTTGCATTTTTAAATAGTTCTTAGCAAAACAAAAATGTTTTCGACATAACGATTTTAAAATATAGTTTGAAAATACAAAATAAAAACAAATATCAATTTTAAAGGTGCATAGCTGTAAAATGGAATTCCTGTAAAATGGAATTCCCATGAAATGGAATTCCCATAAAATGGAATTCCCGTAAAATAGAATTCTTGTAAAATGGAATTGTTATAAAATTGAAAATATAAACAAATCGTTTAGTAGATAATAAAATCAACTAAGTAACGATTTTATCTATAATTAAAACTTAAAAACTCATAATTTTTTAAAAAATTAATTAAAAATTGTTTTTCTATATACAATTCCATATTCGTTGGCGATCGACTTTAAATAATTAGGCGATCGACCTTGTGGGCACCACTGTTATATATTAATAAAGTAAAGCTAAAGGCAGTTGGATTCGCTTGCATGATAGTTTCTGTTATTGGTAAAGCACAGAGGTGAATATGAGTGTTGTGAGTTTTTACAGATTTCCTGTAACTCAAGGCAAGTAATATTATTTCCATTATACCTTGAAAAGTATGAAATAACGTTGATTCAACTTTTAGTTATATACTTAGTGCCTAGAGAAATCTTCGCATAGTACGGATGAGAATTTAAAGTTTGAAACTAGTCTTATGCGCATAATATTATATATTTTTAATATAAAATAATAAAACGCTAAATCAGGAAGTTAAACATATTTTAACGATAACAAGATATCCTTATCAACTGCGTTCCTTTTTTTGTCGAGCCTAAATGTTGAGTATGAGCAACTGACGTTTGAAACATATATTAAGCTAATTTAAAAATTAATTAGGTCAAGGTCGTTTTAATGTCAAATAAATAGGTCAAGATCATAAAATAAAAATTAACTACATTTATTATACACATGTATTCATTATTTCTTATTTCGATACCTGTAATCTAGATTTCATTCTTCTCATTATTTGCATAGAGTTTATCACTTATTATCGATTAAATAATTTTCTGATTAAATGAGTTTCAATCATGTATAAATTAAAAATTCTTTAATTTTATTTAAGTTATTTATATATTTTACCAAACATTATTATTATATAACTTATAGAAATTAAAATTAATGTTGAAATTATCAATTCATTTGTTACTATTTTCATTTATAAAAAGGAATATTTAACACCTTTAATTAATGATCTGCCAAGAAGCTCATTAATTTCGACTTATTTTTCTGTTCTATGGCAGCATAAATTTTTCATAACGATTCTACCCTTGCTACAAATTATCCTATTTCTTCAAATTATTCCAAATTTCGGTGATTTCTCTATGAAGTACTTTTTACGCTTGTTAGGAAATCCATTTACATAGACTTCAAACAACAAATGTTTGCAGTTTAGTTTTTCCATTCTTAATTTAATAAAAAATGAAAATATGTTCTGTAAAGCATTCTTTTATTTTAGGTTTTTATAAATTTTAAATATTATAAATATAATATTAGGTTCGTTACGCCTAGCAAAGATTATCTAACTTCAAATCAAATTAAATCAAAACTATTATTTTCTGCATCTTAATAACTAATAATAAAAATTTATTAAATTTATGCATGTACAATATATACCTTGAACATTATGTTGAAACAAAGAAATCGGTTTTATCCAACCGCCCTAAACTTTTTTTATAAGATAGCGAGAGCTTGATTCTGATTTAGCTAATCTTCGCTTTAGGATAGCGCTTCTCAATCTTTTTTGGCTTGAGTACCCCTTGGCAGTTTATTTTTTTAAATTTTACCCCTTATATTAAAAAAATTAAAATATTAATATTTTCGTATTTAATGTTATTTAAAACTTATTCTAACACTAAATAAATAGAAATAATGTGCCAATGAGGTTTCTCAGAATGAGCACTGTACTCGTAAATGGTAACAAAACGTTAAGCGCTTTGGCTGAAAGCTGTTCATAGTCAGTGCTGATATGTGACCAGAAGTTAATAAGACATTTTCTTTTAAATTCAACTTTCAAAGTAGAGTCATTTGAAAGATCAATTAAGTTCTCTTTTTCCGTGATGGATAATTTAGCTATTTGAAAGTAGAGTCATTGAATGGATTCGAAATCCAATTGTTTCCTACATCAACTTTGTGAAAATACCTCTCAAAATTTAATTTTAGCTCTTTTAAGTGTTCGTATGTTTTTTCTCAATTCTCTGGAGAAAGGAAGTTTATTCTCCGACAGAAAATTGTGCAAAGTTTACAAAAAAACGGGCTGATCGCTTTCAATACATGTTCTCCAAAAATTATTTTTTTTAATCATTGATTCAATTTTATCCGAGACATTGAAAATCGATATGGAGTTATTTTGTACGTAGGAAAATGTTGGATAAAAATTGGATAAATTTGCGCTATCTTAAAAACTACCCTCTGAATTTTATATAAAAAGGAAGATACAAACCAGTTTCGCTAGAAAACTGTTGTCTACACTTTTTTTCTGAATTAAAGGTTTTAATAAACTATTACAAGCGGGTTTACTCAGCTAATGAGAACTGAGAATCACTTTCTGTTTATAAAATCTAAAATTGCCCAAAAACAAAGATATTAAGTTCATACCTCTTTAACATTTATTCTGTTGCTGACAACTGATTTATTTATTTGTTAGCTCTTTGCTCGCCCTAAACTTTTTTGTAAAATATTTATCTAGTTTTTTTTTCTTTCAATAATACTCCTCGCTTAATTATAATTATACTCGCTCGATATTTGAAATGTTTGTCTTATTTATTATCGTCTAACAATTATTCGTAATCTGACTAATTGCCTGTAATCTAAATTGTTGCCCAACAAATTAGTGGTAGCCCTAACCTAAATTTGATCAGTTATTTAATAGTAAAAATAATTAATAAAATTCATATAAATAGACAAATACTATTTTTGCCCATTAAAAATTACGATAATTGTTTATTCACTATTTAGTTTTATTTTTCTATTATTTCCTTTGAATCGCTAGTTTCAATCTCTTTCTACTCAATCCTAGCAATTTCATTAAATTAAATTTCCAATATTTTAAATATTGTTAATTTTTTTAATATTATTAATATTAATATTTATTCTATTTTTATTTTACTATTGATATTTTTTGAAGTTGATTTTCCTTAATGTCAAGAGCTCAATTGGTTTCATTTCCTATTTTTAGTTTATTAAGTTAACTGTAAAAATAACTCGCCCCTCCCCATGTCAACAATTGTCAAACTTCATCTTTATTTATGTGACGTTATTAACGTTTTAAATTTTCCGTTTCATATTTGTCAAAAAGATAATTTCATTGGCAGTTAATAAAAAATTGATATTTTAAAATTTTCTGTTTATATCATTTTCAAAGTAAATTTAATTTTTAGCTCGGAAAACAAATTGATATGAAAACTATTCATAAAAGATTGAAAGAGGGAAAATATTGTGAGAGGTTGGAAAATCTCGAAAACGATCTTTTGTTGATGTACGGAAATGGGTTTCAAAGTTTTGTTGAGAAATCCCAAGGCTGGTGTGAAGCAGGAAAACTTTATCAAACGGCTTTGGTAAATATTCAAAATGCCAAAAAAAAATTTCCAGCCTCAAAACCCACCAATGAAACGAGTTTAACGTTGGAATCGGTGAAAAGTTCCGATTTGAAGTCCAGCAGCGCCAGTACTATTCTCAATTTGATGAATCCATACAATAGGGGGCAAATCAATGATTACGAACGGATCATACCGATCGGGGATCAAGTTGGCACTCTGAAATCCGGAACACAGAATTTAGCTGGCTACAAAGAAGATAGAAGAAATAAAGTCACAGTTTTATCGTACTTGGATTACGGCACGAATTTCTCATTTGGACCTTCCTATGATTCCGGCAATTCGTATTGCTCGAAAGAAACCAGTGATTCCTTGCTCAGAAATTACAGTGAGTCGAGTTGCGGTGACGATTACCAATGCGATGAGTCCAGTGAGCTGGCAACAACGCCTGAGATTACGATAGGAGACGATTTCAGTCTTTATTTGATGAATGTTTTCACCAGGGATTTCATTAAATCCAGCCCACCTTCCGATTGGAGGAAGGCTGACGACCAATCACAATCAAGTAAACCGTAATTTTCATGTGTTTTTAGAATTTCATCTAGCAACACCGCCACCGAATAAAGAAACTGACTCATCGACTGAGGATAATAATGATGCCGCCAATTCTAGCCTTCAGACGCTATTGGATGAGAGTTGGAAAGATTTGGCGCGATTAAAATCATCCAATTATCAACGGTTATCAAAACTCCAATTGCAGCCGTCGAATGAAGAACAAAGTATATCTGAAAAAGTCACTAAAAATTTAATTAATTTAATAGTGAAAACTAATCCGCAATCCATTACTAATTTGAACATGATTCGTAAAGCTCTCAATTGTAAATGATTTATACACACACGTGTGTGTGTATGTGTAATTGTAATTTTATCAATAAATTTTTTATTGTGTTTTCTTATTTATTTTATTTTTATTAAATTTTTGAAGTTTTTATGCAGGCGATTGGATGAAATATATTGAAACAGTGTTTATACACGAAACAAAATATTTTTCATCGATTTTGGGGGGAGTAGATACAAGTTTGATTGTGGCATATAAGAGGTCAATGCTTACAGATGATGTAACATATATCAAAGACTACAGAGCTTATAGTGGTGCACGAAGAATGGAAAAGGGTAAAAATAACGCAATATCCCTAAAAACTGTTATTAGCGCAATTTAAATACAATATTACAACTTAATCACCCGTTACCCATTGTCAGACAACTTTGCTACTGGGTAGAATGAGTGTATACCAAATCAAATTGAGCGTATTGTGAACTGCTAAAGTTCTGTAATATATCTGTGTTCACGGTCTTCAGTTAGAAAGCCTGTGTTTTATTTCTTATGCCTGAATTACGTTTGTCTGGATATGAAAGGTGCGATATGAGATAATGGGTGCATCTGTGTATATTGCTCAAGATACTTACAGTATAATTATTTTTACTCTTGTAAGTTAGTCAGATTCTAGGTTTAAAGATAACTGCAAAGAAATATCACTTTTTTAAAAAAGAGGTTGCCTTATTATATAGTAAGTCGATTATTATCTAACTCATCGTGTTCTTTCTTTTTTAAATCAATAAAACAAATCCAACATAATACGTTTATTAATCGATTTAAAACACAGTTACACTCTATTTCTATTCACACACTTTTGTTCGTTCTCAAATCTCAAGATGTAAGGCAAAACAACCCAGGAGAGATAACTTTTTCTGGAAGTCTATGACAATAAATTAACCTCAATCTGCTTGTCAAATCAAACCATTATTTGTTTCTCTTTAAGTCACAAAAATTCATTTGCTTTCCTTATCTTCGACTGTAAAATTACTGTGTTCCCTACAGATTCATTTTATATCTGTTTCCGAAAAAGGTTATAATTACTGCAGCAACTTTTATATTTGGATTTGTTTCGTGATTCGGTATTCAACCATACCCTTTTCCCGCAATCAATATTAAATTTATATTATTCCCTTAGTGCAAGGCGCTCAACAGGAATTTTGTTTTAGTATGGTATCTAGTTCAGCCCTGGGTTCGCGCTTGGATACATTAAAGAATTTAGTAAAATATTTCTAATTATTCAACGTATTTTAACTTACTAAATTTTTTTCAAATTTAATTTTAAATTTCTACAACACACTGCACCGTATTTCTCAAATTTACATGGATGATTAGAGTTAAGTAAATAAACTCCTTAATTAAATTAAATGTCCATATAAAATAATATAATTTCCAAAATTTAGTTACCGTTACTGTGATTATTAGCATAAATTTAAATTATTAAATTTAAAGAACTATTATTATTTTAAAAGAATTACTGTTCCATATTGGAAAACATTAAAATTATATTGGAATAAAAATCCCTTTTTCTCGATAAAATAAAGATTTACGAAGTGTTTCACCCTATTCTGAAAACGTTTCAATCAATTTTAAAAACGTTTCAAACTTTTTTGAAAGTTAATTAAAAATATTAAAAAAATAAATACATTTAATTTTTTATTTAATTTTTATATAATTCAAAATATGAAAAAAATTTTATAAAAGTCATAAAGAGTGTAAAAAGGAATCATTTACATACAATTTATTATAGAAACTAATATTTGGGTTTTAAAATAAAAATACCAATATTTTCGTATTATAAACTAGCAATTGAAGAATTGTATTTCTCCATTTAAATACAAAAAATACAAAAAAGATTAAAATTTTAAAGATTTAAAATATTTTTTAGTTTAAAATTGTCTGTTTATGTATAAAGTAAACCAAGTAATTAAAAAATTAAATATATTAATTTTTTTAATATTTTTTATTATATTTTCAAAATTCGGTGAAACGTTTTCAAAATAGAGTGAAAAACCAGTATTACTATTCTCATACTTAAGATCAAAATATAAAATTCACATTTGATATATAAATAAAACGTTTTATCTTCGGGTTCTTCCATAATTTTAAACGAGTGCTGTACATAATTCCATTCGAGTGCACTTTTAAAGAACAATGACTTTTAACACTGTATTTACGGAACAAGATTCGTCGATCAACCAAACAAAAATCGAACTTGAAGCCCTCACACTTTTAGTACGATCAATAACATGTAATCCTATTCTAGAATGGACTGTGAGTTGAAGGAGAGGAGCGATGTCTACAAACTTTGAACTCTGAATAAAATCATGAACTAAAAATGTCTTTAGATAAATTTCTGAATAAATACACTCGAGACTCAACAAGTAATTTATATTTATGCATTATTTTCAGGAACTTCGGATTGAAATGTAAAGTCATTATGCGCAATGAAATCAAGAATCACCTAGAGAAAGATAATATCATTTTCAATTTACAGGCCACATATGAATCAGGATGTCATTGGGTCTTGTTCTCGAAGAAACACTCCGTGTATTTCGAATAATATGGAATTATTCCCATTCGCGATATAAATAAATACTTCCACAGAACGTATGTGTATAACACCCATCAAGTCCAAGATCCGAGAACATCGATTTTCGGTCAACTATGTGTTTTCGTATTGCTTAATCTCAAAAATGGGATGAGTTTCGAGGATATTCTGTGTAAAATCCTGGTAATAAAATGGTTCTTGTTAATATGGACGGAGGGACTTTAGCGGATAAAACTTCTCAAATCCTCGAGCGTGTCGAATTTCCTCAATGAATCAGGAGATCGAATGTGAGGCAATCGGTACATGAACGGACATGAAATCGTTAATGTTAAGAAATTCTCAAGTGTTGTTGTATTGGAAGAGAAAACAAAAAGATATATAAAAGATTATGAAAATGCTTTAAAGAAACAAGAAACTGAAATTCATGAAAGTATTAAAAAACTGGATTAGAAAATAGATAGAGTTGAAAAACATGTTTAGTTAAGAAAGAAGAAGTTAATATTCAAAGTATTAAAACAATGGATGAAAAAATAAAAAGAGAATAATAAAAAAGAATTAGAGAATATTATGAAAAAAAGCTTGGTAGAATAACTAATTTTTTCAAGTATCAGGAAATAGAAGTCATTCTAGATTCAAAATGTTATTTGTTAATTAAAGACGATTATTTAGTATTCAATAAAGAATCTGGAGTGTTTGAGATAGATTTACCTAAACAACTTTTTATTATTATTGTTTTAGAAGGGAAATTTAACTTTTAGGAAATAGGAGTCGTAGCAAAACCTAAGGCAATTATGGGGCAACTATTAAATAAGGAAGCTAAAAAAATTATGTGATTAATGAATGATTATAATATAAACATTAAAAAACATAATAATTTAGAATTTTCTGGAGGGGGTAATTTATGATTTTTTATAAATCCAAAACACGAATTATCAAAAGCGTATTTCGCGTAAGTTTCAGCGGCTGTGTTTTCCGGGATTGGATCATTAGGGATTGCATCTCCCGTTTTTATCCTAATGGCTTCAGTCTTTGGAGGATCTGTTGCTCTTTATTTCTTTTTATTGTAAAGCATTTATATTGGATTGACGTCTCGAAAGAAAAAAATCTATAGGGAAAAATGCCAGGAACTTTCTTTGGAAATAAATATATTATATTATTTACCAACAAAAAGCCCTAGAGGATTGGATATTGTCGACTAATGAGATTGAGGAATCAATTCGAATCATTGGCTATTCCCTTTCTTTAGCAATAGATCACTAATTGCACAAAAACCTCTACAAATAACCATGTAACCCCTTAATTTTAAAAAGGATCTTAAATGAATCGTCATTTTTAATATGCATAATTTCCTCCTGTGCATAATTGTCATCTATTTCAACATTGTCTACTAAAATTGGCCGTAACATCCAGCTTGGAAAATGTATATTTCTAAAACCATCAAATCGTTCCTGCAAGTTATCAGCTAGTAGTTTCAAATGCGTTTCTATTCCATTTACTACTTCATCGCTTACATCACATTTTTGTAGCCAATGAAATTTATCAAATTTTTTTTACAAATGTAGGTGTAATATAACTTAACTTGATCTACAAATCCAAAGATATTCATTTTTGCCTCAACAACTGTTTTTTGTCGCCTTGGAGTTGCTTGTTTAATATATTTAACTTTTCAAAAATATCGGCCAAATAACTAACATAAGCTTTTCCATCATCGGTAATTAAATCATTCATTTCATCATTGTAGCTTAAAAACACCTTAAGTGACTCAAATAGTTCCATAAATGTTTTTAAACTATTGCCTTTTGATAACCATATAGTTTCAGTATGAAGCAATAATTTTACATACTCTTCGTTGTTACCCTCAAAAAACAATTTAAACATACGTTCACACTTTGCACTTGATATTGATTAATACATTTTATTGCCTTATTTATAACGTCACTAAGCACAAGTGACAAGTTTTTTAACACTAAATTCTCCCTAATCTGCGGATTTTCATCTTTTATCAATTTTAAACAACAATTTCGTTTTCCGATCATATTAGGTGCACCATTAGCTACACAAGAAGTAATATTCTCCATCGGTATATTGTTGTCATTAAAATAGGATTTAATAAAATAGAAAATATCTCTAGCTGTTGTTGTAGTTTCTAAATTCTTACAAAACAACACTTCCTCGATAAAATCATCATTATCAATATACCTGAAATACGCCCACAGTACAATTTCTCCTCCTCGTATAATTGATTCATTCAACTGCAACGAAAAATTTCTTATTTTAAGCTTTTCTATAAGCTGATGTTCAGAGTTTCCAGCTATATCATTAATCCTTCTACAAGCGCTACTATTATTCAATAGCATTCGTTCTACTTCTGTAATGTCTTTCTGCAACACTATCCAATGAAATTCAGTAATTGCCGGTTTAATTAATGTTTCTCCTATTGTATGACATTTACCGGATTTAGCTATAAGCAAAGATATGTCATAGCTCACTTCAGCATAAAGCCCAGCATTACAACTCAAACCACTGAAGAAAGTTTTTTATGTTTTTCTTTTTAAAAACACTTCCTTCAAATGTTTAAAGACGGATAGCGGAGAAGTAGAATTGTCCTTGTGTTTTGTCTTTAAAGGCGATTCTAGTCTATTCTTTTTCATTTATTCATTTGTCAAACACTGTTGACATAATAAACAAAACGGACGATTTTCATCCTGCACTGTTGGTATAAATCCATATTTCAAGTAGTCATCAATATATCTATGAGGATTTCTTTTTGAATTTGACATTTCTAGGAGGAAAAATTTTATTTATTTTTAATTAAAAAAAGAATACAACTTAAGCTGAAATTGTTTAGAAAATTTTTGAAAAATAACCAAATTACATTTACTTAATTACTACAAACAAACAAACACGAATCAGTTTTAGCTATAGTTTATAGACAAATTTTGTAAACAGTAAATATAAGTATTTTACCAAAGAAATGTTTGTAAAAAATCAAAATTATAAGGCAACGATTGCATTCAAAAGATGTAAGTACAATACATAGATCTTTGTTAGAGCTATATCTTCAATGTTAAGATTTTGTTTCGATCATAATATACCTAAAATACGACGTATATACTTGAGAAAATTATGAGTTATCAAATTTTAAAAATCCATTAATTTCGAAATTCCCTATGAAAAATCATATTGCCCTAACTGGGCCCTAGGGCCCCAGATGAGAAACACTGCTCTATGTCATCGTTCTTGGAAAGCAGAATATATAATGAATAATTGCAAGGTAGTGGTTGGGTGTTTGAAAATATATTAAATACTTATTTAACCATCTGTAAATTCAAATCTCCTCTAGGAGGGACATATATCCCTCTTCCAACCAAGGTGAAAGTTATTCTTAATATTCAGAATAAGGAGAACAAATGTTTTGTGTATAGTGTCTTGGCGTATTTACATTCGGTAGTTACTACCGAGCATGGTTATCGATGTAAACAATATGAGAAATACGAGCATGAAATTTATCTTGAAGGAATATCTTTCCCTATATATTTGAATGGAATAAAAAGGTTCTGTAAGCAGAATCCAACTATAAAAAATAATTGTCTTCACCATTAATAACAACAAGAAGTTGGAGATTATATGCAGAGATAACCTAAACTATAACGGAAGCAAACGTCCTGTGCAAGAACGTGGTGGTTTTTCTCGGGAACAGTAAATTCGATATAATATACACGTGTCTGAATTGCTTCACGTCATTCAAGGCTGATAATGCTCTCAAAACCCACCAGGAACTATGTGTCCAGCATAAGGAAGGAGTTGTATCACGAATTCAATAATTTCATGTTCAAGAACAAGGTTCCATTTGCGTACTATAGCGATTTCGAATAATGGAATAAAGTTGAGAATGATGGGAATACTGCAAATGAGCAAAAATGGTTTTGTTACTCAATATACATAACAAGCAATTACCCTCAATTAATGAAGGATTAGCATATCCACTATAAAGGAGAAGATGTATCTATTAATTAAATGGAAACCATCAACAACCTAAGTTCGGAATTCCGCAATCTTTTAAAAACAGAATACGAGATAAACGTATCAGAGGAACAACAAGATAAATATAATAAATCCACTCATTGTCATTACTGCAAAAAAAAAATTCACGACCCAGAATTATAAAGTAATTAATCAAGACCATTACTTGACGACCAATAATTACCGAGGAGCGGCACATAATTTTTGCAATACCTTCATTCCAATTTACTTTCATAATGGAAATGGGTATGATTATCATATGATATTCTTACTACTACCTCCTAAAATTACGAAGATAATTTCAAGCACTCGTGAGAAATATATTTCCTTTACCGTCGGATCAATGAGGTTCTTTGATTTGTTCAGGATGATAGTAGGTAGATGTGAGTCATCCAGATCAGAGCTGACGGAAAACAAAGACTCATCGAGTGATGACTCATCATGTAGATTGTGAGTCATGTGTGTGTATGACTCATTGTCTTTGTTCTTCAGCGATTCAAAGATGTCATGTCAAGGTAAAAGCATGGGTCATATATATTTTTCAAAATTGTGATGACTCATGATTTTTGAAAACAAGCAAATTTTTTCTATCCTCGTGAATGTGTATGTAAGGGTCATTTTATAAGATCTTTCCACATTTTATTTTATCAAAATATTATTATTAATATCATTATTAATATCATTATTATTATTATTATTATTATTATTATTATTATTATTATTATTATTATTATTAATATTATTATTATATTTTCTACAAAATCTGATTCATAGTCAAATTTTGTAGAATAAATTATGTCACTTATAAATAAATCAGAGGTGAAAAACAAAAAAGTCTTTCTAAAATTATTATTATTATTATTATTATTATTATTATCATTATCATTATTACTATTATTATTGTTAAAATTATTTTTATTATTGATAAGTAATATTATTATGGTTACTATTATTATTATTATTTTTATAAATATTATTATAATTATGACTGATGTTGGGCCAGAACACAAACGGCCTTGTAAATGTTTAAATGAATCGGTAACACACATGCTAATATAACTAAACCCTATCAAATATGAGGAAAAAAGGTAATAAGATATAAAATAATAAACATAAAAATAAAATTAAAATAATAACAAAATGCACCAAGATCCGCACAAATTAAATATAAACATAACACGAAAACCCAATGATTTTGACCAAAATTTGACAATTTATTAAAAAAATACCAAGTTTCATGAAAATGAAATAAAAATCAAATAATTTGAATTAGAAATAATTCCATTAAAAATCTAAAGAAAAAATTGTCAAATAAAATTTCAAAATAATAAAAATTAAGATTAGAATACACTAGAAAATCCAAGGTCAAAAATTGTTTTACTAAATCAAAAAGAACACGCAAGGTTAGGGATAAAAGATAGGTATATATACCGATGCATTTTCACATAATATACACCAAAAAATCGTTTTTGAAAATCGTGACTTAATTTTCTTAAAAATCTATTTTAGGGTGAGTTTTATTTTGGAACTCTCTCTCCTCTTCGCGTCCTCGCACTCTCGATGGAGCTCTGCTTGGATGACGGCGTGGGGAGAGCAGTATTTTGTATGATGAATTGTTCGTTGGATCAAGTACTTATTATATTGTTTTATTATTAATAAATTATTGATAACATTCAACTTATTTTTCTATAATTATTTTATGTCGAAATTTTTCCGGCCCACAGCCAAGACACATTACAAGTAATTAAAATCAACATATTATTCAGATTCGTGTAAGTGCGTGGAATATCGCCGATGATCTGTGCCCGCGAAGACCCGGCGTGCGGAACGCAGGAATTGGAACGTCAATACTATCCCGTATAGAAGAAATGAGAAATAAGGAAGTGGTTTTTAGCTACTTCCTCGTTTCTCGATTTCTTTAAAATCGACCTAAATTACTCTACACATGGCTCAAAATCACCACACCGAGTAGTCCAGTGGGCACTCATTAATTGTAATATGAACATAATGCGCCTAAGGTCAATCAAGGGGAAGGTGACGGGGAATTAGTAAAATAAAATCTTTGTTGTGAATATTAAAAACGAACGATCACTGTAAATTCAAAATAACTACTGATAGGATCCTAAGTAATCATAAATATTGAGCGAATACCACGAACTGATAACATTTAACCAACCTAAGCTAAGATTTCAGACCCAAAGGAACCCTAATTTCAAGTCAGTATTACGCACGGTTATGTGACCACGATAAACAAAAGACCTAAGATAACTAAATCGTAAATTTTGAGACGTCATCTCGCGCAAAAATTTCATAGTTAACCTGATATAAACCGATATAATATGAAGGATTAGTTTCTCCAAATTAAACCACTGAAGTAGTGAACACCCAGACAGTCTATTTAAGGTCCAAAATAAATGTAAAAATTGGGGCGGTTCCAAAGATAAAATTTTAGAAGGAAAAGTAAAGAAAATTTAAGCCATAAGGACCCTCAAGGACGATGTCACGAAAACCGTACTGAAATGATCTAGTTTAAATTAATGAAATTCATGTGGAGAATTAGCAGACCAAAATATGAATATTCCTCAAAGACTATCAATTCTGCAAAACTTTTAATGTATAAATGAATAAGTTTGATGGCTAAATTAACTCCGAATTATCGTTTAATAAATGTTAAGATTTTTAAAATATACGTGAATAAGTTTGATAACTCAATTAACTTTAAAAAATCATTTAATTAGATGTTAAGATTTCAAAATATAGATGAATAAGTTTGATGATTTAATCATCTTTAAAATATGGTTAAATGTAAATAAATAAGTTTGATAACTAAATCATCCTTAAAATATCGCTTCAAGTAAATAACAAGATTAAAAATTCCTTACAATGAACGAAACTCAATTTACTGATAAAACACATAAAGGTGTTCCAATAGGCATTTAACATTTTTTTCTCGCATAAATTTCCAACAAACAATCCCATCGAGAATGAGTCGAGTTTCGAGTAAACCCAGATGACAGAGTTGGAATGGACCAGAGTTGGATTCCGTTGTGTTCGCCATAAATTTTCTGATATGATATTCTCTACTACCTACGAAAAATAAAGTCAAAGTCAACTAAAATAGTAACGTTATTAAACTCACGTTTTTAATCCGAAAAATCCATCATTATAACACCGCATAAAAAGAGAGAAATGGTGAGCCTTGGAAAATCGAAGATTTTATCTGAATTGACTGCCGCTGGTCAATCGAGAAATCGATGTGCCGGAATGTCGTGGGTAGACATCGCGTTCTAAATTTTAAACCGTAACACGCTCAGGAGTGGACGACAGATTTTTCTCTCACCGTCTAGACACACTAGCGGGTGAGGACCGTGCACACAAGCACACCGCGACGGTGACATGCATTTTTTGACTAGATAATATAAAGGCCTGACACAAGCCAAATCGACAGACTTATAAACACCGTGAACGATGCAATGTCATGAGAATGAATCGGATACAAATGCCTCAGATCAATCCACTCGAGGAACTACGCAGTCGGACTCCCGTATAGACGTCCTAGGTAGATTAATACTTATTATTAAATTCTTTTAAAGGTATAAGCCTTAGAAAATTGACCGGCCGAACAACGATTTCCGCGGAATCTGGTCGACACATTCAACTTGAACCTCTGTAATTTTCTGTATCACGATGAATTTTTTATTGTTCCATGACAGAAATTAGGTCCCATCGACGTTGCACCCCACCAGGTTTCGTTCAACTACAAGTTTATTATACCAGAGTTACAACCATTAATGCCACCTTGTCCGCCGTTATTCTGGCCACCGGCAGTAAAAATTCTCAGATTCTTGAACAATTATGATAATAAGATTTTCATGAAATATTAATTTGAATAAACTCTTTGTTCATTAATAAAATCCAAGAAAGTTGGGTTAGGATTTTATTTCATTACTTAATATCTAACAAGGCGTGCAACCAGATAATTGGGAGTGTAGGAAGAATTTTGGAGTTAGAATCTCCCCTTCAAGGCATTATTTTGTTTTAGTTAAACTTACGATTATCCGCTTATACCGGAGCTCATTATGAACCAACAAAAGCTGCCTCTTGTGGGCACATAATCTGATGGTATTGCGATATGAGACCAGCTGTTTAGAGTGGGTATACACCGACAATCTTGTTTCTTTCATATTTTATCCTAAGGCATTTGGAAAGTAGGTTTGACCATATTAGGCCGATTTCTACTCATCAGGATTTTACATTGTGTTATCAAGTTTAATTTTTTACCGGTTGTAGGTTCCATGCGCCGAATATACAAACATTTTAGTGCCTTGAAACTAGTTTGTCATAAAGGAAAGGTGAAAGATTTTATTGCAAATGCCCAATCGATGACAGTTTTCACGACATCAGGCAGAAGCTAATGAAATGTTCGATGTTTAAGGAATTTTGGGATATTTATTTTTAATATAATTTGTTTCTAAATATAATGAGCTGTTTCATGGTAAATTTTAAATTTCGAGGGTAAATTATTTTTTTTTGAATTTATAATGATCCTCATTCATGATAAAGGTAGCTGAATATTTTAGGTTTTCTATCAACCTGGATTAATATTTTGTTACTCCGAACTAGAATTTTGTTGAAAACCTGTTTTTTCTTTACTAAATTTTGAACCGGATTCATATCCCTATGTGAAATGGTTAAGGCATAAAATAATAATAACTTCAGTTTTAAATTTAGCTCTTATCGAATGTCGAGAATTTTTATTATGTCAATTTTCTCAATGTTATACATCCCTTTTTGTTATCGGCTAAATTTATTCCGACTTTTGATTGTTGTCGTGCAGGCTCTTATCGATGGCGCATCGGTTTTCGGAAATTATAATGAGTATCGAAGCGTTACCCGACAATCTTTAAGCTGTATTAGAAACCCCATTCGTTCATGTTGTTATTTCAGACCGATCAGGACCTTTTATTCGGATCTCCGTATCAGAAGCCGACCAATGGCGTCAGGCATGGAGACGTGCCAATAAGGAGAGGTACCCCGACGTGCCCCAACCAGGAGAAAATAAATGGGAGGATATGCTCCTAATAGAGAGCACAATGCAACAATTCCGGAAGAACAAACAACCAAGTGACCCCAGTCCGGCCTAAGACATCCTTGTGAGGGCCCAAGCACTCCTGACCCATCTCAAGGAGCACCAGTGCAGAGTCAACTCCTTAGTTGACCGAGCCAGCAGTTACCTGGCAAACGTGGAAGACGATCTCGCCTGCGGACGACTCGCGGACGTCTATCCATCCAATCCGAGACCGACCCACAACACGAAACGACCCGTGTTTATCGTTCCGGGCTTTTCTCCCGAAGAAGGAATAGAAAAGTTTTTTCGGGACTCCGAATCCCAGTGACTCCTGAAATTCAGCTATGTAATTTTAAATAAAATATGTAACCTCTGAAAATATGTGTTTACTATTATTATTTTGTAACCTACTTTTACACCATGTGTTTGAATTAATCATATGTCTGAGAATTTCTAATAAATAAATGAGAATTTTAATATTTCCCATTATAGTAACGGAGCCTTCACAAATATGGAAGATAGAACTAAATCATGTGAAACAAGCCAACAAGAACCTTCTCGAAAAGATCCTAC
This sequence comes from Schmidtea mediterranea, assembly GCA_022537955.1. NCBI lineage: Eukaryota > Metazoa > Platyhelminthes > Tricladida > Dugesiidae > Schmidtea > Schmidtea mediterranea. The sequence continues at coordinate 60,520,528 of CM039680.1, read as the reverse complement.
AGCTAACTCGAGAAGTCCAGCAAGTTAAAACCACCTGGATAGACCCCAGGAAGGTCAAATCCCTGTACCAACGGCTCACGACAGCCCAAAAAGGGTGGGCCGAAGAGAAACAATTGGCTCAGAGTCTAAAGATCCAGATAAAAGGGTTGGAGGTTGCCCTGTCCGCCTGTCAAGAAGGGGCAGCGGTAACCTACCCTCTCGTGTTTGCCCCGGCTCAATTGGCATATCGTGAACCGGCGGCGACTCCAACAACAATTGCAACTCCCACCACAACAACAACCAACAGTTACCGACCTGGAAGAAAGGAGCGAGCGAAGCGCCGAGCTGCTCGACTATTGAATAAAGATCTAACTAATACATGAATTGAGTTTACGATGTGATTAAATATACATGTTCATATTTTTTACTTCCAATTAAAATTTCCTTGATGAGCAAAACAAGGTTGCACCTATAAAAAGTTCAGAGACCTACACAGGGACCCAACAGATTAAAGCGAGCACAAGTCTTCTAACGGCGGCTCGTTGGATCCAGGGATTGTCCGAGCAATTACAGCATTAGTAATAACGCTCACTTTTTGCGGACAATCCACCCACTCGAACACATTTCTAACGTTGCCTAGCAACGGGTGCCGAGTGGTAGCTGAAAAATAGTTATATGGCGTTACCAGGGTAAACATAAGGACGTTTGAAACAAACATCAAAACCCAGTAACCCACAACTGATAATATTTTTTTGTAAAATATTTTCTAAGTCTGTAACCCCCACCCTCGCCCTATCAAAAAACTATTTTTGACTCATAATTTTAAAACAACCAAATTTTTTTATCCCTCGTGTATGTGTGTGCAAGGGAAATTAAATAGCAACTTTTACTAAACACTTTGAAAATTTAAAACCGATAAATTATTAATATTATTGTTATTATTATTATTAGATTTCACAATATTATTATTATTTTTATTATTTTTCTCTTAAATTAATATTATAATTCTCACACTATTATTATTATTGTTATTATTATTATTATTATTATTATTATTATTTTTATTATTATTAAAAGATAACGCCAATAAAAAACTTTTCGTACGATATATTTCGATAGCATAACTATCATCTTCAGGTACTCAAAACCAACTAAATATATTATGAATTAACATTTAATTTAAACAAATTATTTTTTTATTAATTTAATTTTGTAATAAATAAATATTTATAAAATATATTCAATTCACTTTTAATTAATTTTAAATTTTAAATTTTCACTTATATTACATTAATTTTTTAAAAATAAACATTATTTTATACAAAAGTGATGGTAAGAAATTTATCAACAGTGATGTATAGTTGCCTTGATATTTTCTTAAAGTTTTAAAATAATTTTTTCAAAAATATAAATTTTACTTAAGAATTTACTAAATGTTTCGTAAATTTACATAAGATATATCTGATTCACTCAACAGAATGTTTAAGCAAATATCATGGTTTTTAATCACAGATTTTTAATAAAATTATTTATTACCTCTTGTACTTTAATTTCCCTAAATATATCTATAGCAGAACCATTTTTTTATAATCTGCATTTCAAACCAATTTAGTTACATAAAAGATATTGTCTTTTTTGTTCATAAACTAACATTATTATTTTTAAAATATATGAAATTTACTAAAATCTAATTTAATACTCAAAAGTTACCTAGATTTTCTATGAATTTACTAAAATATACTTAAATGATCATGCCTTACTATTGTTTTGCTAAGTTTTACAAAAAATAATCACATATTTTTAACCAAAGTAGATAAAAATGTTGCCTTAAATATACATGTTTTTACCAATATTTATAGATTTCCAATAAATTTTATAAATAAAACCCTAAATAATGATATATTTCTGATAATAGTTCACAGATTACCGAAATTAACCTCAAATGTTTGTGTTTCCCAATATCTAATAACTTGCTAGATAAACCGTAAATAACTTTATTTTCCTAACAGATATTCGTAATTTATTTAAGTATTTGTTTAATTTTACCCTAAATATTATTATATTTTGAAATAAAAAGTCAATATAAAAACTATTATTTACTAAATATTATTCTTATTAATCAGTTATTATATGGTGTTGTTAAATGTTATCTGTAAATGAATATATTTAAACCAATTATAAGTTAATTATAAATATATACAAAACATGAGTATTGTTGGGCCAGAACACAAACGGCCTTGTAAATGTTTAAATGAATCGGTAACACACATGCAAATATAACATGCAGATTTAAATTCAAACCTATTGAAACACCAATTAAACCTTTCAAAATATGAGAAAGAAGACAATTACATATAAAATAATAAACATAAAAATGAATTAAAATAATAACAAAAAGCAACAAGATCCGCACAATATAAATATAAACATAACACGAAAACCTAACAAATTCGACCAAAATTTGATAATTTAACAAAATGTGAAATTTCATGAAAATGAAATAAAAATCAAAGAATTTGAATTAGAAATAATTCAATAAAAATTTCAAAAAGAAAAATTATCAAATAAAATTGCAAAATAATAAAAATTAAGATTAGAATACACTAGAAAATTCCAAGGTCGAATTTTGTTTTACTAAATCAAAAAGAACACGCAAGGTTAGGGCCAAAAAATAGGTATATATACCGATTCATTTTTACACAATTTTAATCGGTTTTAAATCGTTTTTACTGGTAAATCAGTTTTCTTAAAAATCTATTTTCAATGTGAGTGAGAGTTTTATTTGAAAACTCTCTCCACGTCACATCCTCGCAACCTCGATAGAGCTCTGCTTGGATGTCGGCATGGGGAGAGCGCTATATTTATGAACATTTTTATTTGGATGATGTATCGGTAACTTAATTTTGATTTTAATAAATTATTTTATAATATACAAATTATGTTTTTGTTTTAAAAAATTTTTTGTCGAAATTTTTCCGGCCCACAGCCAAAGACACATCACAAGTAAATAAAATCAGAAATGTTATTCAGATTCGTGCAAGTGCTTGGAATATCGCCAATGATCTGTGCCCGCGAAGACCCGGCGTGCGGAACGCAGGGATTGGAACGTCAATATTATCCCGTATAGAAGAAAGGAGAAATAAGGAAGTGGTCTTTTGGCTACTTCGTCGTCTCTCGTTTTCTTTAAATTCGACCTAAAATTATCTTACATATGGCTCAAAATCACCACACCGAGTAGTCCAGTGGGCACTCATTAACTATAATATAAACATAACGCGCCTAAGGTCAACCAGGGAAAAGGTGACGGGGAAATGGAAAATTAAAAAATGAAATCATTGCTATGAAATTAAATCAAACTAATATTTTGACCACTAAATTTAAGCTATGGATGAGAATTTAAACGAACCAGATTCAGAGACGTAAATAGGTACGCTCCTAGATAAGATAAAAGATAATAACGAGAGCTTAACCGAAGTCTCGATGATGTAATGGTAAAAACCACGAGAAAAAATGTACTAATCCTAATTCAATCCAAACAGGGAAAAGTAGAAAATGATGAAATCGTTGTTATGAATCTAATTTACTGAAATTAAAGGGATCATATATATAAACTTCAAGTTATCGTCTTGTACTAACACTAGTAAAGTAAAGGTCATAAGCTTTCATTAACATAAAACACCGTTATTTCTTTTTAAAACTGCCAATGTCACGTTAAGATTTGATAAAAATTCCTTGCGTTAGGGTAAATTAAATTAAGGTAGTTGCTGTACGCATTTAATGTTATGTTGAGAGCCAACAATATCTTTTAAATGAACATAAAACGATTATTCTAAATGTCTAATAGTACGTTAGGAATCAATAGATCTACTGGAAGACAGAATAAAGTAAGGTAGTCACCGGAAACCTCAAAATATAAAATAAACTTTTTGACAAAACCCCTTAAAATATTGTATATCATAGCTGTGGTAACTCCCATAATCTAAAATCAGAAAATCGAGCAAGATCGGTGAACATGGTCTCCCAACATAAATTCCAAATTAAAAATAAGAAATCGAGGAACTGAGAAATTCGACTCGTAGTCCTTCATTAATTAAAGAAATTCCCCAATTAAAATGAATAAATATTAAAGCATGTAAATACAAATTACTTCACCACCAACATAATAACAATTATTACATAAGAAACATGATAAGTAATTAGTACATAAGAAACATCGCATCATCATATCACAAATGGTTGCGAGTCATCATAAATTAGCATTTCCTAGATCAAAATAATAAGTTCCATTAGGTAACGTGCAGTTTAGTGGACAATGGCCGATTGCGAATAGATAAGGGAGGTTCAGAAAAGTGAAATGAACGCCAATTTCCTAAACCCGTAATAATCAATTTCAATAACATTAGGAAATTACTTTAAGATCCAAGAGGGGAAAGAAATCCTGCGCATCTGTAGATCCAATACCGGAAATAAGTTTCGGAATTCCACTGGAGCAATCTAAGATGAATAATATGCACGTCCATTAGAAATCATCTATAATAAAATATTAATTTGGTTAGGAACGAATAAATTAACTACCCTCTAGAAATTACAAATCCACTATAGTGCGAGACACTCACGCCTGAAATCGATTATATCAATGCGATGACCTCTTAAAGGAAAGTCCAATTAGCGGACTACGGCTAATGTGTGCACACCAAGTCATGCACCCAGGAATGATACATTGACATTTTCGGGAAATGATAGCGATAAATCGTCACGATTAACAGTGACCTTTTCGAGACACGCAATATTGACCAGTGTGTATTTTCTCTCCCACGTCGGTAAATAGCATCCGAGCTATTTATTAGACGTCAACAATTCAACGAGACAGAATGAATCTCTAATGGAAAAGGAAAAGAATTCGTTCAATAAACTACAGGAAAATTCGTTCAATAATTTACAAAGGAATTCGTTCAATAACCTGCAGGATAATTCTTTGGATAATCATACAGTGGACGGAAGCATAGGGGAGACATCGTATTAGATGGGCAGCCCTTAAGTAACTTATAATTTTATTTTGTTATAGTTTTAATGTTTTATCCGGTGCAAGCCGTAGAAAAATCTCTATGAACAGTCCGTTAACTCAGATGAAATAGAGCAATTCAAATGCAGCGGCGAAAAATTTTAAATTCAAATAAATAATGATCCAAATTTACGCTTATTATTATGAATTTATTAATCCTAAAACCCTGACTGCTGGAAACAGATTTATAATTTATTAGTTATCTAAGTTAAAATCATAAGCATTTAATTTCTGTAATGAGATTTGGAGCTACCATTACTTAAACAAAATTTTGAAATATTATTTTTTAAACTTCTTTTATGGTTTTCGAATTTCAAATTACTTACCCAAATTTTTTTTTATTTGTGGTCCTGTTAGAAAAGGCTAACTATTCTAACTTACAGAATTTATTATTAATTTTCTCATTTAGAATTGTCTAATCGCTGAATTATTGTTATGAAAATTTTTAAAATAGCTCAAACTATTTTGGGAGAACCTCAATTTTTTAAATTAATTCAGGAAAAGTTCTAATTATTTTAAATCATTTTTTGAGATTCCAATTACTTGCATTATTTTATTGTAATTATTTTGAATCACTCAAGAAAAATTCACATTTTTAGGCATTTCAATTTATATGAATTCCCCTAGAGCATTGAACTATTTGATAAAATATTTAGACATTTTAACCACCCTTCTATCATTGTAGGTATTTTAGTTCTATAAAACATTTAGGTATGACACTCATTTCAATCTATTACTTACAAAACCTTTAATACACCCGGAATTACGTGTAACTTCAGATATGTCGATTCTTCCGAAGTAATTCGTGGACCTTTGAGTATTGTTTAGTCACTGGTAGTTAAATTTTGACATGATGATTACAATTTAAATCGTAATATGATTAATCCTCCTCAAAATAGCATTGAGGCTATGCTGCATTGGTTGCTCATTAAAACTATTACTTTTGTTTAACTCACCTTAAATTTAATACCCGTTCAGAAAAATCAGGATCCCTCATCTATGTGCCCACCCGTGTCGCAGATCAGTGGCGACAAATATGAAGACGCATCGGAAAGGAGAGATACCCCGATATTCTCCAACCCGGAAAAAACCGGCGAGACGATATGCTCATGGTGGAAAATACTATGAGGCAATTCAGGCCAAAAGGACAACCAAGTGATCCAAGTCCGGCCCAAGACATCCATGATCGGGCTCGAGTGCTTCTGGCTTACCTCAAGGACCACCAGCGCCGGGTCAACTCCTTGGTAGACTGGGCCAGTAATTACCTGGCCAACGTGGATGACGATTTCGCAGCCGGGCGAATCGCGGATGTCTATCCACCACGCCCAAGACCGGCCCGTAATACAAAACGGCCCGTATTCGTGATTCCGGGCTACCCCGCAGAGGAAGGAGTAAGGAAGTTCTTCAAGGATTCGTGACCTCGCCAATCCGTAAATTACGTTTTAGGTGTTATATTCAATAAATAATTGTTAGAAGAAATTTGTTTTTAGTTTTCTTCCCATTCTTAAAACAATCTTATAACGTATGTTTGAAGCAACTTCCCGTGTAGAGATTTCTGGATTTATTAATAAAAATGTTTTGATGTTCGTCATTACAGAGATGGAGCCATTGAAGATATTGCAGACGGAGTTGGAACGCGCCCGGAAAATCAACAAAAATCTCCATGATCAAATTGTCCAGTTGACTATGGAAGTGCAACAGACGAAGGACGTTTGGATGGAGCCCAAAAAGGTAAAATTGCTTGACCAGCGGCTTACAGCAGCCCAAAAAGGATGGGCAGAAGGAAAACAGTTGGTGCAAAGTCTGCGAACACAAATAAAGGGGCTGGAGGTTGCACTGTCTGCCTGTCAAGAAGGGGCAGCTGTAACCTATCCTCTCGTATTTGCTCCCGCTCAATTGGCTTACCAGCAGGCGATAACATCCCCCACAACGACCTCAACAACAACCCCAACTCCGAACAGTTACCGACCCGGACGGAAGGAGCGGGCTAAACGTCGAGCCACTTGATTGCTTACTCAACTTTAATTAACTCTTAGAATGTGCTTATTGAAAAATTATGTGTATTAATTTTAAAAGATTATGTATGTCTTCCTATTTAACGTAATATCTCTTACAAGTATTCGCGAAACCCGCAATCAACACGCTAAGATGCACCATCACCAGTTGTAGTCGCTCGTTCTATGTCATTATCAAATTCCTATTATTCTCTGATGAATTCAACGATAAACATACGACATAAAGGGGACCTAATAATCGAAAGCGAGCATAAGTCTTCTAACGATAGCTTGTTGGACCCAGAGATTGTTCGAGCAATTATAGCATTAGTAATAGCGCTCACTTTTTGCGAACGATCTACCCGCTCGAGCACATTTCCAACGTTGCTTAGCAATTGGTGTCGAGTGGCAGTAAAGAAAATACTTATATGGCGTTACCTGGGCAACCACAGGGAGATTAAAACAAAGTATGATACCCAGTAACCCACCAGTATGATTAACAAGTTAGATACAGTTCAAAGAAATGTGCGTGATTAACAAAGATTAAAACTATATATCTTTTCTATGATTGTAAATACTGGACTTTTAATAGTTTACAAATACATCAACTGAATATTCTAATGATCAATTTTGAATCATGCTTTTTAATCGAGAAAAATTAATTCTGCTTGGCAAAATGGATGTACTCTATCGACGTTCTGGATAATATTCCATTTATAATATTGCTCCCTAAGGGTCGATCTCAAAGAAATTCTTCATATACATCTGTATATGATTTGAGACCAACTAAAAGTCCATCAATTTATGAATGTGAAGTTTGCATCTGTAAAAATCTAGTGAATCAATAGATGTTTTCTTTCAAGGTATTGAGTCATAATGACTTTTGTAATTTATTAAGTTTTATTTTTAAAATTATAAGTTTTGTGAAGAACCAAAATAACAAAATTCTGAGAAAGATAATATTATTAAATTTGTGAGAAAAAATAATAATAAAAAACAATCATTAATAAATATAATAAAATTGTGAGAATTATAAAACTAAATATGTGAATAATAATATTAATAAAATTGTTAAAATTATAATATTAAATTAGCGAATAATAATAATGAAAAGTTAAAGTATTATAACAATAATAATAGAAACCTGATAAATATTACAGATTTTTATTTTAAATTTGTTGTATTACTTATAAAATACATCTTATTACAAAAAGATTTGATAAACGCAGAATTACTAATATCAATTATAATTTTTCAGCTTTTTCTTCAGCTTTCACATTTTTAATTTCAACATATTTTTATAGCAAATTTCTGAAATGCGTGGATAAAATTATGTTTCAAAACAAGGTTCAAAGACATGAATAATTAATACATTGAAAACGATAAATCCTTATATTAATTTATTTTAGAAATATAGTTGTACGATGAAAATACTAGAGTTTTGTTGCTCCACAATATACTAAAACTACGCAATTATGTTAATTAGAAGCATACATGCGCTCGTTAAATTTATAAAATATCAAACTTTCAGTTTTGACTTAACAGTATTAATAATAAAAATACTTTTTTTTGGTAAAAATAATAATAGTTATCATATTATTTTGTTTTCGAAAAATAATATTAATAATATTAATGATAATAATATTTTGTTTTGAAAAATAATCATAATAATAATATTTTAACATTTTTGAAAAATTTTATTAAAAAAAAAGATTATTAGTCATAATAATAATAATAATATTTGAGTTTTGAAAAACAATAATATTAAATGATGAGAAAATCATTAAAAATAAAAATATTAATAAAATTGTGAAAATTATAATGTTAAATTTGCGAATAGTAATAATAATAAAAATAATAATAATAGTAATAATTTTGTGAGAATGATATTAATAAATTTCAGAGAAAAATAGAAATATCATTAAAATTCTGAAAATCATAATGTTAAATTTGCGAATAGTAATCCATATCTAAAACCAAAGAAATTTGATTTGTTGCTTCGATAGAGCGGTATCACTATCATTGGCGTTTGTAATGATCATTAAACTAACTCTCTATACTATTAAGACAAATCTTCGTGTGAACAACGTCATGCAACTATTCGTCGGTAGGAATAATTCTGTTCTAATTCTTTACTAATTTTGTGGCTTTATTAGTTTTAAGTCTGGGAGATCAATATGGGTTTTTTAGTGGTGAAACAATACCGGACGAGATGGGCCAAGGATTTTTCATTGGTATCGACCTTCGATAAGGAATAGGCTAGATTTAGTGAAATTGGGCATTTCGGTGGATTTCTGCTTTTATTGTTTTGTCGCTCCTAATATATTTATAAAATTTTTTATTGTGATTGTTATTTATTCATTTTTATCTTGGGTTAGTGTTCTTATGATTCTACTATCATTAATCATTCGACAATTTTGTTTAATACAAATGAGTCAGTGATATTTATTATTACTGATATTGTTGTAGTTGTAATTCATTTTATCTCGGTCATTATTATTGTCACTATTTCGGCTAACCGTGGGAAACACTATGTCTACATAATCAATATTAGGGCCTTACCATCAATACTATTACTACTAGATTACTTGTCGGTATCATCTTGCCTAAAGAGGGTTGTTGGCCTGTTATTATATATTATATAGTGTAGATTATAGTTGATTTCTAGCTACTACCTATGTCGTAATTCGATATTATCATTACTAATATAGCGTTACCATGAGCACTTTATTATTGTTGACTATTGTTTTAACAAAATTATACTTTTATTGAGCTTAGTTTATAATCTGATATGCAACTTATTATATTCATTTTAGATAACTTGATCCTAGCTAGTAGGTTACGATACTCATTTTCATAAATTTACAGGTTTTATTTAAGTTAGTTGCATCGATTTCGAATTTCCACTCCCCTTTCCCTCGAATTTGATCTTAAGGAATATGTGTTAATATTAAGATTTTAAGAGTGTCCACTGGACTACTCAGTGTAAGAGGTTTAGCCGATATGTTGTATAGATTTTAGGTCGAATTTTCGGGAGATGGGTGAAAGGGAGCCAGCGAAAAAACTAGTTCCATATCTTCCCACTGCCCCTATAAAATCAAATGATTTGACGTTCGAGTCGGTCGTTACGCACGACTAGACCCTCACGGGTACAAGCCAAAGGCGGAGGAACCGCATTTACACAGCTCGATAGTTATGTCATAATTTAATAACTTGCATATTGTGTGGCTGTGGGTCGGAAAAATTTCGAAAAAGATTCATTAACATAATTCATAAATTATAATTTGTCCCATAACATTTTCTACATGGCATCTCATTAAAACATACACAGTTCATTTCCCGCCAATACGCTCAAGTAGTGCTTACTTAGAAGAATGCTTGAGTTCGTACTACGAAGAAATTATCACCGATAGTTGCTCCTCAAAAGTTTTTATAATTGCTGACTTCGACCAAATAGCGGTTTTCAGATTTTTCTGACGAATAACAATTTAATTTTTTGCGTGAAAAAGTGATTGCTCACTAAGTGATGATAATGTTGTAAAAATGAATAGGTATTTATACCTATTTTGTGACCCTAACCTTGCGTGTTCTTTTTGATGAGTTAAAACAAAATTTGACCTTGATTTTAATAATTATATCTAATTCTAATTTTTCCATTTTCTTACATTAAATAGATAATTTATTCTTATTATTTTTTAATTGAATATTTTTAACCAGTTTTATTTATAAAAATGTTGGTTTTATAAATTAGGCTATTTTAGGCAGATTTTCATTTTATCTTGTTATTTCTATGTTAATTTCGTGTGGATCTTGATGCATCTCTGTTATAATTTTAATTTACTTTTATGTTTTTAAAATTTATATTTAATTACATTTTACCCATAGTTTAGGGTGCTTAACTGGTGTTAATAGGTTTGAATTTAAATTTGCGTTACTGTGTTTGCGTGTTATTTTCGATTCATTTAAACAAAACCTTGTATTGGCCCAACATAATAATAATATTTATTTTGTGAGAATTATAATATTCATAATTATAAAATTATAATAACAATAGTTTTTTAAATTTTCAAACTTTTTGGTAAAAATAAAAAAGTTATATTATTTTTGTTTTCAAAAATAATAATAATATTTTGAAATTTATAATATTAAATTTAAGAGAAAAATAATAATAATATTGTGAAAATTAATAATAATAACAATAATATTAATAATTTATCGGTTTTAAAATTTCAAAGTGCTTAGTAAAAGTTGCTATTTAATGTCATTTGCGCACACATACACGAGGGATAAATTTTTTTTGTTGTTTTAAAATTATGAGTCATAAAAGGGATTTGGATAGAGTGACTTAAAAAATATTATCAGTCATAATAATTATAATAAATATAATAATAGTACTAATAAAAATAATTATAACAATAATAATAGTAATAATGATAATAATATTTTGAAAAAATAAAATGTGGAAAAATCTTATAAAATGACCCTTACACACATTCACGAGAGAAAAAATTTGCTTGTTTTAAAAATCATAAAAATTTTTACCTAGTGGGAAGTTTCTCGGACTTAGAAAAGTTTTCGAAAAAGTATGAGTCTAATTAAGTATGAGCGTGAATATGTAACCATGATTAATCCGGATTAATTATATAATTATGTAACTTAATCCGTCGTAGTAGGCTTATGAAGATTTGACGTAATAAAGCAATTTACAGGAAAATAGAAATACTACACAGAATATTCAAGGAAAGAGAACGAACAAAACTCAAACACAGAAATAGATTAGAACCAACTACCAGCAATGCTACATCCTGGACTGAGACAAGGGTTAGAAAAAGAAATACTAAAAAATAAACAAACCCCAAAAGCCGACGAAATACGTTCTGATTAAAAAACCAATCACAAAGGCTTCTAATCAAATTACGACAGCTCATACAAACTTCTCGAACTAAACAAAAACGTGACTACAATATTAAACAAAATAACAAAGTAATGCTAATAAATAAGGCCAAACAACCGAAATCAAACAAACAAAAACACATTTCATTCAACAATCACAAGTGTCCAACAAAAACACCTATGCTTCAAACACATACACAAAACGGTACAGTGACTGCTTCAAATGTAACAAAACAAATAAATAAACTAAAATAAAACACACAAACTGTATAACTTTTGTTTTTACCTGTTGCTTATTTGTATAAATTTAACACAACAAAAAAGTAGGTAGCTGAAAGGAATCAGTGCAAATTTGACTCCTATAATCTTTCAAAGCCATAATAATATCATATAAATTATAATTACTTTTAATTCATTAATAATAATTTATTATTTGCTTCATTATTATTGTATTTTAATATTTATTTTAAATTAATTTAATTACCTATTTTATTTATTTTAAAATATTATTAATTTTTATTTTAACAAATATTTTATATATTTAAATGAATTAGAAAGTAAATAAATTGAATTTGAGTCGAAGTTATTGTAATGAATTGCAACAAAATTAATAAAATATTTCTACTTACTTATAAAATAAATGAAGATCGAATCTTTGTATGGCGAAAAAATTAAAAAAATTATCCCCAATCACTAATTAGCTACATTTTTTAATCAAAATAGTTCATGAATTTATTTATATTGTATTTTTAAGACATGAAATTTTTAAACAATTAAAAATTGGAATTAGAAAAATGTGATTATACAAATGAATTTAAACGACTTGAACAATTTGTAAAAAGAAAAACTATTTATAAAATGAAAATCACCACACAAACGGAAGCAAATTAACAATATATTTAGTAATCAATATAATTAGAAGGATGAAATTGTTGAAGGTAGCGACATTCTTGTGGTTTCAAGAGATGAAGTTCTTGATGAATGATTACTGCGACTTCGATGCATTTGATTATAATTTGTCGAATAGATGCTTCCACTTCCGAAGTTAAAGCAAGTTATACAAGCAATTAAATAAATAATTGTTAATCCCATTAAGGCAAAAGTTGTTATGACATTGAAATAATGACGGTAATACACTCTACAATACCAGATCATAATCAGTATTGCCCCAAATAATGGCAACATGAAACTTCCTAGTTCAATGTCACTCCTGCTGTCACTGTTAATACCACTCTAAAATTATAAAATTTAAATATATGGAAGCGTTCCGGTTTATATTCAATAATGATTTTTATGAGTGGATTCAAGATTAGTTCATTATATCTAGAGTTAATTCTAGAAATAGTTTCTAACCATTACTAAGGAGTCAGTAGAAAAAAAAGAATAAAACAAAATTCTCAGTAATTTTAATAATTTAAAATTTGTTGTATAATAGATTACTGATAACATATGTTTGGATTTTATATAGATAGTCTGTGCTTAGGTCTGACTCCTTGGTGTTCTTCTTAAATCGATTTAATTAACCCAACACAATAAGATTTATTTCCAATTTATTTATCACAACTTTCACAAAAATCGATTCAATTTACAATACTCTACACCAGAGCTTCTTAAACTTTTGTAATTCACGACCCCATTTATGATTGCGAGTTTCTTGACGACCCCATACAAATATAAAAGAAAAATAAATTTATATTTTTTTAAAATTCCTATAACATCTTCTAATTCTAATTTATAGTAAATGTTACCTACAATAATTGTTATTTTATCTTTATAACAATAATTTTACAAGTTAAAAAACATTTTCTGTTAAATTGTATTTTTATCTCTCGCGACCCCAGAATTTTGCTACGCGACCCCAAATGTTGTCACGACCTATGGTTTAACAAGCCCTGCTCTACACAATTACTCTGCACGATTTCACAAAATTCAATGCGTAGGGATACGTCTTCCAAAGGGATATGTCTATATCTGGTACGCAATTTGTTTGGTTGGTTGATTTATCTTTTAATTTATTACCTACTTTATTCCGCTATCTGAAATATTCTCTTCGACCAACTGGCAATTTTGTTGATCTGCCTTTTCTTTTTATTTTCATCTCGCAACTCAAGTCACCTGCAGACTAAATTGGTTTTGTCATTTTTGACATCTCTGTCCAAAACCAAATAAGTTATTTCCGGGCTCCCGGGGTTTCGATTTGTTTACAATAATTATTTTGGTGGCGTGTTTCTCTTTTATCTCGGGTTTTCTTCGTCAACCAATTTCGTTTTCCGTAATTAGAAAATTTGTTGACGTTCCAGGTTTCTCACACTATTCGGGTTTTCTGTTGGCTCGGACTTGCCATTAACCAATTAATTTTTAATAAATTTCTATTTTTATTAAATATTTCCTTCTGGGGACCCCAATCCATTTAATTTTATTATATTTGGATTCGTCTAGTCATTTGGCATCCGCCCATACCCGTTTCCCCCGATAAACATTTATTTTAAAATTTTAATTGATTTTGCCTTTTTAATTATTATTTCGAATATCAATGTTTTTATTGATTTTCCATTTTTACTTTTGTGCATTTTGTTAACCCCAACACTATGTATACTTTTGATGGTCAAATGTTCAAATTTTTTAATCAACTTCAATTCAATGATATTTCCTCGTATCAACCAGGTCCCATGAAAACTTCGTTTCCATGTTACTTGACTAATACGGGATTAAATTTACGTTTATCGTAATTAGAAAATTTGTTGACATTCCGGGTTTCTCACACTATTCGGGTTTTCTGTTGGCTCGGACTTCCCATTAGATCGGGTTTCCCATTAGCCAATTAATTTTTAATTAATTTCTATTTTTATTAAATATTTCCTTCTGAGGACCCCCAATCGATTTAATTTTATTATATTTGGATTTGTCTCGTCATATGGCATCCGCCCATACTCATTTCCCCCGATAAATATTTATTTTAAAATTTTAATTGATTTTGCCTTTTTAATTATTATTTCGAATATCAATGTATACAGATAAAAATATATTAAATAGTTATAACTTTTGTTTTAATTTATGCTGATTGCTGACGGACAAGCAATGGCAATTATATATAAATTGATTATTTGATATAACTTGTAGCTTTTATGTTATTTTTAAATCCTTTTCGTCAAAGGATTGTGTATTTCCATGTGAGCATGCATAAAAGCTGTTTTAAAACATATTCATTGGTTTTTTAAATCCTTACATTTCCTGGCCATCTTGCACCATCTAAGCATATTTACTTGAAAATTCATACATTATGTGCAATAGACGATTTTCTGTAAAATATTTCGACTTTGGTATACAAAAAACTCTTCTATAGGGTTCGATTGAGGTGAATATAATGGAAGATATTTAAACATAATATGGTGAAACTTAAAATTATCCATTATAAGAGCACTATTGGGTGAATTTCAAACATAAGAAAGCTTTTCGCGTTATAAATTCAATATGTAATTCGCCATTATAAGCCTCAATAGCGAATGATCAAATTTCTATCTATTACAGTGTAACAAGTTATATTCTAAGGTTTCCGGTACGAATATATTTTTATTGATTGGTGAATATTCATAGATTAAATCTGGTTTGTAGATGAAAATCAGGAAATACTTAGGTAATATGCTGTGCTTATATTTCTCATTTTTAATGCTATTTTCTTTATTGGGAGCAAAGTTATTCTTTTTAGTCGATTTCGAAATTTTTACAAAAAAGCATCTATTTAGATTTATAGATATTTTTTGGGGGAATATTTTGTCATGCGATTATTGCACGGAATGTTTTAATTTGCATGTTAATACGCTTTGATAGTGTGAGAAAGCTAGGAAACGTGAAGATTTTCTTTAAACAATTAATATATTTTAAAACAACTAGATTCTTATGTTTTTATAAATTTTTTCGCATGTTAAAATAGAAATTATCAACTCTTATAAGTGACAAGTGAACGGTGTTTAAAATGTTTAATACAAAATTATAGAAAACTGTTGGTTTATACATTTTCGGTGGGAATGTAACAATTACGTTTAATTTTTTTAAATTTAACTTTCACAGTTCAAATTCACTTCCACAATCCAATGACCAACAACACAGCTTGGTTATATATGTTCAATCCTGATGTTGAATTATCAGTTTTGTCGCGCCTTTGTGTGCGATAGAGGTTTTTGTTGAGTGAATCATTTAGGGTGTGCGCACACAGACGCAAGCTTTGCTTTTTAGATTTTGGACAATTTTTGGCAGAATCGATTTGGTGATTTGGATTAAATCTTGGAATAATTTTTTAATTTTATGGACTTCAAAATTTTTGTTTATTCGCGTGAATTTTGATGAAAATTTGAATTTTATTAAATATGTTTTGGCCTTAAACATTATTTTTGGAATTTTGTTTTGGTTTTTGTGAATAAATTCAGTTTTGGCTCAATCTTAAGATGTCGGACACGTTTAATGGAATTTAAAAAATAATGAGCACGTGAATGAGCAACTGACACAATGCACATTCTACATTGATACTTAACGCAATTAAACTTTTATACACAATTAAAATTTAGTTAATTAGAATGATAATAAAGATTTTATAACTCTATGGCATTAGGGAACATCAACAACTAAGTACACCTAATTCTGTTTTTACACGGTAGATAGGTTTCAGACAAAACCGTGTAAAAAATAGTTAAAATAAAATGATTCATACAAAAAAATATACCCTTAAGCTGCTATAAAAATAAAAGGAATTCCCTAACTAAATTTCTCAAAGATTACGGTTAAAAAATATTTTTCTTTAAAATTTTTTTAATAGTGATAAATCGAATGAAATCGTGTAAAAACGGAATCAGTTTTTTTAAACCGTGTAAAAACATTTATTACGTAATTTATTCAGTCCAGTCGGTTTCGAAAGGACTGTAGGTATTTGGAACAATTTATTCAGTGTTGAATGATTCCCAAGGTGATATTTAGGTCGAAAATATCATATGCCTTGAACATGGAAAACTATTACCGTGAGGGGTTGTTAAAAGAAGTTTTTACAGTGCCCTGTGCAATAGTTTTTAGAGTCCTTTTATATTTTGGGTTTATATTTTGTTTGACAACAACCCTTGTATACTGTACTTTATTACACAATTATTAACATAAATGGAAAATATCAATAGAGTAATTATTGTTTTTTCCCATGTATGTTAACAAACCAATATCCAATGAAGTGCTAACGCAGTCCAACTTAATTTACCAATTATTAAAAGATATTTTCATTTAGCGTAAGTAATTTATGGATGGTCCCTTCATCAATGATATTTAAAAAACACAAATCTTACAAATGAAGATTGATAAGAATGAATAGAAAAATGGCGAGGCTGAGTTACCAAACAATGTATTGTGCAATCATTTATCAGACCATACTGTTCAAGCGTTTTATTTTCTTCTTTAAGTTCTTGACCGTTGTAAATTAAACGAATGTTGAGATTCTGAGATTGCTCTTCCAAAAAGTTATTCCTTAGAAACGTTACATTAAAAGTAGAATTAATAAATAAAAAATATAATATGTCAGGTTCAGTGGATTATAACGTCCTGCAAATATTTCGACTGAAACCCAATATATTAAATCAGGAGTACCGGCTTTTTCAACGGTGAGTCAATATACAAATTATCAGGAGGTTCGTAGGTAACGAATTATTATAATAGAAATGTATAATAGATCGTACAAATAAAATCAATAAACAAGTGATAATTAATAAAAAAATAATTTATTATACGAAAGTGTTAAAATTAATAATTATTAATAATTCAATACTAACACTACTGTTATATTTATTTTATGACATACAACAACACTAAAATGAATTTATTTCATTTAACACTATTTTTATTAAACTATTCGAGGAAAACAGCATTTCTCATTTGTCTTTCATTCAATATTCTGTTTTTGTTTTTTTCCTTAGTAAGATTTTTAATTTCAGTTCTAACGAAATTTGTTTTATTATTAATTATTCTATTATTTTGAATAGTTAAAATTTTAGTAGTATAAATTAAAATTACAAAATGTCATCTAATTGGTCGGGCCGTTCTGAAAAACATGGATGCCTACATTTTATTCATCCATGATTGTATATTGGATATGCAAGAGAATGAAAAAAAAATTGGAGGGTAGGGATAAAATTCAAAGATTTATAATTATAGTTTACACGAGGAAATGGAGAAAGAAAAATAATTTGCTTATAGTGCTTGATTAAGCATCAAAAATGACCGTGTTTTATATTAACTTTCGCTCGAAGAGACACATTTCCATGGGATGTCTTATTTTTTCACATACAAAAAGTCAACACTTATTCAAACACAACCACGTCACCTTCATCTGAAAAATCATATTAACTCTGTAAATCCAGAATTGTGATTCTAAATTGAAAAAACATACAGGTCATATTTTCAAATTAGGTCATGTTTTCGGGAAATATGTTATTGAGTGTGACACTTATGAAGAATTTACTGTATTTTGATGAAAGTATATCTACAATGCAAAGAAAAGAAGAATTTCAATCAAAATTGCAACAGATAAAAGCTATTCAGAATAATTAATTAGATTTTTCATAACTTTAAGGTCATTCGCCGTTTAATGAAAATCAACAGATGTCAATTGTGTACAGTAAAGATGTGTAAAGGTAAAAATATGCAATTCTGCTGATTCCCAAGTATATTAAGAATTCCAGACAAAACACGGGCGGCTCACTAGAAAAGTTTTTAATCACGAACTCGTCTGCTAGATCCAAATGTGATAACAACAAGCTTTTAACTTCACCCAATAACAGGTCATGAAATAACATAAATCTTTTTTCTCTTACGTAAAAGACATTTTGTTAACAAAGCTTTATTAACTTTAAAATGGCTTTTAATACAAACTTTTTTCCAGTTTTAAACATTAATCATAAAATACGAAACACCTTGTATATAGTTAGCACTTGATATTGTCCTAATATCCAAAATAATGATTTGAAAATCAAAATGTTCTTTTTTTAATTATTTTTAATCAATATTCCATGAATCTAGTGTTAAGTGTCACAATAAATGTCGATGTATGAAAAATGTTAGTGAAATGACCATATTAAAATGTGGCGGGTTTTTCAGAAATTATTTATTTATCTCTAGTAGCACATTCATATGTCATTATTAAACTTATATTTGGGATACCTTTATTTAACCACTTGCGCTGTATTGACGTGCCAGGCACGCCTTGATGATTGTTGTTGTGAATAATTATTTATATTCGTGTAAATCTTTTATGTAAGACCCTACCCTCGCGCTAAGCACTGGTCAAACCCCTGAGCTCGCTGACGCGGTGAGACGTCGATGCCTTACGATACTTTACATATATAGTAGAGCGCGGCCCAGCTACCGAAAATTAAATCATAGCGCAAGTGGTTAATTGAATGAAATCCATATTTATTATTATTTTACATTCTGTGGATAGATAAATGCTTAGGTGCTTGATTTTTCCAACCAATAAAGTGTTAATTGAAAAATTCGATAAAAAAATTCACAGATGTATATTTAAAATATTTAATAAAGCTAATTGAATACTGAACTATTATGTGAATAGCTTTAAATATTAAATTATAAAATCAAGTTTAGAATAAAATTAAAATGCAAACAAAAATTACACAATATTAGGAAAAAGCTGACGCCATTTTATTTTTAAAGTTAATGTTTTAAAAAAGCATAAGTTACGATTTTTCTTGTTTAAATAGCAGTTTATAAATGGTGTAATAATGTAAAAATAATTGACATAGTAAAACAATTTAAAATCCCCCATTAAAAAGTCGGAAATGAAATTAATTGTATTTAATAGTAACTGACTTAATTTGAAATAATTGTTTAAAAGCATGCAATATGTTATGTAACAGCTTCAATACATAAAATATTGCATTCAATGATAATAAAATACCTTTTAAACAGAGATATTGTTTGCTTGGAATCACCGAAAACTAATTTCTCACAATCATTTAAATATTTTATTTTAATTCTCATTCGTGCTTCATGTGGTTGAAAAAACGACATTTTAGTGTTTTTAAAATTAGTTGAAATAGAAGGGCTTGAAGAATTAAATGATTCTAGAATAAAAATTCAATAAATGAAACGAACGCTATAGACTATATTAAAATGTCTACACTATCGATCTAGCTATTAATAAATATATTCTGTGTGGCACTTATGAACCAATTAGCACATCATAAGTTCACGGTGAAATAAACCCGTGAATTCGGCACTCACTCAATTTGCTAGCCCAATCAAATTTCAAGCCACTCTCAACTCAGTGGAAAATCAGAAATAAAATTCAGATTTTATAAATGCATTCTTCAAGACTGAAACGGACGGCAAATCGACTCTTTAAATGATTAATGAAACTAGCTGTTGTTGACAAGTGGTAATACCTGATCATTAGCCAACAGTTAATGAACAGAATAGATGTAAATTTACATTTATTTTCCAAAATTATTACGGATATTTAAAAAAATTTACATGTTGAAAAAATAAAATTTTGAAAGTATTTAACATAAGCTAATATAATTTTCTGGGCGAAGGGGAAATTCAACGCATTAGCATAAAAAGTATAAGCAAATCACCCATTGTTATTTTTGATGGTGTAGGATATTCAAAGTGTCATTTCTATTTGTGAAATAAAACTGTTTAGCTATAATAACATATAATATTATTGTCAGAAACAGTCCAGAATCAAATTAAGGTGAAATATGTCATAACTTATTATCCCTATGCAGTACCGAATGAGAGCCGATCTTATTAACTTAATCATGGAAAATACAATTTTATAAACCTGGTTATAGCTCAGCGAATGTTGTTTAAAATCGGGATATTTAATTATTTCCTATATTACCGACAAACTATAATAATCGTGCCACGATCTGACTCTGAGACACGTTCAGATTTTCTATGATTATATTTATGCTAATAATTTGTTTATTATAACAATCTTTTGAAATTGTTATTCAATATCTATAAGTAAAAATTAATATAAAATGATTTGATATAACAGTACCATTCAATACCACACTGTGACACAGTCACATATTATAACTTCTCTTTATTCGTTTTAGAATTCATGAATATTTGTCATAAAAGCATGTAACGTGCAAATTACAGGCGTATCACGCTCAACTCTACAGTGTTTATTTTGAATGTGATAGCTTATCATTGATAAGCAATGTGATAAATTGATGTCAGAATATAATTTAAAATCCTTGTTTTATTAAGGCATATATCTTCGATAAGTGAGGAATACTATTTAAATGATGAGCAGTGTTTTAGTTGAAATTCTGAAGATTATGAATTTGAAAATGTTGGTATGAATGTCACTGAATGGAAGTTCATGCTTCACAGCAGAGAGTATGAACAATGTAAAACTATTTCCAAGAAAACACTTTGTGAATTTTATTTGTCTTTTTGATGTCATAATGAACTTATAGGGTGTGAAAAAATCGCGATATTAATAAAATATGATAAAATAAGCATATTATTTCACTACAATAATATAATAGAAAAAAGAGAAATAAATGTATTCAAGAATCAGATAAGGATATCCTAGACCAGTGGTACCCAACGGAATTTATAGATCTATTATTATAAAATTTTAGACAGCAATTTATGTCTTAATTGTTGTGCAAAACACAAAGTTAAGATTCTGATATATCGTTGCGGCATAAAGCATACTTTTAATGACTTTCCAATAAATTAGAATAAGATTGGCTATGGTAAAATATTGTCAATTCGAAAATTGGAGTTATTCAACAACTACGGTATCTTCAGAATAAAGGAATTTAAAAAACTTATAATTTCATAGTGTCTTACATCAGAAATCTTTGTGATTAAAATGCAAGTAAAGGTTCAAATTGTAAAATTAACAGATTAATTCTATTCTCAAGGGTAGTTTGAACCACTGCCAGTTCCAAAATTTCCAAGCAATTAAAGCTGAGTACGGTAGTTTGTTTTATGACACTAATGTGCAATCGTTGAGTCGTAGAAATTTATTAAAGCGTTTTTTGATCTCAGATTCGAAATTGACATATTTTTCTGAGTGAGAACTTTCGGACCTTAGGTACATTGAACATTTGAAACCTTCAAATAAGAATGCAGTGATGTAATCAACTTAATAACGAGTTGTACTAGATGGGGAACATTAAAATAACAAATTTATATTGCAGATTATTCGTAGAAGATTTATTTGAAGATATAGTATTACCAAACATAAAAGAAGTACTAAATACTTGGTAAACACTTTTTTGTTAATTAAATTCATTATATTTATCAAATTACAATTTCAAGTTCACTCGTTTATTTAGAATATTAAAACATCTGAAGCATGGTAATTATTAATGTTGTTTCTACTTTAACATAAAATAGATTTCAATATATTAATTTAACATAAATAGTAATTTCAACTAACTGGTCATATTAAGAGCATTTAAACTATATTATTTGTCAAATATTAGCTTTGAAACATCAATTAACCACTCAGTAACTCTTCATAGAGTAATATAATTGAATTCAGTAGAGTTTTCAGGATTAAAATACTAATATTTCTTTTCAAAAAAAATTTAAACTGCGATTATTCCATGCAACAATATCACATTGAAAGCTTACATGCATTTTTACTATTAGTTGAGTTTGAGTGTTAAATTAATTTTTTTTACAAAAGTCTATTCCTATATTAAATGATTTTATTCCATGCAACATTATAAATAAATACACTGTAATATATGAATTAATTAAAAGTTTGTGGTTTTGGCTTTGGGAAATAATACCAGTTGGTATATTTTCCTAGAATCTGTGCTTTTATTTTATAAGCTTATTAAATTTTTAAACACCCGGTTCCACTGTACAACATGTCCTATAATTTTATAAAAAATACGTGACACGCCAGCTTAAAAAATCATATTACGTTGAGTAACAACTCTATTATAGGATTCTACTTGGTTAAATAAATATGTTATCTCACTACAAAGTTCCTATAATAAAACTATCAAAAAATCTTTGCTTTTAATAATACATTTTTCTGATTTTTTCGTAACCATAAAATTTTATTTTAAATCTTATAAATTACAAATAATGATTAACTTACTAAATTCGTGTTTTCATAAAATTCCATGTCTAATATGAAAGTCTAAATAATTAGAAAATCGCTGTTAGAAAAAAATAATAAATTATATTTTTTTAAAATAAATAACCTATTTATAAATAAGATTAAGAATAGTAAAGTAAAATAGTCAAATTGCAAATAAATTCTTTTCGCTTGTAGTATGTGACAACTCAACACACTATAAATAAGCAATAAAATGAAACCGGTTGTATTACACCAAGCCACCTTGAGACAAATCACCTATAATATAAAACAAAAATCAATAAATTTATAGGATATAAACACATCAACTCGCCTTGAGGTTGCTTGTAAAATAGTCACTGAGACAAACCCTACACTATAGAAACAAAAAGTGTTAGAGAAATCAAATAATGCACATTAACACAATCCATAATAAAACATGCATGTAAACTTTTAACATGTAGCCATCCGAAGTTGAAAAAACCCCTATAATAAATTAATTTATAGAAATTTTTGAGAAATTTTTAGAAAGAAAAATGGCGGAAAAAAATTTTAATTTAAATTTTGAGGATTTTGCTAGGAAATTTCGAGTAAATGAGGATGTATCTTCATAAGATTTACCCTTAAAACTAAAATTAATTTAATATTTCAGATATTTCTGTCGAAAAAAAACAAAACCTGAAATCCGAAAAAAAGCATAAATTGTAAATTATATTGGTAAGTTTTAAAATATAATCATAAACCCAATTATTTTGGGTACATAATCGATGATTTTTTTCAAAAGATGTATAAAAAATATAATTATTTAATGCAATTAATAATTTTATAACTTCAAAAATAATTTAACTCACTTTTTTTGAATAATATCCGAAAAATAAGTTATCATAAAATAAATCATTTCCTGAATATTCATAATCATTATTAATAATAATATGCATGAGCTTGTAGATCAAAAGTTATAATTATAAGTTTGAATAATGATTTAATTTCCTTATAAAATCATAATTCAATTCTTAAAAATTTATAACTTTAAACTTATAACTTTAAAAAATAAATTACTTTGGAGCATTTTCAGAAATGGCTGAAATCCATTAAATTTTCTCAAAAAATAAATTGATTTATGTTTCAACTTGTATTATAGCGGAATTTATCTCAACTTCGCTTGGTGTATAGATGGCACTATTATATGAAATCAGGCATAAATCAACTGTTATAAATTAGGAACAACAAAAACAGATATTATGGACAGATTGATATTTTAACTTAAATTCACATTTTTTTTTAAAAGTTTTTAATTTATAGTCATATTTATTATGAATTTCAAGTCATGTTTCATGTGCAAAAAAGTAAGATTTATTACAGTTTTATTTAGATACAAATTTTTTAAGCTTTTCTAAAATGCTTTCATTCACAAATAATTTCCGGAAAATGTTTTTATATTATTGCAATTAATTTTCTTCCCATTACGTGACTTCGATCAATTTTTAAAAATCAATTTTCGAATACCTAAAGATATTTAACTTCTATATTTTGTTTTGAGATGGTTTTCTTCGAAATTTTTGAAATTTCAAAAAGTTTTAAATTTGAATTTTATTAAATTGAAATATCTTGAAATATCTTTCAATTTCATGTTTTTATAATTAAAAGTATTCGAAACACTCAGGGGTACAATTTTTTTTATTTAAATGAATTTATGTTTTACTCTAAATAGATAATTTTCATTTTGAATTAATTAATATAATTTTATTTCTCGAACGCTTGGCAATAAAAATAATTTGGATTAAAATACGATATGAATTTCTGTCTTATAACAACATAAATTTAAAACGAGTCTTCTCTAAAACATTAAAAATCACAGCAAAAAAAGTTGAGATACTATAATGAAAACTTTAATTTTTATAGTGAGAAAAATCCCTAAGAAACATTTCAGTCTTATAAAAAAAATAATTTTGTTTTTATACTCTAGAAAGTTAGGTTAAAGTTCTCTTAAATTTTATCGAAATAAAGTTTTAAAAAATTTAAATCAAAAATTTCCAAAATTCAAAAATCAAAATTTCAAAATTAATAATTAGAAAAAAGACAGTTTTGTTGCTCTAGAATCATTTAATTAAATTTGTCATTGCAGCGAAGCAATTTAAATGCAATCTTTATGGACATTTTACTAATTCGATTAAATAGTTTTTTAATAAGTGAATAATGTATTCTCTGGAGTTCAATTTTGTATGATTCGTCTGCTTAACTTCGACATCAAATGTATTGTCAAGTTCTCGGTAGATTTAAATTCCTTTTATTTGCTGTCCTTAAATTCCCACCACTAAAAAAGTTGGTCTTCCAAATTTTTACACCAAGTAATTTTTTTTATCATATTACGGGCAGCTCCTTCCATTCATACATTTTCTTCAGGCATAACAAATTTTTAAACAGGCAACTGAAATTTTGTGAACTAAGTTTAAACTCATACAATAAATACGCGATAATAGTTTATTAATCAGTTATTTTAACATAAATGTGCCCCAAACATCTTTCTATAAATACACGTGTATAATGATATGTACAGTGCATTTAGGGTTAGTTCATGTGTTTTTTTAGAGGGTGCTAGATAAAAACAAAAATGTAACATACTAGTTACACAGTTAATCACTAACTAGTTTTGACGCGTCTCGAAATATTAGGTCGTGTAAAAAGTTCCCGGGCAGCAGCAGCAAGTGAATTTACAAAGCACTTTGCATACATGGAAGTTATAAGTTAATAAACTCTTTTTACACGACCTAGTATATTACCATTGCTTGAATAAAACGGTTGGTTAATCATGCTTGCTTTCATTGTCATTCTATGTGTTGAAATTGTAATTCATAAACTGCCAGGGAACTTTTTACACAGCCTAGTAATTTAACTGCAATTTTTGAATCATTATAATAAATTTAAAAAATCATAACTAATTAAAAATACTTATCGATATTAACTATTCAAAATGGGAGCTTCAAATGGTGCATTTTAGAATTTAAATTAATTGCGATCTATATAAACATTTGTATGGCATTTGGAGTAATGGCAGTAAAGAAACGAAAGTGATTCCAAAAATTGACTTGGTGATAAGACATTATGTTACATCCAGATCTATAAAACTCAGCTGATAGCTAAATATAGTATAATATACTAAATATATACTGTCATCAGTTAAAATACAAATCACCGAAGGAATCTTTATTCTAAATAGTAATTCAAGAACATTAAGCCTAGACAAGTTATATATTTGACTTATTGCCGAAATTTTGTTTCATGAACGAAATATTTTATAAATTTGTGATCAATTTCAATTTATTTGGAATGTGAACCATTTTTCAAAATTTATCAATTCGAAAATTCATTTAATGAAATTATAAAGTAAATATGATATAAATTGTAGGCAATTATCAGAGTAGCAATAAAAATTTTTATTTCAGCTTTAGGTTTGAACCCAAAAATTATTTTGCATCCTAAACATTTGAACAATACCTACAATTACACTTGTTATGACTTACAATATAGCAAGTGAAAACAAAAGCTTGAGTCTAAAAACTATTTTTACAATCTCATGATGTTAACACTCAATAACAAATGAAAGAATAAAATCTATGGGCATTGTAAATTATTAAGCAATGTAATTATATAAATGCTTTCTTAGCTTAAATAGCTAAATGGAATTGGTTTGGAATTTGAAATTATCCAGGGGTACCCGGAAGGTGGTTATTATCAAATCTACCCAAATGTTATCTTACTTTAGAGCATTTCATATCATTTGATTGAGAATTTAATTAGAGAACATTTTTATCATTACAAAATTTTCACTCGATCAATATTTCAGTTCGAAAGTCCTGTTTAAATTAGTAATGGTGGTTTCGATTTTCTATCCCCAAAGAAATGTATTTCGAAATCCAAAAAAAGTATAGAGCTACAAACAAGGATGATGACTCAGAGGTGCATAAATATCTATTGGAACCTTTATTTCTTGAAATGCAACAAAATTGGAATTGGTTGAAATCAAACATTAACAGGTTAATTTTTTTAATAAAAATATAATTTTTTTAAATCGATAATTTTTATTGTTTTTAATTAATTATAACCGTATGTGATAAGAAATCTATACACTTGGGAGCAATTCGGAAGTGTAGTCTTTTTTATTACAGTTTTTAATGTAGAATTAAACTTTTCCTAATCACGCAATTTTCATCAATATTTATGATTGAAATTCCTATTTCGGCTAGTACAGGTTTTAAACTTTTTTGAGTTGAAAATTTTTGTTGAGTTTAATTTCATTTGAAGTTAAAATTTTTTTTTAAAAATAATAAAAACTCTAGTGTTTACAGGAGCAGGAATTGCTCTTTGATTGTTCAACGGGTAATACGCTAATTGCAATACAATTATTAAACAATCTAATTCTTCTCAACTTTATTCTCATGGGGCTAAATTAGAATACATTTTACAAATGGTTGAAATTTGTATCATATAAATATTTTAAACTCAAATAAGATTTATTTCGTCGAAATATACATTTACTATAGCATTTAATGAAACTTTTAAATGTTATTGGTAGCAACAGTTTTTGGATTGAAATGGAATATACGCCAAAATAAATCTGAAATTCTTTAATAAAACATCATTCTATTTATTTTTTCAATACCATTAAATTTTAATAATAAAAAGCTTAGAGTTCTGATATTGTTAAGATCAATTAGATTCTGAAGTATCGAATTCACAGAAATCCTCGTAGAACAAACTGAGTGTATAGTGAAATAAATTAAATTTTATAAGAAAATTTTATAATGCTGATTTTTGCGATTTTATCTTTGCGGTATTAACCAATAAATGTAAACATTTTAATTAATTTAACATTTATTTAATTCAATATTACTAATAAACATCTACTAACTTCGTGTAATTTATGTATTTAAATTTTTAGTCCCAAACATACAGTTATTTGTATTTTAAATGTTATTTAGGTTTAATGATTATAAATACCTTCAATAATATTTTCATTAGCAGAAATACTTTCCGAAATTTCAGGAAGACTATGTCGATTTCTAATGAGATTTACTGATAGTCTTTCTTCATCTTGAAATAAATTACGTTGTGTTGTATTCTCAAAGTTTTGAACTCTTTGATTATTTGCTTGTAAGATTATGGTTCTTACATCACGAAAATCACAATGAACTTTAGTTGATATCCAAGCGAGAATTATTACAATTGCTATACCAATTACCAAACCAAATACCCACAGCTCATTTATCATCACTAATCCATTTAGGTTCATGGAAATGTTATTAAAATACTTAATAGAATCAAACACAAAAATAAAGTTAGTAAATATGAACGGAAAATCTTATTAAATTATAAATGTGAAATTTACTGTTTCAAATTAGATCTTGAACCCTGACATGAATATAATAATCTATTATTAATAGGGTAATTTTTAAAAAAATAAAAATAAATTTACGTTTACATTAATTTAAACAATCAACATTCAGTTTAAATCATTTTCTTTAATTTTTAATTATTAGTTTTTAAGTATTTGAAGAAATTTTGTTGAGTTAAACTTTTCTCAACGATACTTCTAAAAGATGATAAACTAAAATATGTAAAATTAGTGATAAACCATATAAAACTTTAGACAATTTTAAATTTATAAATATTTTATTTGTTATTAATTTCTAATTATTAATGAAAAAATACAATATTTTAATAAAGTATTGAAAATGTGAGATACTTACTAATTTAAACATGAAAATTATTGACTAAAAGGCATAAAATGTGTGGGGTGTTTGGTAGGGCGATGTTAATTAACCTTGACCCCATATGAAATTGTTATCTCTCCCCCAATGATTACCCGTTGCCAATGGATCGCCAAAGGTGAGCGCCACGTAGGAACTGCTAAGGCCCGATCCCATAGCGGGTTCAACGCACCATCGATAGAAGGTACGCGTGCGACTTCTATTTTCGGTCCCCTTCGCTTGCAAGTGCAATTCGTTGTCTATTTCTCTGATTTGATCTCATTGTTTTGCTTAGAACCTTACTAAATATTAACAAGAGTACACATATTTTAACTAAACATTTATTGTTAAAACAATTTTTATTTCTTCTGCTCTGACGACCTCATTGCTCGTCGTCTCGCTCGTTCAAATTTTCCTGGACGCCGTTGGGGTAATTTTATCGCCGGCTTAGATGTACTGGTGGCATCACGATACGCCAGCTGGGCCGGCGCGAAGACCAGAGGGTACGTGACGGCTTGACCCTCTTGACAGGCCGCCAGTGCCACTTCTAACCCTCGGATCTGCGTCTTCATGGCCTGCGTCAACCGTTTTTCTTCAGCCCATCCGCGTTGGGCGGCAGTTATTCGTTGGTATAAGACTTTTGCCTTGGACGGTTCTACCCATGTTGACTTTATGCGGTGGATTTCCCGAGTCATTTCCACCAGTTGTCTGTGGTCAAAATTCTCTTTCCGAGTGCCTTTGAAAATCGTATTCAAAATTTCATCTGAATTCATTTCTACAATAAAACAACTCATTAGCAACTTAATCAATTTATTATTTAATTTAGTGATTTCAATACGTTAGACTATCTATATTATAATATTTATAGGTAATACAGAATATGATAAAACAGTGGTTCTAAACTAGCAGTAAGAAATGAAAATAAGAATTCCAAAACAATTTATTCTATCAATTCAGTAATGGCGAGATGATGAATAACGGCGGTTCGAGTTTGGCTTATCGACTCGTCGTGTGTAGGGGTGATTTCCCTTCGATTCCCATTCTCTTAACTCTGGCCTCATCCCATTCGGTAGAGACTTCTTTGGTAAGGACACGATCATCGGCCTGATAGGTTGATTTATCCGCGGGTCATCGAGGTCAAATGAGACACCGTAAGAGGGTGCGTACCCATCTGAGCTCGGGATTATTCCGGCCGAAATTTCTTCGTTTATTTGTTTGAGGTGTTGATGGGCTCGATTCACTTCCCTGTTCGTTCTTCTTTGGTGAGCCTCTAATCGAGCGAGTTTGTCCTCGGCTTGACCGCGGAGTTCGTGAGCTGGGTTTCGCCCAGGCTCCCGTTTAATAGCCACAAAAGTCCGTTCTACGTCTGCTATTCCTCCTTGTCTTCCGGTCATTGATTCTCGGACTGGAGAGATTGAATATCCCTCATCCCACATCGCCTGTCTGCATTTCGCGGCGGTGTGAGATGGGAATCTCATAGTTATGCGGGACTCGTCTATCCAGGAGTCTGTTTAAAGAAATATCATTAATTTGAATCAAAAGAAAAAGAAAACAAAATCGCATATTGTATCAAGGCGGGTTTTCTTTACATGAAGGTAATACTCTTTTCGGCGATAACGAAAACATCGGGTTAACTTCTTGGACTTGTGTAGCGAATATTTTCGAACGGAGTTGCGGGGTATTCGTGTGGAGTGGCGAATAGATAAAAAAAAATCGAACATATTATTGGGGTTATCTTGTTGTCAAACGAATATTAACCTAGTGTTCATCTATCATAAGGTCGGCGCGCGTAAATCACGTCGAAATTGTTGTTCAGTTCTAGCGCGTCTGAGGGGTGACAAACTCTAGTCTCTAGGGGTTCGTTTTGGCCGAGGAGATAGCTGGCGATTGTCGGAGCGAAGCATCATAGAGGTGTCGCGTTTAATTCATCTAGTTTTAGATTTGTTGGGTATCTCGGGTTGACATTTCTACTTCTACTTCATAACTTGGACTATCATGATTGAGTTCACCTAGTTTTCAGGTTTAATGGACCTTTCGAATTTATATTTCCACTTGAGCTATTTCGATTTTAATTACTGCTTTATCATATAGTCGTTCGTCTTGGCGATATTCATGCGAAAAAACGAAATTCAATCAAATTTAACAAGGTTAAAATTTATTTGCATCATCATCGTTATACTCAAATCCTATGAATCGGCTCAATCTTTCTTTAAATTCATTGCTGGCTGAACTGGCAATTCTTTTCCTCATAATAAGTTGGACGGTTGTTGTGGTTGATCAGAGTATATAAATAATTATAAGGATTAAAAATGGAATTTATATAAATATTAATTTTACTTTTTTGGGCGCCCGTTCGATGCTCCATGGTGATCTCGTCGCCGCTGTGATGGTGGGAAGTATAGTCTTGTACTCTGGCTTTTCCTTGTCTATTAGATTGTCCTGCGTTATTCATATTGACTTGACTAAAATTCCTGTCCCTTCGTCTATCCATTTATACCGCCTCGATATGGTGCACGCATGTTCACTTGTCGATCAGACATATGTACACTCGCTGATTATTCTGATTGGTGGATTTTCTGTTGACGTGGAATTCAGTGGCGAGGATTTCCAATTGATTTAATTTTTCCACGTGTTTGTTCAGGTGTCGCATATTCTTGTTTTTGTCGACGATTAATTTAAATTGCCTGTTGGCCACGTCACCTGAGTGATTTTTCATAGTTCTCCGTATTGATTCGCGATTTACTTTGTGATTTCCTTATGGATTAGCACCTCGATCTATCTGTGTTATTTCAATAATATTGCATGGATTTTGTCTCATCATTTTGGATTTCTGGCTTCAGGTGAAATTTAAATAATTGATTTTTGAGCTTTCTTTAAACGATTAATTCAGGTTCTAGCTTCTCAATGTTCGACAGCCAACCTCTACACAGGTTCCTTACATCGTCTAGTTTGGTATATTTTGCTAGTTACTTGTCGTGAAGGCAATCATGGATGATCACTGGTCTATTCAAGATATTTTGGAATTCAATATATGTGTCTCTATTCTTATCTGTTATTGTGTCCATTTGGGTGAAAAGGAGATATACTATGCAAATCTTTGATGCTGTGTTTTGTTAAAGTGATTTTTTGATCTCGTTTAAGTTCTGGATATTTTATTGATAAGTAATTTGGTTGTATTAATGACAATTTCGAGTTTATGGGTCTTTTTATTCGGTGGTGGAAGGTCATAATTGATTTAATCAAAACGCATTAGGTTATTTTTGGGTTGAATTTTTCTTACGTTAGATTTACGAGGGACTACGTTAAATTCCTATCACTAGATCATGGTTAATTACGATAATTTTGACGACTTGATTACTGGGAAGTAAATTTTTTACATTTCAGTTTTGAGAAAATTCTAGTTTAATAATAATAGGTATTAATGATAATAAGGATTTTGGCGATAGTGTGATTGTTAATCTAGTCATAACATTAGTACATTTGGGTGGTAATAACTTCTAACTACAGCCTAAAGTATTCTATAACCTTATCGTTTTATTCACAGTCTATTCCCTCATTATTTCTCCATAACTGCGGTGAAATTTCTCAGCTAGATGATTTTTACTAAATCTATTATGCTTTATTTTATTATTTTTGCTTCAAGACATTTATAAGACATTTTAACGATTTCCGACTTCTTTTCCCCAGTCCCTTTTCCTGAATATTGATCTTAAGTTGATTATGTTTATATTAGGATTTTAAGAGTGCTCACCGAGCTACTCCATGTTTATGATTTTGGCCGATGTGTGAAATCAAAATTTAGGTCGAAACTATGGGAAAATTGGCGGTGGAGGAGCAGCCAAAAGACTACTTCCCCTCCTCCCAATTTCCCCTATAACGGTTGTGATTTGACGTTTGGGCCCTGCGTTATTCACGCAGGAACCTTCACGAGCACAGGCTATTGGCAGATAAACTGCTCCTACACAGCCTGAGTTGTATGTATATTTTATTAACTTGCGGTGCGTGAGTGGCTGTGGGCCGAAAAAACGATTATAGCATTGTCGGAAAAATTTCATTCCATTAATGTTTAAATTTACCATATACCACATTTCATAAATTTTCTGAGCATAATATATAAGGTTTGAACATCATATAGCAACACTTTCTCCCCACGCCGACACCCAAGCAGAGCTCCATTGAAGTTGCGAGGATGCGACGTGGAGAGAGTTTCTAACAATTCTCTCACTCACATCAAATAGTATTGTTCCAAGTAAAACTGATTAACTGGTTAAAACTGGTTTCAAGTTTTGAAAAAAAACTGCTTAAAATTATGTGAAAATGAATCAGTTTATATACCTATTGTACGACCCTAACCTTGCGTGTTATTTTTGATTTAGTAAAACAAAATTTGGCCTTGTTATTTTCTAGAATATTCTATTCTTAATTTTATTATTTTTGTAATTTATTTTGATAATTTTCTCTTGAATTTTTAATTGAATTATTTCTAATTCAAATTCTTTGATTTTTATTCCATTTTCCTGGATTTTTGTATTTTTTTTTTGGAAAATTATCAAATTTCAGCCAAATTTAATGTTCTCATGCTATGTTTATGTTTGTTTCGTGCGGATCTTGTTGCACTTTGTTATTATTTTAATTTACTTTTATGTTTTCTAATTTTATATTTAATTGTTCTCTTTCTCGTATTTTAGCAGGGTTAGTTGGTATTTTAATAGGTTCGATTTTGGAACTGCATGTTGTATTTGCGTGTATTTTACTGATTCATTTAAACATTCCCAAGGTCGTTCGTGTTCTGGCCCAACATAAGTGTGGTGTTTTGTTTAGCTTTACTTTTATCACTATGGCAAGTAATGTGTTTTAATGTCAAAATCACTATTACGACACATTTATATTAGTCACAACCACTAATCAAAACACAATTTAGCCAAATTACACTTGTTACAAGTGATGTTGGTGCTATGCCCCTAAGGTGGAACACATAAGTAGAAATTAAAACCCTCTGGCATGCTAAGCCACTCATCCATTGTGTTGCGTACCTGATAGGGAACAAGATTTGCAGGCGTACACATCTAAAGGATATTTCAATCAGATATGCGGATAAAAAATAACTTTGAGTCACCCGTCACAAGTGATGTTGGAATTGTATCTAGGTGGACGATCGTCAATAAAAGTTAAGCAATATCTCAACGACTGCTTATACCCTGAGCAGATTTTAGACGTTCTTGTCTTCGCTTGATACTGAATCTGAGAAAATTTCGTAGTAACATGAGCAAGCGCGCTCCATTTTTTTATCTACACAAGTTATTTTCCTAGTAAACCCGATGAAATGACATTTTATTCGATCAATTAAGGCGTTCTTAAATAATATAGTAAAAATTTAATCCATTAAAAATTAGTTTAAAACATATCCGCTCGTTGAACTTCAATCACTAGATGGACTCTTTGCAAGATTTTTTTAAGTGAAATTATGAATAATAGATATAGAATGATAAAGGAAAATAGATTGACCGTAACATTTCGAGTCCTCACCAAGTAACACTTCAAGATCAACAAAGATCGTTAAAGTTGAACTTCTCATGGATGTAAAAAAATTCAGTCTTCATAAAACGAAATCTTTGAAAAGTCTTAGTGTGGATGCTTTATTCGTCGCCAAGTAGAAATTTCGAAAAATTTCCTTCGTAATTTTGAGCAATCGGATTGTGTAATCCTGTCCACATGGTGTTTAGTACTTATTTCGATCTAATAACATGGGGTTGTTCTTTGATGCTCTTTGATCTGGTTCGTTTACTCTAATGTTTTCATTCTTCACCAATGTATTTTATCTCTAATTTGAAGCATGTTCAATTCCAATTTCAGCCAGTAATGTAATTCGAAGGTTTACAGTGGATGAAATTTATGTTTTTGTCGATTTCTGATGTTGATGTGTGACTCTACCAATGGAAATTTTAACCAATGATAAGTTTCAGTATTTTCCTTTTCCAACTCATATACAATACGATTATTTTTGACTTATGGAAATTTAGAAACACTTATTAATATTGCTTTTGGTGGAACATTCTGACATCACTGTTACACCTAATATTCTATTAGTTTGAGTATTGGATGGCTCTACTAATAATAACCTTAATGAAATTCGTGAAGCTTTGGACAGGGATCCGTCTTATTACTCAAATTTCATTGGACTCGTTTGAAAACTCCATGCAACGTCCTACTCCTTTCATTTAGTTTGGCTAAGTATATTAATTGTTTCAGAAAATTTTCAAACTATCCCACATATATTTTTAATCGGAATTCTCTCAGAATTTATCCACTAATTTTTATTTTTTGAAAAAATTCATTTTAATCGTCCGGAATAAATTTCAAACGGCTAATTTTCAAAGTTATGCTGTTGCAATGATTTAATTTTTCAGCCTGTTCCGATATCCTTCATTTTTACCTAAGGAATAGTATGTGTTTATATTATATTTAATGATTACCCACTGGGCTACTCGGTGTTAGTGATTTTGAGCCGTTGTGTAGATTAAATATTTTTGTAGATTTTTCTGGTATCGCTTGGAAGATTAATGAGCCAAAAGACCCGCAATCAATCTTCTCTTTACCACTAGTTGATTTTACGTTTGAGTTCACCGTTTATCACGGCTAAACCTTCAAAGTCACTGGTCAGTTGGAGATGAAGTGCTCTACACGGTATTGTTAAATTGTGTAATAATTTTCTTCCTTGTAGTGCATGACGGCTGTGGGCCAAAAATAAATAAATAAAATTCTGCTTCATACAATTTTAATCGAATAAAAATTTCGATGAACAGTAGTTTGGCCATAATAATTTATTGTCTTATACGCAATTATTCAACCTCTGAATAATTAAACTCAATCTTTTTCTTCTTATTAATTAAATTTACCTTCTGGTGGGTATTATTCTAGTCAATATACCCCCCGTTATCATTAATTTTCTTCAAAACACTCAATTTCATTTAATATATTTATTTCTTTAAATTTACAAATTTTCTTTCAAACTATTCTTTTTTTTAAAACTTTATTTCCGTGAGTTATTTAAATAACCCCAATCTCTTTGATTTTCGAGATTAGCACCAAACTTCAAAATAACAAGCCAGAATCAATTTTTATTTACTTTTTATTTTACTTTTATTTTATTTCATATATATATATAGTATTTACATTTTATTAAACATTCACTATTTTACATTTCCTCTTTCTTGATTTGACCTAATCGATCAATATTCGCTAACTTAATCTAACTCTAACGGAAACAGCTTTGTAAAAGAACGTATGAATTCCTTTTCATTTACTTTTAGTTTCACCACTCTTGATCTGCCATCTCTACCTGGGTATAATTCTAAGACCCTCGCTAATTGCCATTTTCCAGCTTCGTTCTTTCTATCTATTATCCACATAACATCACCTTTTTTGATTGCTTTCTTTTCTTTTGTCCATTTTACTCTAGAACACCACATTGGGACCAATTCTTTCATCCAACGATTCCACAGATGAGTTCGTAGCTTCATTACTCTTTTCCATCTGTAGTTAATTCTTTCCTTGCAATTCCATTTCAATTCTTGTTCACCTTCAACCGTTTGTAATCGATCTCTGAGGAAATGGATTGGAGTTAAAGCGTTTAATTCTTTACTATAATCTACCATAAGAGTCATTGGCCTTGAGTTAACCATATCTTTCGCTCTAATGATCAAGGTATTCAGTTCTTCATCTGTCATATCTGTATTACTCATTATTACTGACATTGCTTTCTTTACTGCTCTTATCATCGCTTTGAAAATGCCTCCAAAGTGTGGTGCCATAGGAGGATTATATTTCCATCTGATCTCGTTCTCGAGTAACACCTTCTCGAGTTTGTAGTTATCTATAACTATGTCTTTAACCCTTGTTGCTGCTCCATCGAAGTTGGTACCATTATCTGATATCATAGTCCTTGGTTTACCTCAGCGAATAATAAATCTTAAGAATGCTCGTATAAACGCTTCCGTTTCCAAATCATACGCCATTTCTAGGTGAACAGCTCTCGTTTGTAGGCAAGTAAATAAGCATAAGTAACCTATTGCTGGTGTGATGCCTCTTCTTTGTACGGCGAGGAATGGGCCAGCGTAATTTACCGCTGTAACACCAAATAATTCTAAAGGCTCTTCAAACCGCTGTTTTGGCAAAGGTAGTATCAAATTTTCGATTCCGTTATTTTTACTTCTTTTGTATATCAAATAATTCCTTTCATATTCTCTTATTAGCTTTCTAGCACAGACTATCCAAAATCGTTGTGATATATCGCTCATCAGATGAGATGTTCAGGCATAGTGAGATCTATCTATATGATAATTTCTGATAATCAACCATGATATCCAACTCTTTTTCCCCAACATTATAGGATATCTAGTTTCTTTTGTGAGGATTTCTGCTTCTATTATCCTGCTATTTGACCGTATTATTCCTTATTCATCTATCATCGGATTAAGCTTCAACAATTTGCTCCTTTGGTTCACCTCTTGTTTCTCTTTTAATCTTTTCATCTCATCTCGGTAATAATTCTCTTGATCTCTTCTAATTATTGTTTTCTCAGCCATTTGAATTTCTTCCATTTTCAACTCACCAGATGTCCGCGATTCTGATATGGTTCTAGAGTTATGGGTAAATCGTAATACACATCCCATCACTCTTCGTACCTTCTTGCAACTCGAGTAAGTTTCGGGTTCAAGACTATTTACTAGGTAATTTTTGACTTTATTTTGGTTGTCGTTAGTATTCTCTTTATTGTTTCTTTTGTTACTTCTTTATTAGTGTTTTCAATATTTAGTTTTATTTTCGGCCACTCGTTTGGTTCTAACCCTAAAAATTCAGGGCCTTTCCACCAGTGACTAGAATATACTAGCTCTTCCGCGAGAATTCCCTTGATAATAAGTCAGTTGGATCCATCTTGGTTGATACATATTTCCATTGCCTCGGTTCGGTATTCTCTTGGATTTCTCCTACTCTGTTCGCGACAAATGTTTTGAATTTCCTTGATTGTTGTCTTATCCAGTAAAGCACATCCATACTATCTGTCAAGAATGTTACACTTTTTATATCACAGCCTATCGTTTTAGTTACTTTTCTACTCAGCTTCAACCCAAAACACGCACCCAATAGCTCTAATCTTGTAATGCTAATAGTCTTTAGTGGGGCTACTTTAGTTTTTGAGGTAACAAATCGTACTTTTACTCTTCTTTAGATTTGTTCTAGAATATACACGACCGCCCCGAAAGCTTCAATCAACGCATTTGAAAATACATGGAATTCCCATTCATTTTTATTCTCCTCTATTAAACATCGGGGAATTTCTACTTTCCTTATATGTTTAGCTTCTTTCAGCCAACATTTTACTTTTTTCTCAACATTCTCGGGTAACTCGTCGTCCTAATCGACTTCTAACACCCAAATCTCTTGCAGTAGTATTTTACCTCGTATAGTAAATCGGCTTAACAATCCCAGTGGGTCAAACACTCTCGCCATCCAACTCAACAAGTTTCACTTTGTCACGTGAATTGATTCGAAGGGTTTCATGGAAAATTTGAACATATCTTGTGCAGTTGACCATCGTAGTCCCAATGTTTTCATTGTCATCGTGATATCATTATCAACGTTTAAGGTTTTAGCTCTGCATTCCTCCGGTATCATGCTTAGTAATCTACTTGAGTTCGTCATCCACTTTCGGACTTCCATACCTGTTTTATGCCAGATCATTTCTAAATTTGATTTTAAATTTTGAGCTTCTTCTTCTGTCTCCACTGAATCTAGACTATCATTCATAAATGTAGATCTTGTTATTGTTTCAACTGCATGTGGGAATTCTTTGATATATTTGATTGCGTTTTCTTGCACTACTATTTGAACTAGGGATGGAGAGGCGTTAAGTCCGAAGACTTATTTCGTAAATTCGTACGATTTGACCTGACCATTTTCACTCCATAAGAACCCTAAATATGTCCTTTCTTTCTCTTTTACTTGAACTTGTAAAAACATCTCTGAGATATCACACACGATTGCTATCTTATACCTTCTAAACATCAATAGTATCTCCATCAAATCGTTTTGCAAATTATGACTGGTCTCAATAAAATCATTTAAACAATAGTCCTCGTCCTTCACTGCTGCATCGAAAGCTATCCTGACCTTTGTCGATTGTCGATCTCTCTTTATTACCGGAAAGTGTGGAAGAAACCATTTTGTATTTGTTTCGTCATCTGGTATCACCTCTTTTATATAATATTTTGCAGATATCCAGCTATTATTTCTCCATATTCTTTTTCTAGTTCTTTATCTTTCGAAAATCGTCTTTCTAAACATTTTAATCGTATCTCTGCCATTTTACTATTGTGTTTCATTTCGTTGTCTTTATCTTTCCATGGTATTTTTATTTCATATTTGCCTTGTTTCTCATTCATTGATGCTTTAATATTTTGGTAAATTTCGTTTTCTCTCTTCGATAGTATCTGTTTTGTGTTATTGATTTCTTCAACTTTCCAGAATTGTTTTATCATTTCCTCTAATTTATTTTCTTTCGTTAAAAACGTTCTTATAAAATTTGTTTGGTGTTCATACCTTTTTCCTGTCATTGGCCCACCAATACAGGTCCATTCTAACGGTGTTAAACGAGCAATTGGTTCTCCTTCTTTTCCATGGATTTCCTTGATCGTTCGGTGCATCATCGCATAGTCAGCTTCAATAAGAACATCTACTTCTAATCTCTTTGTTAGAACTGGAAATCTTATCGCTCTTAAATAAGGCCAAGTTTGTCCTACGTTTCTCCAATCGACCACCTTCATATTTCCAGTGATTGTCTTTAATATCAACTCATTAAACTCTCTTTTTTCATATTTCCATACGTTACTTAACATCATATTGACGTTCCCTACTGGAACAGTTTCTGCTTTTTCTCCAATGACTTCAATCTTTACTCTCTTCTCTTTAGTTTTTGCATTAAGTTCTGTAACTACTCTTTCACTTACATAACTGGCTGTGCTGGCATCATCCATGAGTACATTCAACGTCACATACTTACCGTTGTATTCGAGTATCACAGAAACAGTTCTCAAGCTAATCTATCGACGTTCTGTTGTCGACAATAGTTTATTTGTTGTGCAAAGAGTATATCAAAGAATTACATTCAGCTAATGGCTGATCTAATAAATAAGGAGTATCGATAAGTTGAGATTTTAAAATCCGATAGTCACGCTGACTGACAAACAATGATCTAGTTGTTGAATCTTGAAATAAAAGTTCATTTTATTTTTTATGTAAAATTTAGTTTTTTTGAAATGTTGTTTATTCGAAGTAGTGTTGTTTGGGTTTTCGGCGGATTGGTAAATTTAAAAATGGGTTTGAATTTTGGTCAATGTTTTTGAGGATTTGTAGTTGAAATTATTTTAATAAATTAAATTGCTAAGAATAAAACGAATTGTCTTATAAAGAAAACATATTTTAAAAATGTTTCATATGATCGATGATGATTTGTCTAGTAGTGATTCGGAATCAGAAGATTTTTCAGCGGAAATTATGAAAATTGATATGTATAGAAAAAATGTTTTAAAAAATCCTCTTGATTATAATTCTCATGGGAAGTTAATTAATGCACTAAAACATTCAGAAAAGATGATTGAAGCAAGAGAATCAAGAGAAACTATGCATATTTATTATCCATTATCCCCTGAAATGTGGATTGATTGAATCAATGATAAAAAGTTTTTCATACGTTCTCTATTCATTCGTGCAATTGAAGATTATAGAAGTGTCGATGTATGGTTTGAATATTGTCAATTTATGTTAGGATATTTAACTGATAAAGAAGAAATTAGACAATGTTTTGAAGTTGCTATTGCTCAAGTTTGTACTCATTTAACCAAAGGATACTTAATATGGGAACTTATCTTATTTATGAAAAGTCACCTTTTGTAGATGATGGTAGTGATGAACAAAAGGAACGAATATATAAATTATATTTAAGACAATTATCTCTCTCTTTACAAAGTAATGATGAAACATTAAAAGAATTTCTTGAGTGGAATCAAGCGAATAATATATGGGAAAATCAAATCCAACAATCTAGTTGTAAGGGCATGAGATTCGTGAACACCTTTAATCTCTTGAAAATTTAATTGACATGTTTTGACTTTTATATAAACCTTTTTTCTAAATTTAATTTTATTCTTTGAAAATTTACGTTATTAAATCTAAATATAATCAAATTCACTTAATTTGCATATTTTAACCTTTATATAGATAATTTTGTTTAAGTTTAGTTTTATAATTCCAAGATTAACTTGGTTAAATTTTAATATTATAAAATTTACTTTAACAATTATTAATGTCTGCTTGTTATAATAAAATCCATTGTCAATCTCACTTGAATCGAGATCTTGGCTAATTGATTCTGTAATAATCTTCCTTGCATCATATGGGTTGCGCGAGTGCAACCACGCTCTGCTACCTATTTGTTCAACCTCTGAATAACTAAACGCAATCTTTTTCTTCTTATTAATTAAATTTACCTTCTGGGGGGTATTGTTCTAGTCCGTATACCCTCCGTTATCATTAGTTTCCGTGGGTTATTCAAATAACCCCAATCTCTTTGATTTTCGAGATTAACACCAAACTTCAAAATAACAAGTTAGAATCAATTTTTATTTACTTTTTATTTTGCTTTTATATTATTTCAAATATATATATCATTTACATATTTACATATCTATACATTATATTATATAATTTATATAGTATTTACATTTACTTAAACATTCACTATTTTACAGCAATATTAAAAGATTCTTCATAATCACATACTCTCGAGAATTACCATGTTCGCACAAAACACATATCAGTGTTGATTGTCCGAAAGCACGGCTCTCAGAGAGTTTTTACCAATACCAAATTCACTAAATTCTTACTATCAAATAAGACTGAAAATAGTGAAAAATAGATCAGTATATATAGCTATAATTTCACCTTAACCTTGCGTGTTCTTTTTATTGCGATAAACCAAAATTTGACTTAAAATTATTTGTGTTATTTAAATCTGATTTTTATTATTTTCATAATTTAAATTGGCAATTTATTTCTCCATTATTTTAATCGAATTTCTTCTACCAAAAATATTCTATTTTAATTCATTTTATTCATTAATTTTCAACTTTAATATAAATTGTCGATTTCCGGTCAAATTTTCTTGTTATTATGTTACTTTTTATGTAAATTTAGTGCGGTTCTTGATGCATTTTGTATATATTTTATTTTACTTTTGTGTTTCTTGATTTTCTATTTATTTATGTTCTCTCAAATTTTAGGATGTTTAGTTGATATAGTAAGTTGTATTTTAAGTCATCTTGGTGCTGGGTTTTCGTGTTATATAATTGATAAATTTAAACCATTTTCAAGGCCATTTGTGTTCTTACCCAACAAATAATTTAGGGTAAGGTGACCAACTATACTCATTTACTGAGCTTTGTACTCTTTTATCGCAAACCGTACTCTTTTCAAATCCTGTACTCTGAAAGTCTCATTTGTATAATTTTATACTCATTTGTATTTCTAAAACATCTTTTTAGATTATTTTATAATAACATATTATCTGCCGTCCTAACAGTCAAATTTAATATGAAAAATGAAAGTTTTTCGGATGTGGCTAAGCTATTAGACGAACATCCTCA
Source organism: Schmidtea mediterranea (assembly GCA_022537955.1). Lineage (NCBI taxonomy): Eukaryota > Metazoa > Platyhelminthes > Tricladida > Dugesiidae > Schmidtea > Schmidtea mediterranea. The sequence continues at coordinate 60,478,043 of CM039680.1, read as the reverse complement.
TTTAGCAAAAAAACCACTCCGAAGAAAAATGTTTTAAAAGAAAATAAAGTTTTTTCTTTTTTTTTCTTTTTTTCACCTATGAAATACTTGCAAAGGTACTCTTTTTGAACAAAAATAGTTGGTCACCTTATTTAGGTCACCTTACTTTTATGTTATCATATTTGAATTGATTTTACTTTTATGCAAAATTTTATTAGGTATACATTTTAGGAAAAGTCCTTTAATTTATGTTATCATTTTCGCATTGAGATTACTTTTTCTAAATACATATTTTTTATGGGTTGAAAATTTTAGAACTATGTCCTGCAAAAAGTATTTAAATGTTGAATTTTTGTTTTTGAATTATATTATGATCTATTGCTATTACCTGAATTTTTTCATTATTTTATTAACCGAAAGAGATGAACCTAACAAAGTCGGAAAGATTTTCCTGGCATCGAACAAGTCCCGTGGAAGCATCGCTCTCATGGTACTTGACCTATGCAAGATACCTCATTATCAAATCTCTATCATCTTATTGTTCAATAAAGTCGAATTCACTCTTTAATTTCAAATAACCATTAATATTATTATTATCATCATCATTTAATTATAATTGCCATTATAATTATTGTTAAATGCAAATAAAATGACATGCATACATGATTGAAAATTGAATATTCACCATCTAGTGTTTCACTAGTGGTTAGGTGGAAAGGAGGCAGTGGTGATGGTAGCCCCTTGCAGTGGCGTCGTGCGGCTAAAATATTTGGGTGTGCCCAAAAATCAATTAATAGCAGAGAAAACTGATTCGTTTTATAATAATAAAAGTAAAACATGCTACAATACAACAACTAACAATTAACGCTGATCACCAAAACAATTCCATAAGTGGTTTGTAGCTAGCAATGGATCTCTTCCTTTCGATTGTGCATCCTCCACTACGATGACCATTAAGTCGGACAGTCAACCTTGGGTCATAGTAGTATTTACTCATCTCGGTTTGGTTTACTGTTGTAAGGAGTTCTCGTGACGGATAGACAAACAGACAGAAAAACATATTTTCCGTTTTAAAGTATAGGTGTTTAGTTTTAATGTAAATAACATAAATTATCAGCTAAAATAATTTTTTTGACCACCTTTTTCAAATATCATATAAAATGTTTCAGAAAGAAATATATAATTTCTGAAGACATTCAAAGCGTGAAGGCTTAAGAATTTAAATCGATAAGTTAAATGCACATGAATCATAGTGTTTTTAATAACGGAAATTTAACTATTAAATTCCCTTAATCTTGGGATTACCGAAAGTATGTTTTTAACGACAAAACGATTTATTTTATTGAGCATCACTAGTTTGCAAATAAAGTTTCTTTACATCACAGAATGCTTTAATACAGAATCAGTATTTATGATTCAACAAAAATGTAAGTCATTCTCCAGCATTAATCTTTTTCTGCATTACATGTAAAAATTAAAAGATTTTGAATTATCTACATTTCGAATCATCTGTATTTTAATTGAAAATTGCCTTGATTCATTCGATGCACAAAATGTAGAGTAACCAATCACATCTCAGCAAGCCAGTTAGTCGTATCATTTTTCCTACATCGGCATGACATACATTTCTTGCATGCGCCATAATATGTGTGTGTGTGCCGCACAATAAATGCCACATATTCCAATGGCAGATTTAGTTTAATTGAACTATGGTAATTTTATTCCTTCTTTTCTTTATTCCTTTAACAAGAGGAGAAGTATTCACCGCACTTGTGGATTTAACTCAGTCTTTTAATAGTAAATTGCAGTTAGGAAACAATTTATTGGAATTTGCAAATGAAGCAAAAGCTCATATTCAATCATTGAAAGCTTTTACTAAATCGATTCACGTAACTCCTGAAAATCAAAACCCTGAAACTTACATCAACAATCCACTAAAAGCATATTTATTAATACAACGATTGATCAGATATTGGAAAGAAGAATTCCCAATTCTGATCAGCACTGATGAAAATTTCGATTCCATAGCTAATAGAATTCAACAATTGCTCAATTATTTACCAAATAAAGATGATTTGAAAGGATCCATTGATGCATTGGTACGGCTTCAAGATACATACAAAATAAAAACTCATAAAATTGCAAATGGAATTATTACCAGAAATGAAAAATCGAACTCATTGACAAGTAATTTAATAAATAAAAATCAAATTATTTAAAATTATAAATGAAACGTTAAAGGTCAGCAATGTTTTGAAATCGGATTAAGAAGTTTTGAAAAAGATTATTTTTATTTTGTTGAATGGGCGTCAGAGGCTTATTATCGGATTAATGAAAATGTTAAGAGTGAAAAAATCAAACTTTTAGATTATTTATCTTTTGGATTTTTTAAAGTTTCCATTTTACAAAATTAAAATTAAAAATTTACAATATTTTTTAGCAAAATAATTTAAGACAAGCTTTAGCATTAACCAAAGAATGGAGGAAAATCGGTAATATTTTTTAAACTTATTTAAAATTCTTATTATCTAATATTAAGATCCGTTGAATGTTAGAGCTTCGGAAAATGAAATATATTTTACACAAGAACAACAAAACATAAGGAACTCGAATTCTTTTTTTAAAGGAGATATTGGCGATTTATTCACCGATCTAGCGGCTATTAACGTTAGGCCATCAAGTAAATTATTATCAATTATAATTTATTTATTATGTAGCTCATGACAGAGGAAACGAATTTAGAACATATGAAGCGCTGTGCCGTGGTGAAAGTACAATTAAAAATCCTAATCTACATTCATTAAAATGCCGGTATTACGTTCCACATTATTATTTTTTATTGGGTCCTATAAAAGAAGAAACTTTATTCCATAAACCAAGAATCGTGATATATCACGATCTAATCAATGATAATGAAATTGAAGGAATTAAAAGATTATCAATTAATAAAGTATGAGACATATTTGGCATTTGTTTGTTTATTTTGAATAGCTAAGAAGAGCAACAGTGCAAAATTCAATCACCGGAAAACTCGAATTTGCTAATTACAGAATTAGTAAAAGTGCTTGGCTACGTACGGATGTCAACGAACTTACAGAAAGAATCAATTTAAGAATTCAGTTGGTCACGGGAATTAATTTAGAAACTGCCGAAGAATTGCAAGTCGTAAATTACGGAATCGGTGGGCACTATGAACCTCATTTTGATTTCGCAAGAGTAAAATACAATACTAATTTAAAAAATACAATTATGATAAAAAAATATTTCTAGAAAAGCGAAATTAATTCCTTTGAATCGGAAATAGGAAATCGTCTTGCTACACTTTTGTTTTATGTAAGTCAAATTAATAATAATAATAATAATAATAATAATAATAATAATAATAATAATAATAATAATAATAATAATAATAATAATAATAATCAAGTAAGAGAGTCGATCTATTTACTCAAATATATGCAGTCAAAATAGTTCCTTTTCGATATGTATAGTTTTGTTTTGGTTTTCTCGAAATGTCAATTTTGCCAAAATGATATGGTATTAAGGATTCATTTGACAGGGATAATTGTAGGTGTATTCACTATTATTTTATTTATTTATAGTTTGGTTTCTTTATTATAGTTATTATATAGTTTATTTATTTATTCATTGTTATTAATTTATTTAATTTCTTTAAAAACAAAATTATGTTCAAAAAATTAGATGATTCAATTCAAAAATCAAATGTTACTTCCCAACACATCCCTATAAATAATCGACGTGATTAAAATTTATTTTCCTAATATTTTATATAAATGAAGGAAAGTGTTCGGTTTTGATTTTCTGCTGTCTGCATTTCAATGGAAATAAAAGAGAACTGTAAAAAAAAAACCGAAATATTAGTTAATCCTGAAGAAATGAATAAGTCTTAGAACATAAAAAATTCAATCAATTGTACAATAAACAAACAAAAGTATAATAAAAATTATAAAAATATCCTTGTTAGTGTTCACAAAAGAATTTATTCATTAATATAAATTATCAATAAATTATTAATATAATTCATTAATTAATATATTGAAAATCATGTTAAAACAAAGAAATTCGTGTATAAAGAGAGAAAAAATTCTTTTTAATTCGTGTTAAATCAAATTCGTGTAAAAACAGAATTAGGTGTATTTTGATCAGGGCCGCCCCTAGAGTTTTTGCTGCTACAGGCAAGATTTTTTTTGGCCGCCCATAACGCGAGTAGAATTAAGTAAAATAACAAAAAAAGCAAATTTGTAATAAAAAATTACCTCAAACAGTAATTATAATTAAATAAAAAAATAAGTAATAATAATATCAACAACAAACAGAAAAAAAACTTTAATTTTCTTTATTCACTTATGCAAAATAAATTTAAATACACAGAGAGAAAAATTCACTTACCTTCCCTTTCAAATTAGCGTTTCAAATGAGATGAACTGAACAGTGAAATTTCTAATTATAGTACACACGATAAAGAATTTATTATCGCCCCTGGCCATTCAGCTGAATACATATATAGGCCTATATAGCCATTGGCTATAGGTAGTCTAATCGTATCGGATACAAAAATTCTCGAATACGATTAAAAATTAGACTATATCTCAGTCATAACGTATTGAAAATTTTATCTGTTCTTAGTTTAAAACAACACTCAAGCAGAAAATAATTAATTAAATGTAAAAACTTTACAGACCATTAAGGTTCATTTAGAAAAACATAAATTTTAATTAGAAAATCAAATCGTCTGTGTGCGGTACAAGTACAAAATCAATGTACATTTACATCCATGTGATCGGGACATTCATAAATACTACAGTTTTCCAGTATATCAATTAGCTATATCGTACTGTGAGCGTTTAAGCAAATCCCTTTTTTCCAGTCCACACCAAATAAGCACGAACAAGCCTCCTCTAGTCATCTTTGATGTTCCGAGATTATTATTTTTTTTATATTTCACACGATATTTTTTTAAAAATTCGAATGTTGTTTTACAATTTTTACATGCAAGTATTAAAATTATGAGGGACGCATTCAGCCCCCTTCATAAAACAGCAGCCTGCTTTGCCTGTACGTAAAGCCGGCCCTGATTTTGATAATAGATATTTCTTGTAATAATGTAATTTTATTAATTAATTAAAGTAATCAATTAAAAAAATTAATTTTTTAACAATTTAATTAAAGATTGTGTGAATGTAGCTTGCTGAATTATTTTTTATACATTATTACATTGAAAGATTTTCCTCAGAAGATGTTTTGTTTAAATAATTTTATCGAAAATCTTATTATTTAAATTAATAAAATTTAATTACAATGAGTTTTATCTATAGGTGCAATAAATATAAAAAGTACTGATTACTAGATATTTACAGTTTCATATTTTAAAAATCATTCAGATTATTTTTATTGAAATTGACTTAACGAATAAAATTAAAATGATTGTCGGAATAATTTTTAAAAATTGGAAGAAACAAACAAGACTCAGATGAAATAAGAATAACAGAATAATAAACTATAAAACGGTGATTCCTTAGTAGCAGCATAATTTAAAATATCAGATAAGTGAATAATAAACATTCATAATGAAAAGAATATAACGAAAAATAAATTAAAATAAGTTTAAAGGAAAATAAAAAGTTGGTAAATATTATCTAGTGCAAAATGCAAAGAAAATTATAACAGAAAATGAAAAGCAAATATTATCTTGACAACTTGTCGGAGAATAAATTCTGCTGGTAGTTACGAAATAGATCTGGCAGAAATAAATATTATCATAGATAACTAGACTAATATCTTTCTTCAATATTAGTTTAATTGCTTTACTTACTTTCTTTATCTATTGTTGATAAATAAACTACTCTCAGAATTGTATCATCTTCATCTGATATAAGTTACAAAATTTACCCTTTACTGCCCGTTTACTATCCAATATTCTGCTCCTTTCTGAGATATGCATTTGAATTTATATTTCTTATCATTGACAATGAAGAAATTTCCAATTATTTATTGTTTTTCATGCACGTTACTCATACAATGCTTGAATCCACTATTCAACATTTGACTATATCTAACGCTTGCGGGTCTAACAACAATTATTGGCCATAAGCAACTAGTGCTTTACTCCATCCACTTTTCAACTTATTAAGATATAAATTATTATACATCAGTAAAATAGGCAAATTCTTAGTTCTTGTAATTAATGGGTTTTCTTTTCATTTCTTTTCTTTTGTACTTGATAATTAGTATTAGGCCTGTTTTAATTATTTTCAATTTTCAAATTAATCTTTTATTAATTTTAACATCCTTTTATCCCATCTCCTACTTTCTTTGTAATTATCACCAATATTTTTCTTTTTGTTTTTATAACTATATTATTAATTTAATTGACACTTATGTTTCATTTTTTATGTCTATTTTTATTTAAATTTCATTATTTTATACAATCTCAACTAATTTAAAAATAATTAATGATTAGTTTGATAATTTTCTCACAAATGTAAAGTTTTTGATCTCGAATTTTATAATAAAGAATAATTAAATGAATTCAGATGTCAGATGTAGAAGCAGGAGGTGCTACCGTATTTACAAAAATTGGTGCTAAAATATGGCCGAAAAAAGGAGCTGCAGCATTTTGGTGGAATCTTTTACCTAGTGGAGAAGGCGATTTATCAACTAGACATGCAGCCTGCCCGGTGCTTCTAGGGTCAAAATGGGTAATGAATAAATGGTTTCATGAAAGAGGGCAAGAATTCACCAGGCCATGTGCTCTGAACCGGAATGCAACTAAGTCCACTTTAAATCGCTTCGTCAACTAAATATAATAGTTTTTAAATATATATTTTATAAAATTTTTTTTTGAATAATATTAATTTTCATTATCTAATTATTGAATAACTCATAAATAACCTAATTTTAAATTTTAAAATCATTATTTTGATATACGGAGATGTGCAGAGTCGATTGCTGGAAAGTTTTATACTAACCTTGTTTATTTGAAAGCTGTAGATTACTTCTTGTGCTTTACTTAAATTTACTTTGAGTCGAAATCTTGTATCATAGGTATTAATGGTGGTTGGAAGTTGTCTGGAGTATCATTTGCTGGAGTATTAATGTCCCAATGGATTTCTTCTTGAACCCGAAATGTTCTATAGGTTTTTTTGAACCAAAAATGTTTTCTAATGATTTTTTCTGCTCACACATTTTTTTATTGTTGCTAAAAACTTGAGCAATTATAATTGCTGAGTAAAAAAATATAACAATGCTATCCACCTTAAAAGTGCCTGCAGAAAGCATGGAAATAGTTGTGACTAGAGTTTCATTTTTCTCGAAGTATTTTACTTCTCGAGAATTGTGAAATTATTCCAAAAATTCTCGAGAATTTCGGGAATAATTTAAGTTTGCAATTTAAAATAACTACAAGCCAATTCGTTTGAATACTTTTAAATAATTTATTTCTTAAAATGATTTTTCAAAAACATAATATATTTGCTAATTTATCCAATAATCGAGTTCGAAGTTTCGTAATAAGCTTTCCAGAAGTTGAAAAATTCCGTTCAGATCTTATTGTTAGCAGCACATCAAGTGATTGTTCCAAATTTTGAGTAATATTTCCAGTACATTCGCAAAATGTTTCACTATTTTTGTGAGGCTTTGTCGTATCTGTATACGCAGATATTGGACTTATAATTGGTCATGCAAAGTTTTTGCAAAAGGCTTTTCAATTTTCAGTTGAGTTATACATTCTAATTAAACGTTATCAACACCATCGTTAATTTTAATACTAAAAAATCTTATCATTAGTGATTTTGATAGTTTAAACATTTCTGATTTATTTGATGATTTAAAAAATCGTCATTTTCTTCAGTAGATTTTGGATTGCTTAAGAACTTTAATAGTGAAACTAGTGGTATGTTACGACGTTTGAATACATAAGCTTTCAATTCATCTAACAACTCATTGGCCATGCTGGTATTTCAATTTTTAAAATTATAAAACAAAAATGAAGTATAACTTCACTGATCAATAGATTCTCATTATGTTTTTTTTCTCAGCTCCTCCAGCGAGTTTTACAATTGCGAATTAACTGTAGTTCTATTCTTTCAACATCTACAAATTCTTTTTGAAAAATAAATTTCTCATTGGTGAATTTTTGAATAATTTTCCGAATATCATCAATTGTTTCACGAACAGGTTTTGCTAAAACTAGTTCTGCATCTGACTCAACTAAATCTTCTTTACTATCGTATATAGAATCACTTTCAATACTAAAGTCACCTCCATCGTTAGAAAATGATTCAATGTATGCTTTTTTAGTATAAAAAAACGTTTATAACCGCAAGATGGACTGCGTGATTATAACACAGTTGTTGAATGGAAGGAGATAATTTTCCGAATTTCTATATTAGCGCTGCACCATCACTTGTTACAGCAATTACGTCTTTTTCGAATGAGAATTTAAATATTGTTAACATTTTGTTAACTAAATTTAAAGCCATTTCGACTGGACAAGTGGAATTTTTTCTCGCCAATCCCAAATCATGCGAATTTTTATTATTATATACATGGACATTCAAGTATCTACGGTTTCTCAAACTTGTCCATTCATCAATTGAAATACTAGTCTTCTTATTTTGGTTTTTCAGTATTAGATTTTGGTTTATATACTACAATCTAACTTTCTCGTACTATTCAAAAAGTAAACCAATAACATTAGAAAGATTTTTAAGAAGATTAAAACCTTTGTAATGCACTCTATTTCGTATAAAATCACTTTATGTTATGGCGTTTATGAAAAACCCATCAACTGCAGCAAGTTTTGCAACCAGCTCTGCTACAGTTGAATGGTTTATATATTTACATATATATTAATCGTAAATAACACAAAAATTTGAAACATCAAAAATGAAAGAATTTCACGATTTTGAATAATAAAATGTATATCAAGTTGTCGTAGATACCAACTTGAGGCGAAATATTTCAAGAAAATTTGTTTTCTGACTTTCTCGAATTTCGCAATTTTTTAATATAAATATTTCCTTGCACCAATGGTTACCAGTTGCTAGGTGACGTTGGAGATGCAACCATTGGTTTTGAGATCGCGCCTTCGTGACACGCTGACAGTGCTACCTCCAGACCTCTGATCTGTGTTTTATGGCTCTGGTTGATATGTTTTTCCTCAGCCCAACCTCAGCTGTCATTCTTTGGTAAATATGTTTTACCTTGTCTGTTTCCACCCAGGTGGCCTTGACCCGTTGAACTTCTTTAGTCAACTGTAACATTTGTTGGTGGAGGTCTGCATTGATTTTTTGCGCTCTCGTTAATTCTCATTGTAGAAATTGGTGGGAATTCATATCTACAATAGAAATTTATTATAAATTCCAATCTAGTTGTATGAAAGTAGTGGGATGTGTCACATCCAGCACAGTATCCCCTCCCCCCGCTGAGAGAAAATTTTTCTAAGTCCAAAAGTACAAAAAAATTTTAAGACAAAGACCATGACTCATTCAAGGTCATTGGATGACTCATCCTATTTTTTCAAGATAATTTAAACAAAGACCATGACTCATTCAAGGTTATTGGATGACTCATCATATTTTTTCAAGGTCATTTTAACAAAGACCATGACCCATTCAAGGTCATTGGATGACTCATCATATTTTTTCAAGGTCTTTCAAAATTTCTCAAGGTCATATTATTTTTTTAAAAATTTTAAATTTTAATTTACTACTTATTTTTATAAATAGTATATATTTTGTAAATTAATTTTATTATTATTATTTTATAAATATTATTATTATTTGTTTTAATCAAGACAATAATATTTTTTATTTTTAAATTATATTATTATTAAATTAAATTGTTTGTTTTAATCAAGTCAATTATTTTATTATTATTATTATTACTTATTATTATTAATATTATTAATATTATTTTTTTTATTATTATTATTATTAATATTATTATTATTTTTATTATTATTACATGTTTTAATTTTTATTACAAGTTTTATTTATTATTCATTTTATTATTATTATTTTTATTTATTATTATTATAAATATTATTATCATTATTTTTAGTACTTTTTATTAATAATACATATATATATATATATATATATATATATATATATATATATATATATATAATAAAACAAATACATAAAAACAACTATATAAAAAACATCTATATAAAAACAACTATATATAAAAAACAACAACTTCATAAAAAGTAAATCAATTATTAATAATACAATTAAACAAATATCAAGTTTTATTTCACGTTTCTTCACGCTTGGCATTTGATTATGAAAATATTATAAATAAATAAAAATAAATTAAAATAAATTATAACAAATGAAAATACCAAAGAGAAATTTTCACAATTTTTATTTTTATATACAAATTTGTTAATAAATATCAATAGCATTGTCAAATATCTCATCAAATTGCTGATTGCGAACTGCTGGATCGGTTTCAGGCATTATTATATTACCACCAACATCAAGGACATCAACCCCTCTATAATGACCATATGCAAAACTCGAGTTTTTCCCTACCCAAGCTCTCTTATCGTCATGATTATTTAATGCTATTTTAGAATTTTTAAAAGTGAACAGCTGGTGATTTCGGGTTCCTATCCTAGTTTGAGGTAACGACATAATAGTATTGTTATTATAACAATTCAAATATGATTGGTGTTTAATGTCGGTACCCGGTAATTTTACACCATTAGCTCGCATTGTTGATTTATTTCCTAGCAAGCTATAACATTTATGGCGCAAGAAAACCCCCTCGCTATATCCTAACCCTTTACTCTCATCCTTGAACTTGCCAATAACCGAGTCAAGTCGTCTAGAATCTAAAGTATGAGAAGGACCATAATTTGATGTATCTAACAGATCATCCGAAATCATCGCTTTTAATAAAATTTCTAATTTTAAATTTTTTATCTCCAAAAAGAAGCTATCTGTATCACCCGCTACTAGATTGATATCACAATTATAAATATCACGATATTTTTGTAACTCAACATACTGTAACTGGTACATCCGTAGTTTAGATAAATCTAGAACTGATTGACCGATATAACTAGGTCTATCCAAACATATTGAGTCCTTATTAAGATGAGCGGCAAAAAGATCATCAGTAATCTCTATTGTTTTTCTAAATGCCGGTTTTGACGAATATGTAATTAACTTTTCAGCTGAATTACATAATCGCAAATTCATCCTCATTTTAAGGTTCTCAACAGATTTACCATACAGACTGTTGTTATACAATTTAAATAAATCTCTATATAATTCACTAACTGCATTTGCACGCAAGTTAGTGTTTTTATCGATATAATGTTTAAAAATAGGAGCTTGCTTGTATTTAATAGCTCTATGTATATGTGTAACCTTAGCCCCGAGAGAAAGATAAAGCCTGAGAAGCCTCCAATGAAGAACATAGTTCTTCTTAGGATAATGCGTTAGCATTAACTTCTCAACTTTTGAATTTGGTGGGCACATCTTTTCCGGTCCAATCGGAAAGTCATTTAGAAAATCATGTAAATTATCTGGAATCTCGATATCAACTTCCATAGTATATCCATATGGAAGGATTTCAATATCCACAACATTCGCACATTCATTCAAAACCTCATCCAAACCATCATACACCCAAGTAAAATCAGCGTAAGGAAGACTTTGGCTGAGAGCCCAACCGTACAGATTATTTATATCTATGTACAATAATTCTGTATCCTCAGAAGCAGCAATGTAATGTTTGTTAACAAATGTTAACCCACCCCGTATTTCACCTTCGTAAAAATTGAACATTTCCATGTCCTGTAAAAGTTCAATGGGTTCCGTTAATGTCATAAGCGCTGAAGCCCATGACATACCCGGAATGCCATAAAAGTTTAGAGGTTCAAGACCATTGTAAACAATAGCCTTGGCACGGAATTGTTGAAAATAGTCCACAAGGAGGAATACATCAAGTTTAAGGTAAATTAACATATAATCACGCAAAGTCCTACAGTTTTGCTGCGTCCAGATTAGTTGTGCCCTATCGTACTCATCTTCACTTACGCCCTCCCAAATTGGAGGCAACTCATAAGTAGTCTCAAGAACTTCCTCCGAAACAGCAAAATTATACGGAAAAATACCTTTACAGTCGACTATAAAACCATGAAAGACAGACGAAGTCAATGGAAGAGAAGTTAGCGTTTTCACAGCCTTAGCTAACGAACAATTAACAAATTGCATACTGTCGATAAAGCGAACAGCCAAGTTGTTAATGTGAACAATTAACGAAATAAATTTTTCTGTAGAGGTCGGTATGATATCTAAATTCCATGAAGGAAAGCGATCGAGACCATATTTTAAAATATGGTGAAGGTCATACCCTCTTAAATTATGAAAGACTATAGGTAGTAACCGATAAATCCTACGAGCTATATTACATCTTCGGCAAGCTGCCCCCAGATAATTACCAGTAAAATGGCAATGATCTCTAACCGGATTTACAATCGGTTTTTTACATAAATAACAGGTTCGACAAGATTTAAACTGTCGAACCTCACTGAAAGACACAGGCCCTATCAATTTATCACCTTCCGAATCATAGTTCGGAATAACAATTTCAGTTGCAATTTCCTCAATTTTCTTAAGAAAATCAGGAATGCAATCAAGTCCGTAAAATTAATAATATGATTTTGTGTTAGTATAATTATTAATTAATAAAAGACCTGCTGCAATAGGCATAAGAATTTGATGATGTCTATCATCAGGAGGTAAAACCGATTCAAAATCGGCATAAATCACAAAAGGTGGGGTGATATGTTTAGAATAATTTAGGAATTCTAAATTTTTATTTACGGGGAGCGTGTATAGGGTTGTGCCAGTCTGATTTTTGGCGCATAATGCAACATGTGTATTGAATGCATTATCTAATCTAAACCCATTAAGGCAATGTGGACACCAACGACATCTAATTTGAATGTTACAGTCAGGGTTTTGATGGCAATTCATTAACCAGTTGATATTGGTCACAGCGGTATAATGATATCTATCATTATTTTCAAGTAATAATAAATAAATAGGGTTTCCGTCAGTGACTTTGCTTCTATGGATCAAACTTAAATGAGGATGGTGAAAGACATAATTATCTGGAACCTCATCATTTATAACAGTTGGTGTGTACGAAAACACATTTATTGCTAATTTTAAAGTCGAATTTTTCTTTTCGAACTTTGGTATGTTTATTAATTTCATGGGACAATCCATGATCTCATCGTACTCTAATTCGTCTAAAAACTCTGTATATTTAGAGACTCTTTGGGGGTTTTCACCAATTATATCTTTCTTTAATAAATAAAGAATAGAGTAAAGGAAGCACTTGTCGTCATTGTTTCTTATATTTACTATAGCTCCTTTATTTTTCAATGCAGAAGGGGTTTTAATATATTTATGTCCAGACAAACGATTAATAGGAGCATATTTTGTTAAAATAAAGTGAATTTCCATAATATTAATAACACGCCATTCACTGCCTAAATGGGTGAATTGTTCTATTTTTTTCATTAAGCTTATTAACCCCTTCGCTTAAAAAGTTATCTGAAAATGTCTCCGGATTATTCGAAAAATAATTGTCACGGATCTCGCCATCTTTTTCAAATTTAATTAATATCGCGAATTGAATTTTAACGCTCCCCATTTTATTTATCTCAAAAATTAATTTATTACTGATTTGCTCAGTTAAAGTTACTGTAATTAGTTGCGCGTTAGATATATCAAAACGTAAAGTTTTGATAGCGCCATTTAAATTTACTGAAATGTTCGGCTCATTCTCTAATACAGAACCTCCGAATTGTATAATATTTTCATTATTTATAGTAGGTATAGTATTTTCATTATTTATAATAGGTATATTATTTATAATATTTTCATTATTTATAGTATTTTCATTATTTATATTATTTACATTATTTATAATATTAGAGTCATCATCATCACTGATTTCGATGACTTCTTTTTTAATTATTTTATTTGGGATATTAATTTTAATAGGTGCAGCAGGTCTTTTATTCTTTTTATTTGATGTTTTTTTATTTTGTAGTATATTCAAAATATCGACGTTATTTTTATTAATTTTCTTAAACATATTTATTTTACTCGACTTGAAAGAATTTAAATGAACCCCATGTTCCCTATAAAATTCTTTATATTTAATGTTCTGGGATGTTTTGCATATGGCGCAGATAAAAAAGTTGATGCCATTAAATCTATGGCGGTAATATTTTTTCATTTCTTCATGGCAACTTTCATTATGTTGCAATGATGAGATGCAATATCTCGGATCAAATGTGCCTAATAAAAATATTAAATTAAAACCTATATAAAGTAACTAATAATTCTAACTATGATATAAAATATCTAATAATTCTAACAAATAAACCTATATAAAGTAACTAATAATATTTGCATGCTCACTGCACACTATTAAATATGATATAAAATAATTCTAATAAATAAAACCTTAAATACAATAATATTTGCATGCTCACTGCAAACTATTAAATATGATATAAAATAATTCTAATAAATAAAACCTTAAATACAATAATATTTGCATGCTCACTGCAAACTATTAAATATGATATAAAATATCTATTAAAATAATTCCTATATAATTCAATTACCTAAGATAGAGGTCCTCCATATCTTCCCCAGTAACGAGGGCATCTCCAAAAACGGTGGCATAATTGTTGTCATCCCCAGAAATGGGGGCATCTCCAAAAACGGTGGCATAATTGTTGTCATCCCCAGAAATGGGGGCATCTCCAAAAACGGTGGCATAATTGTTGTCATCCCCAGAAATGGGGGCATCTCCAAAAACGGTGGCATTATGATGAGCATCTGCATCCAAATCAACTAAAATGTTTTTTTTTAAATATATAATAAAATTAAATTAAAATTTACCATCTTCGATAATATCGTCTTCGCTATCGCTGATAACAATTGTATCTTCGATTAAAATAACTTCTAAAATAATTTATAAATAAAACATATATATAAAATTAAAATTTACCATCATCTTCGATAATAATAACATCATTTTCACGATCTAACTGATCTTGTATTTCTGTTAATGTATACCAATCTAGAAAAATATAATAATAAAATTAAAAATTAATAAAAAATCCTTACCAGTTTCATTCTCGAGAATACTTCTTAAAATATTATTGTTCATTTTTTGAAAATAGCGCTTCAGAAATTTTTGAAATAATTGTGACAAATTCTACATTTGTCAATGTTTATAAAGAGAATAATATTTTCAGGATTTAGCCAATCACATTTTAGCAATACACACATATAGGTGAGAGATTTTTAGACATGTTTTCTTTGTAAATCACATACATTGAGTTTGCATGTGTTTTCTTTATTCAATTTTGTGTATGCATGCACTTATCATGTGATGATCACGCACTTATAATGCACTGTCTTTGTGATCACGCACTTATCATGCATAGTCTTTGTGATGATGCATTAGCTTATCTTTATTTAAACACATAATAATAATATTTATAATAATAATAATAAAAATAATATTAATAAAAATAATATAAAAATAATAATAATAATAATAATTATAATAATAATAATAAAAATAATAATAATAATTATAATAATATTAATAAAAATAATAATAATTATTATTATAATAATAATATTTATAAAAATAATAATAATAAATAAAAAATATTAATAGTTAAAACATAACAATAAACATTAATACATTTATTAACCATCAAATCTCTTGGATAATAACCAAGCTAAACAATGTTGACCACATGTTAAGGTCCATGGTTTTTGATACATAGTTTTATTATAGACAATAGGTTTACCCATTGTTTGCAGTTTCGAAACCATTAAAGCCGGATAATAGAAACCCATAGGATCAAATACAAATATCTTGCTAGGTTTCATATATATTGCTAACCAATGTTCTCCACCGAGATGAGATGATTGAGTATTGACGATTATGGCTTGATTATTACGTAAATATGGAATTTTATCAAGAGGAAAAACCCCTAAAAATTCATGTCCTAGTATTTGTTTTCCAATTCGATAGACCTGAAAAGAACTACATCAATAATATTAATAATACATTTAAAAACTTACTCCATGACAAATTATCATAAATTATCTATACATTTATACCAACAACGTTCGTTCAAACCAATAATGTTTGAACTCTGTTCAAACCAATACTGTTCTGTTTGCAGTTATTTGAACCTCATTTTCAAATACTCCATATATTACAACATGTACCGGTTCAGTTGTAGCTTTAGCAAACTTTATATCTAATCGTAAATTTCCATTTTGAGGTAATTGACTCTGATTTAAATCAAAATCGGGTGCCAAAACAAATGTGAAGAATGGATATTTGCTTTTAAAATCTTCAAGAGTTATACCACAATTAAGGTTTTTATCCAAATAACCCATATTTCTAACTATACTCTGCATATATGTAGCACAATAACTATCATTATCGAAATCTTGAGTATATGTTTCTCTATAATCACTATTTTTCGATAAAGTTAGCGATGTTACACCAAAGTTTTTGAAAATTGAGCTCGATGTTAAGTAGGATCCATTGTATTGAGATTCACTTTGAAATGTTACCAATATAAAGTTGGGCATTCTTCTATCTCCAAATATTTGTTTCTTATAGAAAGAAGCTGAACCTTTAGCAGTAGCAAATTGAACAATTTCCTTTGTTTTCAATGGATATATTGCATGCT
Source organism: Schmidtea mediterranea (assembly GCA_022537955.1). Taxonomy (NCBI): domain Eukaryota; kingdom Metazoa; phylum Platyhelminthes; order Tricladida; family Dugesiidae; genus Schmidtea; species Schmidtea mediterranea. The sequence continues at coordinate 60,461,269 of CM039680.1, read as the reverse complement.
TAGAATTAAGCCCCAATTGATGACCGGCTAATACAGAGGGCTCAACCCGAACTCTTCTCACCAATAATTTTGCATCAACTAATTGAAGAATTGGTGCTGTGGTAGCACTTGTTAGTGATAATGCCGAATCAGATCTTTTCAATCTAATGTGTACATTAACACCTGGGAGTAAATATTTCGGTTGATCCATAAAATCGAGTTGTAATGATGAGCACATGGTAAATAATTTCGAACCCTTAATCCACTTTTTCCTATCGTCATCACTACCATAACCCATAGGAGTTAAACATGTATTTTTAGTATCACTATTGTAATTTATAATAGTTTCTATTAGAGCTTTGTGAATATATGTACTGTTACCACCCTCAATCTTGATATTATTAAATCCGAGAACTGCATCTTTAAAAAGCGTATGAAACAAGAAATTGTTTGGTATTACATCACTAGGCTCACCCAACGGTTTTCTATCTTTATCTACAACTTTGATCTGAACAGTTAACAATGTATCATTCAAATCTAAATATTCAGTTTGGGAACCATTAATATAAAATTCAATATCGGTTCTACTATCCATAATAGAATTCATCGGGAATACCTCTTCAAAGGCCCCCATTTCAATTACTGCTTGGGGAGATGGTCTATCAAATAAACACAATTCAGATTTACCGCAAATCATTTTTGAAATATAGTTCCATGTCCTTTCATTCGTTTGTTTATATGTTTATGAGGTTTTTTACGTTTTTGAGCTGGCGCTTCGGGTTTTTGAAACATACCCGGTAGAACTTTCCCTAACTCGGATAATGCATTTGATTTCAGCGTCGGTAATATTTTCTGCTCATTCATTATCACATCTTTAGCAGTTTTCATACCAAAACTACCAAGGCGTTTAAGAATAGGAAGTGCAAATCTACCAATTGTTCCCAACCATCCTGATCCATACTGTTTACCAATAAAATACGGTAATTCACCACCACTTTGGCTACCACTATACATACTAATAATATCGTTATTGGCCATCTAATTTACGAAAATGTAATGTCAAATGAGTTTTTGTATCTTTACTAAATTCAATAAATTTACCGCTATCATCACGAATATTTATTTCTATATTGTTTATACATGATGTTGATACCGGTAAGTACATGGGATTATCGATATTTATATTGACAACTTCATCCTGGTCATGTTTATCAACCCAAACAGATTTCAATAGAGGAACCAAAGAATCACCAACAATTATAGGATCGATGATGTTAGTATATATGAACATTTGCCTATGAAGTTTTATTATTTTTGGTTTGCATACACCAAAAGCACTTGCTCTATACGTTTGCTTATCTAATCCCAATGTATTAGCCAAATTTTTATCAAATGTAATTTCACAAATGTTATTATTCAGACTGAATTTGCATATTCCATCTTTAACAAATTCAATAGTTTTAAATATATGTAAACAATTGAATGAAATATATTTATGTAATTCTTCAAGTGTTTCAATATATAAATCATTAGTAAATGTAAATGTATCTTCCACCTCATTAATATATGATACAGATATTTTGATGTTTTCGATCGTTACACTTTTCTCATCAAATGTTTTGAATCGTATTAGGTATTCAGTTCCAGGAACAACAATGCTAAGCTTATCACAACCCATTCGCTTGGCATCCTCAATACTTTCAAACTTTATTGTAAATGGACTATAATCACAACTAACATTCAATCCATCTTTGAAAAACATGCCACAATTTTCATCTAAAATCTGATTCGGAATATGACAATATCGTTCAAAATTATTGATTGAGAAAATACCACTACAGGTTTTGGGTACACGTTTCTTGAATCCGATTTTACAATGACTATAAAATGGGAATGTATTGTACACAAATGTAAAGTCTTGCAAAGCAACTTCCCAATTTCCATGTAAATAAATGGGATTTTGAAGATCAACCATAAATTTACTTGCTTGATTTTCCGGATGGATTAGTGAGCAACTATTACTCGGTAAAATTGTATAGAAACTCATTTTACTAGGTCTTTTGATGATATCCATGAGGGTTTTTGATATCCATGCCATTTGACATAGTATTGTTTATCCTTACCCACCATTTTAGTTTTCAATATTTTCTGAATTCTGAACACTGTAGGTTTGGAAATAATTTGTAATTCCTGTTCATAGAATTTCCCTTGTATTAAATTGTTATCACTATCTTTAATAACATACATTACAGGACTCTGTTTAGTATTAATTTTAGTAATTTGAAATACCTCATCACTCCAATTACTATCGAAATTTTTGATGAAAGGTGAAGCAGATATTTTACTAATTCTAACGTGATCACCAACTTTATATTTTGGTTTTGTAATAGCAACTGTTTTAGACCGTACTGATTTAGCTAATGTTTTCGAGCTGATATCTACGGGTCTCAAACCATTCAGACCTCGATGTGATGAATTATTATAACTAGCAAGTATTTTCGGTAATACATTTATCCATATTTTATTACCTTGATGCACGAAATATTTCTTCAATCTATCCCTCAATGTCCGGTTAAATCTTTCAACATGTGCGGCTTTGTATTGAGAATGTACAGAATAATGATTTATTTTGAGACGATCCAGGATTTGCTTAATTTTACTATTGTAAAACTCCTTGCCTATAATAATAATAATAATAATAATAATGATAATAATAATAATAATAATAATAATAATAATAATAATAATAATAATAATAATAATAATAATAATAATAATAATAATAATAATAATAATAATAATAATAATAATAATAATAATACCTAAATCGGTTTGCAAATTGTCTGGATGCTCATTTTTAAACATTGAGTTAATTGCTTTAGATATTTCCTCTGCAGATTTTGTCTTTGTTGGTACACCGCGAGCAAAACGACTGAAAACATCAATACACGTTAAAATATATTTATAACCCTTGTTAATCTTCGAATACGGTATCATCTCCATCAAATCCATTTGCCATAAATCATTAATACCGAATGTTTTATAAGCTCTTGTTGGAAATCTTTTCCGCATTGGTTTGTTTAAACTGTACGCAAGCTGATCTGACAACCACTTTTGCGTTTCCTTTTTCGACTTTGGGACTCTTTTCTTTAACTTTGCCACTCCACCGAAACCTGCCTCGTCTTCTGGGTTCGTCCAAATCTTCTCCATTACAACAAGATGATTTAAATTTTAATTTAACATTAGGTAATGATTGCCCCATCGTTTATTGTGATAATAATGATAATGCTAATGGTAACATTGCTCCAATAAAACCACCTTGTTGTTTATATATGATTTTTCTCATTTGCTTACGATTTTTATTATTTACTAGTGATAACAAAGGCTTACGATGTTTATTCAGTACTAGTTTTTTAGAATTACTGATTTTAATTTTACCTCTGACTACTTTTAATAGAATTTTGAGTAAATCATCGACAACAAAAGTTGGAAATGATTGTAAAATAGACATTCTTTTCATACTCGAAGCCTTTAACAATGCATTAAAATATGGGAAACTCCTATGATTTTTTACAATTTTATCTGTTTTCTTACTCTTTTTAATAATGGTTTTCGAAATAAGATTCATTGCAGGGTAATTCTCGGTTATTAGCTTTTTAGATGGTGTATAACTGGTTTTTGGTGGAACTTTATTTATTGTCTTTTTAATACTTTGTCTAAGTTTTCGGATATTTTTAAGCCTGGATTTCATAAACATTTTTACATGTTAAAGTTTTCAACTTTGTTTATATACCATGGCACTTTCTTTATTGAAAATATCGGTTTTTACCCGTAAATCATCATTGCATTGTTGTGTGAAATCAAGAAATATATATCCATGTGGTGATTTTGTAGCATCTTGAAATGCACTGATGATAAAATTACGATTATTAGGGTATGCCTGTCGAGCAAGAAAATCAATAACTGTTGCATCTCTAGGATTCTTTAAAATAACTAAATATTGAACATAAAATTCCTTGTTCGATGTGCGCCACCCTGATGAAATAGATTTTGAGTAATAAAGATCACAGTAACACCAACATGTCTACTGATTTTTGTGAATAAATTATTAAAATCCTTTTCTTTATTAGCTTCCTGATACAAATCATCAATAATGATGACATCCCCTTTCCTTAAACGACTTGACCAGTTTTTATCGAAACCCTTTACTATTTTCATGTTTTTCAATTTACAGAAATTATCTTGAGTTAATCCATGTTCTTCATCTGCACCCCTATGCCAATAAATCTTGTTGAATTTTGTTTGAAATAAATTAGATTTCAGTAATTTACACACAAACATAGTTTTACCACTACCACTTGGGCCGACGATTTGATATACAGCATCATTTCTTAATTCCATTATTAATTTGTATAATTATAGGTTTTTGTTTATATTATATGATTTAATGAACTCTTCCTAAAAATTATATATATATAGCTTAATATTTCTTTATTGTTTAATTATGTTATCAAATATAAATTATAAAGGAACTTTCGATGTATCAAAAAGGACGTTTCCAAATGGTAAACCACAGCAAATTGTAGATAGGAGTGGAAAATATCCTATAATATTTTTCAAATCCGGCAAATGCAGAATCATGGGATGTAAGAAACCTTTAGATGTCAATAAATTACAATATAGAATAAAGGATATTAAAATACAGTCAATTACAGTTACCATGGATATAGGACAGTCTATCAATCTATACAACATATCAACAAAATGTCTTTGTATGTTCGAATCAGAATTATTTCCTGCACTGAGGCTTTTAAAATACAACCCAATGTGTGTTAACGTGTTTGCTAGTGGCAAAATAGTTATATTAGGGGTGCGAAATCTAGAATACAAAAATATTGTTTGTGACATACAAAATGAAATCACCGGATTGGTCGATATCTGATTGGCCAATGATTGTTTAAAACAACTTGCTTATTCATTTGATTTCATTTTTAAAATATTATACCATTATGTATGTTATGCCAAAGAAAAATATCGCTGAATACGGTAAATTTATCTTTTTTTATTTCATTTTTTTATATTTTATTTAGACCAATATGCCCCAATGATAATAGATCGTATTATTTATTACTATCCTCAAATAAAGGAGATTTTGAAGAATCAAGAACCGTCAATGCATAAACAGCTAATATACAATGAAACAAGAATAGATATTTCCAATCTCATTAAGCAAGCTCTTTGGGACAATGAAATAAACCGAATGGTCAAGGAGATGGAAACTGAATACCCCTGCATTCTGGGGTGTAGCTGTTGTGATTTCAGATATCAACGCTATGTGGAATGGAATTTTACAAATTCAATACGAAATTTTCAAAAAATGAAACTTTTAAGAAAATAATTGTATTTTATTTTTGTTTGTTTTGACAGTTTTAGTGTTGGTAATAAATGTTTTTGTATTTTATTTTTGTTGTTTTGTTAGTTTTATTTTGGTAATAATAATAATAATAAATGTTTTTGATAGTAATAGTTTTATTTTGATGTTGGTAACAATAATAAAAATAGTAATTTTATTAGTATAGTAATAATAGTAATAATAATAATAATAATAAAAATCATGATAATTAAAATAATAACAATAATAATAATAATGATAATAAAACACGTGATATTAATAATACATTTTATATAGATGATATGTGTAAAATCATATATGTAAACTCAACGGGTTAATTTACATACAGTTTTCCAGTCACGCACTTATCTTGCACTGTCTTTGTGATCACGCACTTATCATGCACTGTCTTTGTGATGATGCATTAGCTTATCTTTAATTAAACACATAATAATAATATTTATAATAATAATAATAAAAATAATATTAATAATAATATTAATAATAACAATAATATTTATAAAATAATAATAATAATAATGATAATAAAACACGTGATATTAATAATAAATTTTATATAGATGATATGTGTAAAATCATATACAAAATCCACGAGTTAATTCACATACACTTTTCCAGTCACGCACTTGTCTTGCACTTATAATGCACTTATCATGCATTGTCTTTGTGATCATGCATGATTCTGATTGGTTAATCAGTATCTGTCAAGGGTATAAAAGTGCGTCACCACATTATAAAGATCATAAATCAAACATGACCAAGAAAATAAGTGTCCAACCAGTTCAGATGTTCCACAATTATAAAATGTATTTTTTAAAGGAGCCTATCAATATGCAATTGCAAATCCAGTAAAACTTAATAAAACGCAATTTCAGTCTCTTGCTGGTACTCTCTCAATGTTAGATATCAAGGATATTGATAATACATTCAAAAAGATCAATTCCAATTTAAAATGCAATGAAAATGCTTTCTTCACGAGTCAATATACCAGATATTATGATGCATTTACAGAAATTGGATTCAAAGAACAGGAAAACTGGTATATAACAATAACAATCCAAGGATATAAAGTTGATCAAAACGATGTGCTTTCTCCAATCTGGAAAATTGTTACTGCTAGACTTTCACAGTTATTTTAATGTATAGTGTTTAGTGTTTAATAAATGTATTTATGTTTTCTTTGTTATTCTATAAACAAAATTATAAGTAGTTTTAAAATAGATTTAAAAATGATGTCTGAAAAAGGTAAAATATAAAATATAAAATAATTAATTAATTTCGTTTAGAATATTTAATAAACTTTTTGTTTGATAAACTCGAAGAAATAACCGGTTTAAAAATTAGAGATATGTTGACTCTAGTTGAAGCATTGAGTAAAGAAGATTCGAGTTGCGATTCTGGATGTCAGAGTGATGATACTGTTAATGATGGAGAAATTAATACTGAAATTATTAATGATTCTGAAGAAATTATTGTTGATAATGGTAATGTTGAAGAAAATATTAATGATACTGAAGATACTACCGAAATTAGTAAAGATGAGCCGACCGACTTTAAGAATTGTATTGACCATGTTATAGAAAATATTATGATAGAATATTGTGGTGATGAAGAATGTTCGTGTAATAATCAATAAATCTTTAAAAATGTAGTTTTTTATTAATAATAATAATAACAAAGAAATATTTATTAAAATCTATGATAAACTTTATTACATAAATATAAAACAGATGCTCAAGTGAATAGTTTTAATAAAAATTTACAATTCTAGATATAAATATCAGAGCGTTTGGCTTCTGCGGCAACTTGAATAATCGCTGTCCTTCCACCGTTTGTTATTACCCACCGGTCAATTTTTGTTTCTATCACCTAAATAATGATAAATTAATAACAATATAAAGTAATATATCTCTATAGACCATTGGAAATAATTTTCATAGTCAGATCCAGATTTTAATATCATGTGTTTCATATACATTAATCCTACTATTATTCGCATCCATTTATTATTTTCATCAAACATGTAACTAAATATTGATTGGAATGCCTTCTTTCTCTCCAATGGTGGCAAATTGAGAATTTTTTCATAATCAAATGGTATGTCTTCAACGATTTTCTCGGTACGGTTTACCATAAATTTCATGTTTTTAATGATTTCATCTTCTTCTCTATTATTAGAGACCAGCTCATTCAATAAAGTTATAAAAAATTTAGTTTCTGGCATTTTATAAAAATATTTGAAAGTGTAAGCTTATTTATACTATATTCGACCAATCAGAATCATGTAATACTAAGAAAATATGTAAAAATATATAATGGAAATGGCAATGATGATTTGTTGGCACTGTTAACTTCTTTCAAGCTGTTGCCGCCACTGTTAACTGGGTGTTGTTGTTGTAATTTCATTATACGATTGAACTGATCAGTTGTTTTATTAGAATAAAATTTTATACTATATTGAACTTGATTCATCATTTTTTCATTAAGTTTACGATTTTCTTTCAATTCTAATATTGATTTTCTTAATTCATTTTTGATAGTACCAATGGTCTTATTTAGATATATAATATCATCATATAATTCGTTTTTAGCTCTTTTTAAAGTCTCATATGTATGTTCAAATCGGAATTCTAAATTACTCATTCTTTCAGATAATCTTTTGACTGGAGTTTTCAAATATCTAGGCCTATCTATCATATACAAAATATCCATCAATACAGCGGTATCAGGACATACACATCTTGTTGAATTTTTACCTTGAACGGTTACAACAATTGAGTTGGCCATATTAAAAACTAATAATATTATTAAAATTTCTTTAATCATTTTCAAATCTATATAAATTAATATTTATTGTTTATAGCTAAAGATTTGTGTGTGTGTGTCTAAATTAGTATAAAAGTAATTGTTATTTCAATTTTTATCATTAAAATGATTGTACCGAGCGCAGTTCAAGCTATGAATGAAATTAAACATTATGGTAATTTATTATTACTATTATTAATATTATTACTTGTTTTTAGATGATTATTTTAAAGTTATTAAAGAACGTCTGGAATTCTATTATCCAGAAATACATGGAATCATGGATAAGCCAGCATCAATAATTCCAGACTTGATATTCAATTATACATCAATATGGATATTTACTGTAATCGATGAGTTCCTATGGGATATCGAACAAAACAATTTGTCAAAAGATATGGAGCTCGAATACCCCTGTGGTGATGGATGTCATTGCTGTGCTGCCAGATATCGGAAGTATGTAGAATGGGCTTTGAATAAAGCTCTTCGACAATACTACTATAGTAGAATTATCTCTTTATAATAAATTTGTTGTATATGTCTTGGTTTTCATTATATAGCAATAATAATAATATAAAAAGTTTTATAAGTATTAATAAATTTTTATAAGTAATAATAATAATAATAATAAAATAATTTACAAATATATACTACTTATTTTTATAAATAGTAAATTTAAATTTAAAAATGTTTAAAAATAATATGACCTTGAGAAATTTTGAATGACCTTGAAAAAATATGATGAGTCATCCAATTACCTTGAATGAGTCATGGTCTTTGTTTAAATGACCTTGGAAAATATGATGAGTCATCCAATGACCTTGAATGAGTCATGGTCTTTGTTTAAATGATCTTGAAAAAATAGGACGAGTCATCCAATGACCTTGAATGAGTCATGGTCTTTGTTTAAATGATCTTGAAAAAATAGGACGAGTCATCCAATGACCTTGAATGAGTCATGGTCTTTGTTTAAATGACCTTGAAAAAATATGAGGAGTCATCCAATAACCTTGAATGAGTCATGGTCTTTGTCTTAAAAATTTTTTGTACTTTTGGACTTAGAAAAATTTTCTCTCAGCAGGGGGAGGCGGGTACTGTGCTGGATGTGACATGTGCTGGATGTGACACATCCCACTACTTATGAATAATAGAGTTTATTAATGTTATATGGATATAAATGCTAGGGCCATTTCGTGAATGATAATCTTAAGTTTCTAAATAAAATTGCTTATTAAACTGTACGCGGGCCTGCTAACTTTATACCGTTTCAGCGGTTTTATTTAATTTTTCTTGACGTTCTGAATCGCAAATTAAACGAGAAACTCGACAAAATTATATTTTCATCATAAAACTAGATTAGACATGCTTGGTCCATACTAGACCTCTACCTTTGCACTGGGTACTCCGGAGCGTATAGATGCTCCCGATGTTTACTCGATTCCGAATCCCTGTTCCGCATCTCTCTCGACAATACCTTCTTTGGGACCACTACATTGATAGCAGTGGTCGTGACATCCAGTCGAGGATCATCCAAATTGAATGATGTATTGTTCGGAGGGGCGTACCTGTCCGTACTCGGGATCCGACCGGCTGCTATACCACGATTCACTTCCTCCAGGTACCTCCAGTCTTTATCCACCTGCGATCCGTCTACCGCTGATGCTCTTCCAATCGAGCGAGCAGATATTCGACCTGTCCCCGAATCTCTCGTGCCGGGTTGGGGCCGGGCTCTCGTTTAATCGCAATGAATGGGAGGTCGGTGTCGTCGTAGTCCATTTGGCCTCCCCTCCGGAATTCCTTGACTGGCGAGATCGTGAATCCCGCGTCCCACATCGCTTGCAGACACCGGGCGACCGAGTGTGCCGGGAATCGCAGCGTGACCCGGGACGCATCGATCCACGAGTTATCTGAAATAAACAGGTAGATTTCATTATTACATTTTGTCTTTAAAACCCTAAAGGGAATAGCCTATTGTGGGTATGAATTCGTAAATTGGTTCGTGAGGGTGTCGTAATTTCATGGAGGTCAATTACTCGCCAATTTCGACGTGCCATTATCTGTCTAACTTACAAAGTAGTTTATAAGCTCGTTCTTGTGATGGGTTCCGACTACTTCGAGTCTTTCCAGCTCTCTTTGGTATCAGTGTTTTGCCGGGGATGGCTATTTTGAAATCTGGGTCTCTCGATTTGGGCAAAGGTGAGTATTTTCAGTTACTTTAATAGAACATCAAATCACGACCAAATGACGTTATCTTAAATGAATTGATTCAAAATATTTTCTCCCCAGTCCTGCTAGTTATGGGTTTACAAGGATCGATACGGATTGAATTTACCTAGGTAGGGACAATTTCAGATAGCGATTTAATTAAATCCAATCGAATCAGTTATCATACATAATAAAAAAAAATTGGAAACGAGTCGTTATTTTCCGGAATTTATTTAAATTCGACTATAGACTCCCTAAGTAATCCCACAAACTAATGTCCGCTCGTTCAAATATTCCCTTAACAAAATTCGAAAATAAACCTTCGACCTTTTACATAATGGTGTACTGATTAAGTTGGCCAGCGACGTCATATTGAAAAAATAGTGGGCATCATTTAATTTGTAATCACTACTTAGAGAATGGCATTTTCTAATCCAATTGTAATTAATAAAAAATACAAGATTACTTTATTCTAAAGGTTAATGGTATCTTTTACGTTACCTGCGTTTAGTCAGATGTATTGCCACCCGAATGTTGCATTTCATCATTTGGTATTTGATCTAAAATAAAAGATTACTCAATCATTGTGTGCATAATTCATATTATTCTAAAAATTATTCTTGATGGAACGGAACATTTCATAGCTGAATTAACATTAAACAAAAACAAGACAGATGTCACTTGATGTCGATTCATTTTATTTATTTCCGTAATTAGTCTAGGTAAATCGTCATGGATAACTGAATGCCTTCTATGTCCATGTCTAATTGGCTGGTTAGTAGATGCAAAGACGAATTTTCATAATTTCGTTGTTTGTGACGATTGGGTTTTGGTTATTAGTAGGTCGAGTAGAATAGCTGTGATGGACTCAGTCGAACAAAAGATTTAGAAAAATTATATTAGATGACAGGAGATTAGTTATGCAAATCCATATTTCTGCTGCCGGGCCTGTGAACATTTTTCGGGAAGGCTTTATGGGTCAGATCTCGGAATCATAATTATAAAGGTTTTCATTTAAATGATAAGATTTACCGTCTCGACCAGAACATCCTTGCTCTTCCGAGTTCTCCTCTCTCAGCGTCCTTGAAGGCTTATCTGAACCTCCACTCATTTGGTGCTTATAGTTTGAATGCATAACGAATTGATAAAAATGTCCGCGTTCGGGTGAGTGAAAGCATTTATATCGGTGTGGTTGTGTTGGCGTGGTGTGTGCCTCTACATCCTGTCAGTATGTTGTGCCATAAATGTGTTATCGCTATCTCGCAATAATGAGGGGAATAAAATTCCTGCTAGGTATTGATTGGCGATCTCTAAATGTCAACTTACTACTGCTTAAGTTGACATTTATCAATTCGGATATTCCTCATTTTTTGGGGTTATTTATTATGAGGAAAATTTTTTGTGATTAGTCGTGATTTTTCTGGTTTCATTATTTTAAGAATCTTATTTCATTTCGAATGCTCATTACATGGGACTTTTAGTAATTTCTCGGAGCTGGCGACAGGTTGCAAAGGATTAATTTATTGTCACTTTTATCGGATCATCAGGTATGGGCTCACTTTGCATCATGCATATAACTCATAAATTTTTCCTTTCAGATTTATTTATTACGATACTAGGTGTACCGCACTCGCATTTCCGATGTCACTCTCTTCATTCAGTACTCCGTAGCTCCTATTCTTGGTTGGGAAGAATTCCACTAGTTGTGATGACTTATTATCTTGGGGTGTTGGACGAGAAGCAGTACCTCTGGGAAAGCTCATTGGTTTATGATCCTAATAATTGCAATTTTGTTATTTGATATTAATAAAATGTAAGAGTTTAATTTTGGTATCCTGTGATATTCTACTCCGACAATCGGTCATAAATCTCCTCCCTTTGACTGCTTATCTCTGGGAGACTGTGCCTACATCCAATGGGTAGCTTTAGATTTTTTATATGATAACAGAACTTCTTTATCAATGTCGGTTACTCACTCAATGCTCTCGTTGAAAAATGCTTTGGGAAATTCAACTAGTGTTGGAAAGTTATGGACGCGTGGTGTAATCTCGTTAATATTTATTGGGTTCGGGCTGAATAAACAGATGTTGAATTGTACAGTGGAACTATTGTCAAAATCATAAAGCATTTGTTATTAGGATCATTTTTAATAACTTAACAGGTTAGGGACAGAAAAGCAGAGGTTTAATTATAAATTCGGAATATTATTAAATTTATACCGCTTGGTATTAGGATCGTAGGAGTTATAAATACTGAACAGATTTAAATCTTTGAATTTATCTATTTTTACTTGCAGTATTGGCGGCTAAATCGCATTTATTTCGCTATTTAAAACTATTAGGAACTGAAGCTATACTTGTTTTCTATTCCCAATTTAAGAGTTATTATCATTTTGAAGATGGTCAGTACTTGAAATAACGACTATATTAAATTGAAGAAATACATATACTTTAGTGAATTTAACTCTGTAGTCAATAATTTCCAATTAGGAGTCATAATTAGTTCTTTAGACGAGTTAGCAATCATATCAACAATTTTGTTTCGTTATCGAATTCCCCGTTCCCTTCCTTTAATTGATCCTAGGAGAATCCATGTTTATATTACAAATTTATGAGTGCCCACTGGACTACTCAGTGTTGTGATTTTAAGCCGTTTTGTCAATATGAATTTAGGTCAAATTTATAGGAACTGAGTGACGACGAAATAGCCAAAAGACTATTCCCCCTTCAACCCATTTCCCCTATACGGAATGAAAATTTACGTTCCAGCTACTGCGTTCTCACGCCGTAACCTTCACGGACACGAATTATTGGCGGACTTACACCGCACTTACACAATTCTATGGGGGTGTCTAGTTTATTTTCTTGCGGTGATGTGTCGGCTGTGTGCCGGAAAAATTTCGACAAGAGTTCATTTATGAAAACTTTTATTGAATATAATATACATTGTTTGAAATTATAATTGACATTCATTGTTTCATATCTCATACTCAAGCCTTTCCCCACGCCGACACCTCAAACAGAGCACATATGAGGTTGTTTGGGTGCAACGTGGAGAAAGTTTCCAAAAACATCTCTTCACTCACATTGAAATTGTCGTTTCTTTCACTGATTAAGACTGAGAACTACTTCGAGTTTTAAAACTGATTCAAGTTTTTGTAATTTAATTTGACAATTTTATTTTTAATTTTTTAATTGAATTGTTTCCAATTCAAATTATTTAATTTTTGTTCCACTTTTATGGATTTTTCCATTTTTTGGTAAATTATCAAATTTCGGTCAAATTTTCATGTTATTTTCATGTTTATTTGGTGTGGATCTTGTTGCATTTTGTTATTATTTTAATTTACTTTTGTGTTTCTTGATTTTATATTTAATTGTTTTCTTTCTCATATTTTAGCATGGTTAGTTGGTGTTTTATGGGTTTGATTTTAAATCTGCATGTTGTATTTACGTGCACGTTACCGATCCATTTAAACAAATTTGTGTCTTGGCCCAACAACTTCCTCTTATAATTTGTAAAGCCTTCAGAGTACGGCAATTTCAGAGTACAAATTATAAGAGGAAGTTGGGTAAACTGATGGGAAATTTAGAGTATAAGATCGTCTCTAATTCGTTTAAGGTACGCAATATGTTTATTAATAAATCAAAAACTCCGGTTGGATTGTGTTCTGATCTCGTTTATCAATTTACATGTAATGGGTGTAATGCCACATACATTGGAGAGACTTCCCGTCATCTCTGTACTCGAGTTCTAGAGCATTGTCAATTGAAGGGTTTGACCAATATTAGTGAGCACAATAGAGGCTGTAAAAGTGATATAGGAATGTCTGATTTTAGAATTTTGTTGAGAAGTTTTAATAGTTATTGGGAACGAGTGATATGTGAAGCATTGCTGATAAGGTCATTGGATTCAAAGATTAATGTGCAGAGTGCTGTGACTACGAATGTTTTGAATGTTTTTAAATAGATTACGTATGTTAAATCATGTTTGTTTTTTTAATATTATTAAAATAATTGAAAATTTTAAATTACATTAATTTTTAAAAATTAGAATATAAGTGAAAATTTTAAAATAATTTAAAAGTGAATTGAATATATTTTTAAAAATATTTATTTATTAAAAAATTAAATTAATAAAAAATAATTTGTTTAAATTAAATGTTAATTCATAATATTTTTAGTTGGTTTTGAGTACCTGAAGATGATAGCTGTGTTATCGAAATATATCGTACGAAAGGTTTTTTATTGGCGTTATCGTTTAATTATTATTATTATTATTATTATTACTACTACTACTACTACTACTTTTAAGTTAAAAAATTTATAAATTTTTGCAATATTTTTGCAATATTTTATTAATATAATATTATAACAATTTTCTCACAATATTTACTACTTTTGTTGTAGTTAACATAAATATTTTATTATTTGTTGAAATTCGATAAATTATGTTGCAATATGATTGCAGCTTTCATGCATGTTTGGTTGATTGTATGTATCAAATAAGTACATATACATGATGACTTCGTCATTTAATTTGTAGTTTAAAAATGTCAAATGTATCCTCAAATGGTAAATTTTGATTATTTTATTTCTATATTTAATATGTATTCTTTTTTATAAAAACAAACAGCACTTTGGTATTATGAAATGAGTTGAAAAGATATCAATTTTCGTCAATTGTTGATGTACAATAAATATTTAGTATACATTTCTTTTATATTTTTTGGTGATATACAATAATTTTTATTTACGACCGTACAATATTTTATCTGTAATAATTTGTTTTATTGATTCAATACAAATGCAAGACTCACATAGTGATGTACACGCACGCAATTTAATTTTTGGTTACGCACTTGTTTCCACAATTATAAAAGAAATCTTTAATGTTATATTAATCATTATTTGGAAATAAGTAACAATAAGAATGTTTTTGGTAGGAAATTCAGTAGTATATCCAAAGAAACAAGTCCAATTAAGAAACCTAATAAAAAAACAATGAAATTTGACAAAAAATGATGTTTAGATTCAAAAGGTACAAATATTTCACGACTATAAGATGTATTTCTTGGTATAAACTGCTAAAGTCTCAATATTCAAGTTTCGTTGCTCATTTATCGACAGAAGACGTTGCTGCAGTAAATTAAGTGCTACAGAAAAAAAACAAGATTCTAAGTTGCAACGAGAAAATAGTAACTAACAATCGATTTACAGTTGCTTTTTAAAAAATTGAGTAAAAATATAATGAAAACTGGTTTCTCAAAATCTCAATACAAGGATGAAAAGTGGATAAAAAAAGATGTCATCAGCAATTTGAAAAGTAGATGGAGCTCGAATTTCATTAGGATTTGAATTTAATAAAAGTTTAAAGTGTAAATATTTTTAAATGTATTTGAAAATTAATTTTTACATGTTAGGGTTATTTGTAGTACGCTACTTTTTAATTAGTATTACAATTATTTTGATAGTATTATATAAAAAGGAGTAAAACATTTATAATCACGAAGGGTTAGAGTGCGCATATCTTTCTACTCAGGGGATTTTTCTGTCCCTTTTGTACGTAAATTGAAGGTAGTGACAGTGTTAAGAGAGTAAAAATATATAGGCAGACTTTAATTCTCGAGAAAAAGTGGCCATTTCAGAATTTAAATGTGTTGCGAATATTAGCATACACATCGGGTTTTGAATCTGAATATGTTTAAGTCGCAGAAAAATTGTGATTTCAGAAAACTTTCAATGTCACTGTAAAATTCTGTCTGTTCATTGTTATATTCCAAATTCGAAAAAAAATTCACAGTATAAAAATTTATTCACAAAGTTCAAAATGACGGTTACGGAAAAGATGCAATAAAACAAGGATTAAATTCGACGCTTATAGGAATCAAAAGTTCTTGACGAAAGTCAAAATTAGTGACGTAATCGGCCGTTTTAAAAACTTTGAAAATTGCATACCGTAGATAGTCGAGTATAACGCGAGATTTTTAGGTTCAAATTTTGACCGATACTTCGGTGGGTCGCGTTCTATTCGAGCTAATACTAAATTTTAATTTTATTAGATATAAAATTCCATCTATTACAGACATCTGATAAAGCTTTCGAA
This sequence comes from Schmidtea mediterranea, assembly GCA_022537955.1. Lineage (NCBI taxonomy): Eukaryota > Metazoa > Platyhelminthes > Tricladida > Dugesiidae > Schmidtea > Schmidtea mediterranea. Next base: position 60,444,762 of record CM039680.1, on the reverse strand, counting down.
TGCAGATCGAATTTCAATTGAATTTTGGTTTGCATGTTGCATCATGGAACTTTTATAATAAACAAGAAAGAAAAGGTAGGTTGGTTGCTTCTACTTTGAAATAGTCGCGCCAGATTTTTGGTTCTAATTCTCAACCTTTTAGGTTATACAAAGTCGTAATGGAACAGCGCGCAGCTTGTAATAAATCTGATATTAATTTGCATAGAATGGTAATAATTTTGTCATATCTTTGATTTTGTATGCTGTAAAACTGAATAGTAGTAGTGCATACTATTGTGTATTATGCGGAAGAACTCATTATTAGTTTGGGATATGTTCAATGCAAACCCGAAAGATTCAATTAAATCGACAGTTGCTACATTTGCCTAAACAAGCCTTTCAAGGATAGAGTCAGCAAAATTTAATTCGAATATTATTAAAATAAAAACACATAAAATCCATTTTAACACATTTTAGACAAAGTCATTAGAAAATAGCTACATTACGTACAAACTTGACTAGATGATGCTTGAAAACGTCACGCTATTTTTTACCATTTGAACCCATCCCTCCCTTCTACAATTAAATCACAGACACTTTATACAATCTTGTCTACTCTGGCTTTTGCTATTCTTATTCACTTTGATATTATATTTTAAAATATGTCATCTAACTTGCTATTTTTTAGTTACTTTGATTTAATTTAAGTAAATTTACTAACTACAAATGTATTTTATCGAAACCATTAAATCTTATTCGACCTAAAATACTCAGAGACCATATTTACCTATAGTAAATACTGAGACTAAATTTGAAAATACATTAACGTGTTTTTAAGCAAAAGCTAAAAATACCCATGTGATACTCTACTGTTTTGTTAGTGAAAGCCTAAATCTCTGTGTTTTGTATCGTGAGTTGAAATTCATGGTTTTCGAACAAGAGTCAAGAATCGTGTGTTTTTAAAAGTGACTAAAAATCTTAGTATTTTTTTAATGAAAGCTTAAAATCCGAGAGTGTTTATAAACGAGATTCAAGATCAATATGTTTTTATCGAAAGTCAAAATCTCTGTTTTTTATTGTTAATTGATTGTGTCAGATTGACCTTTAAACCATAATTGACATTCATGGCTTTTTAAACGAAAGGCGATTTATTTCATTTTGACCTTTGGTTTTGTTAACAAGACCATAAAACACTACCTCACTATAATGGGCGACTTTTTAGAGACAGCTAAAGATACCCCACATTATAATGCGACCAAAAAATCCTGTAGCCTATGGGATCACATCTCTTTTTTTAGTGGTAGGTGATTTAGTTTGACTGAAAACCCTGTAGCCCCATACTATTTATATATATCATACTTAAAGATAACGTTAAAGGGCATGAGAAAATATTTATTTTAATATTTTAATACTAAATATCATAAATGTACTATATAATTATAATACCATAATAATTTCGACTAAAAATAAGTAACAGTTCTTTTTACGATATCTATGCTCATTTGTGTTTTCCATACCTCGACATAATGTTGAAATCTAATTCTGCAAATTGCAAAGGTGCAAAAGAGTGCTCATCAGTGACTAAAATAGATGTCATATCCAATTTCATTTTTTGAATAATTTCCGATAATTTTCTTTCTTCATTCTAAAAATAACACATTATAAAAGTTTTTATTATAATAAATATTTTGAAAATAAAATCTCCAATATGAGCACTTGACAAAAAGAAGTGTGAAAAATTTGTTTTATACATCAAAATGATGGAGAGAAAATCCTCGGTCTTTGAAGAAACGATATGAAAAAAGTTTAACTTTTTTAAAAAAATTATAGACTTCAATTATTATGATTCGATGTTTTCGTATAATATATGTTAGCTTTTTTAAATTTTGTAAAAAAAATAAATCGAGGTTTAGTAAATTTAAATTTAAAAACTAACCGTAAAATCCTCGTTCTCATTCAAAAATAAATTACTAATAAGTAATAAGATTAGGAATTTTGCTATCACGAAAAAAATTCAAAAATCAGGACAAATTCTTGTAAAATCAGGACGCAGGACATTTTGCAAAAAATCAGGACTGTCCCGCTCAAAAACAAGCAGATGGTCACACTATTAATAACTTAAGCGGATTATTTTTCATTCTGATTGTTTAAAATTTAAAAGATTTTAGAATGCAAATAGCAAAAAGAAATAGCAAAAAATAATATCAAAAAATTCTTAATGATATAGAATCAAATGAACTTATTGTTAGTTGCAATAACACTACGATTGGGAATGTCTAAATTCATAATCAAATTTCCAAATAATATTTATTCGAATAAAATAAATAATATCTTCAAATTGTAGTTTTGATACAAAAATTTTGAAATAAAAATTTCAAGATTTTCAAACAACTGACACTCCAGTTCGTGCATACAAAAGTCAGCCACCTATTTTTTCATAAAAAATATTCTTTTCAGATTAAAATTTTTTAATTTTTAATAAACTTTCCAACATTTTTCTACTGCTTTTTTAAAATTGAATTTTCAATAATCTATATATATTTTTAATTATTTTCAAATTTTTAATTTTATAATATTTATCCTCAATTACTCAAATTAAAAATTCGAGTAATAGAAAACCTAGAATTAAACAATGAGTTCCAAAATAAACTGAAGAGGATTATTTAATAATCGAAACTTTTTACAACAATATGATTATTACTTCACAGCAAGGGCTTATTTTGTTATTCACTTATCTGATATAAACAATGAAGTATTATGACTACCAATCTTGGGATAAACTTGATGTTGACGCTTTTACCATTTGAGGCACGGAACTTTAGAAATTAAAAAACCCAATGTTGTAAAAAAATTTTAATTATTTTTAAATTGCACGAAGTTGGTTTATTTTTATAAATAAAGAAATAACATAATAATAAAACAAAAATAAATAATAGTATCTCAATTAAGTTATTTTGTTATAAGGTAGAACTCAAATAATCCTACCGTGCCACCTGGGTTATCGAATGATAGTTATTAAAACCCATCATTTCCCCATGGTGCAGAGGCACTTTGTAAACTTCATTTCTTTGGTACTACAAAGCGCAAATTTTCTACGAGTGGAATGTTGCTGTTGATATTTTTAATTTCGTATTCTTATTTCTAATTATAGATGGTGATTTAGATACATTTTTATTTAGAAATGTTTGAGCAACAAATACTTCAGCAACATTGATATTTGAATGGTTTTAATATTATTTATTTATCTTTTAAAGATTTCTGTTTAAAATCAAAAAAAATGTAAATTAGGATTTTTTTCGCGCTGTACAGTTTTTACTATAGCCGACTTTCATATATCCAGAATATATATATATATATATATATATATATATATATATATATATATATATATATATATATATATATATAATTAAAATATTTTCGCCAATCAAACAAATTTAAGTTGTTTAATATTGTAATTTTGAACTGTATCCAACATTTATGAAACAAAATATTGATCGATGGTCTAAAAGAATGAAGTTAATTTAATATGTTTATTTGAGAGGGAAAATTCATTCAAAAATAAGTAAAATCTAGTTTTGCAGAATTTTTTTTGGAAAAACTGAAATAGTTACTAAAATAAAAAGCATCAAAAATTATTGGAGTTTTTAGAAATATTTCAGCTTCAAACATCTAAATCTGTTAGTGAGACTCATAAAAATCGAGATTTTCATTATAATTTTTTTTCTGTTTGTTTTTCACTATAATTTTGTTGAAGATCGAAAAATGTATTGTAATGTAAAGAACCGTCTTTATCTTTGTTAAAAATAGCTTGAAGATTTGATAATTATACATAATGAACATTAATGCAGATGTAAACATTAAAATTGTAATATATTCCCCATAAGATTACAGTAGACCCCTAAATTCATTAATTTAGCATTTATGTTTATAAATCCAAAATTACTTGGAGTAAGTTTTCCTTTGATAAATTATAGTTTTGGAAGTCTTTCAATTTGGTAAGTGGATATATGAAATCCATATAAATCTTTTGAAAAAACTCGTTCATCTTTACTTGGTCCTTCTACCACAGTTTTAAAGCATTAAGAAATACTTTAGGCTCACTTTATTTAAATCTTTTGTCGTCTTTAATTTTTCATTCCAGATATTCTAAAAACATTAAAAATTTTCTTTTAAATGTGCTATTTTAAATTGATTAAATGAAACGCATAACTATTAATATATAGTCAATTCTTTATTTATGCGTTTTTGAAGTCATGCGGTTTTCCTTTTCGGTCCAGAAAATAACTAATCTTTGACAAACCTAAACCAACCAGATATTTTTGAATAGAGAATCATTCAAATCACAAAGTTCCGTTTCAAAATTTTCAAAATATTAAATGCAAAAAAAGTTACTTATTATTAGGTCATTTTATATTTTTTCAATTTCTCCGAAACTGTTAATGGTTTTTTGGCTTTATGTGCTTTTCGAAAATTTCGAAAATTATCTCTATTTATACAACGTGATTCATATCTTTTTTATGAGGTTTTCTGAGGAACGTGTCTACAACATAAAAAAAAGAATTGACTGTAATTTAAATCAACCTTTTTCAACCACGGACAATATGACAAATTATCAGGATATTCGCGGACCACAAATTATTTAAATTGCTTAGCATATCAGATCGTTTATGATAATCAAATAAAAACAATAAACAAGTGAATAATTAACAATTTATTCAAAGAGTTTATATTAATCATTAAAGTTAGCTTTGCATTTCAGTATAAAAATAATTAAACTTTTAATTAAAATTAAAATTACTAAGTTAATTAATTTGTCAAAAATATTATGAAATAATTCCATAATATAACAAACGATGATAAATTTGATACACAGCTAATAATTAAACCTAATTTATTACGAACGATAATTATGCTGTAATGATGTTGCGCAATGATTATCTAAATATTCTAAGATGTATGAGGGGAGGACAAATCTATTACGTCATATGTAAGAAATCCTCGTGATTGTTCCCACATATTAGGTTGTAGCAATAAACTTATCGCATCAAATAAACTTATTGGCTTTGTCAATTCGAATGGATTTACAAGCTGTCGCTGCCTTATTAAAAACTATCGGCATCTTTCCGAAATATTCTGGAGAAGTGTCATCAAATGGTGCGAAGAATTCAAACCCAAGACTCAACTGTTGGGAGCCTTTAATTACTTGCATCAAATACTCTCCCTTCGACTTGAAGGTCCTGCTTTAGACATTTGGAGACATCAAGCAGAAACTGCAAGAAGCAGCTACACTTATACAAAAGATATGCTGTCATTTAAACAAAATAGAAACGAACTAAATTTGAGCATATGAGGAATCGTATAGAAGATGCATTCATACCACTGATAAAAATATCCATTCTAATAAAAACAATGATAATAACAACTACATTTTCACATAATTACCGTTTTAAGTACATCGTTAAGTACGAAAGTCAGCCACATTCAGATCTATCATTTGTATGCGATTTCCAGTACATAGTACATGCTTGAACAATCAGTGGTAGAAAAAAAATTCACCAAACTCTATATGCACATTGGTGCATTACTTCGCATGAGGAAGAAAATATTTGTTATTAAAATTTAAATTTGTTTCCTTATGAAAACAAATAATTTTTATGTGCTAACACTATTTTAATAATTTTGAAATTTTTTAATTTTATAAATTTAATAATTTTGAAATGCCACAGTATAAACCAAGCGAAGTTCAGATAAATTCCGATATAATGCAAGTTGAATCATAAATCAACTTATTGGAATTTATTTTTTGAGAAAATTTAATGAATTTCAGCCATTTCTGAAAATGCTGCAAAGTAAGTTTTTTTTTAAAGTTATAAGTTTAAAATTATAAATTTTTAAGAATTGAATTATGATTTTATAAGGAAATTAAATCATTATTCAAACTTATAATTATAACTTTTGATCTACAAGCTCATGCATATTATTATTAATAATGATTATGAATATTCAGGAAATGATTTATTTTATGATGACTTATTTTTCGGAAATTATTCAAAAAAAAGTGAGTTAAATTATTTTTGAAGTTATAAATATTATTAATTGCATTAAATATTTATATTTTTATACATCTTTTGAAAAAAACTTCGAATATGTACACAAAATAAAGTGACTATTTTACAAACAACCTCAAGGTGAGTTGGTGCGTTTATGTTATAAATTTATTGATTTTTGTTTTATATTATAAGTAATTTGTCTCATCGTGGCTTGGTGCAGTTTCGTGTTGCTAAGTCTAGTATAATTTATAGAAATTAATTTTAACATGACTATCGTTACATTTAAAATTTTTTATTTATGGTGTGATCTGTGTGTTGTCTTTATGCAGATACTTACAAATTGTCGTGCAAATTGTATTTATCCGTTAATTTTAAGTTGTTAGTGTTCTAGAATTACTAATTTGATTATTATTGACAAAATGCATCTTTATGATTCTATTGGAATGTGGATCATTTGAAAACAGAAAACGTTAATTCAAAGTTTATTTTAAATTATTTTAAAAAATAAAATGATAAATATATTTTAAAACTTTGATCAGACCTTTTTTTACGCCACCTTCAACAAAGTTTCCATATATTCAATGCTTATGTACTTGTTTTGGATGAAATAAAATCATTCTCATGTGTCGGTCACACAGTAAACTAAATAGCAAACCTTATGTTGCTCTCGCCCGAAAAATAACGAAAAAAACTCTTACAGGAAACACTCTAGTCAGAGTTGAATTTTAGGAAAAGCGAAACTTATACTAAAAACTGAATGAAATTGTATGAATAATTTTTCAAACAGCTGATATGTTTGAAAAAATTATTAATATGATCATTGTTTTTATGCAACAGACAAAAGGCTTCTCGGCAATAAAAAAGTTCAATTGTATATTAGATTTATTTATTTAAAATAAAAATAATTACTCTTAAAGTATCAAGGAGGAGAGGACATTCAGCCACTTGAGTGAAAGAAACTAAAAATGGTGAATAAATTGATTTTGTGGATGTTAGATTTCGTCGAAGATCCAAGATTGATTCTGTAAGAAGCTTTCTATAAAATGAGAGCAAAACCAAATGCAATGTGCTTCCAACTATCATACTTGGCAAAGTACTTAATCAAAGTTGAATGTCAATATATAAAAATATAAAAACTTAAATATTAATCTAGAATAAACATTAGGAATATACTTACATATTCGTGAATTATTCGTTAATAAATATCTTATTTTAGAAAATATTTACATATTAAATAAAATCATTAGCTGTTTGAATACCAAAAACTGAGTTGTGACTAAATAGCAATAAAACATTCTTATCTTCCTTCTTTCAGATTATAGATCAGGTATGGCGAGCCTATGACACGCGTGCCCAAAGTAGCACGAGAATAAATTTTCATTGTATACATAGTATATATAATTTTTCAAAAAGACACGACACGCGTGCATTGTCATTGTATAAAAATAATTTTTATTAATTAAACTAAAACATATTTTTAATTTCGATCTCAGCATTATTGAAAAAAAGTGTTTTTAAAAATACTATTTCAAAACATAAATTTTTTCTTAAGGACATTAAATGTGACGCCATTGAATAGGTCCGATTGAAGAGGTACTTGTGATAATTAGTTTGATACAAGCATTTAAGTATTTGGCTTCACTTTGGCGAGATTCAGATGAAGATCACTTCTTTCTACTATATCAAGTCAATTACGAGATTTGGTAACTGCATTAGATGACTAAAGACTGTCAAACAAACAACGCAGGATCTTACAAAAATAATCAAAACTTTTTGAAGTTGAAGGTAAATATGGGGAAGATTATGGGAATGTGGAAAATTCTCTAAAACAAACGATGAAAGCTTTGGCATTTTGTGTTTTGTACTATCATACTTTAAGAAAACCAAAAATATATAAGTTTATATGAGACGATTTCATTATATTAATTTTTTACTTGCGTTTTTTTTGTTAGACTCGAACTAAAAATGGATTAAATAATGAATTTTTATTATTTGTTTTTTTATTTCCTTAATATTTTAAAAATTTCTCAGAACCGGCGCGAAAACTGGGTATCCGGTTTTAAAATATTTAGCACCGAAAATCGGCAAATTTATACGGTTCTGTAAGCACTAACTTTGACTAAGTTTTCGGAATTGTGAATTTGGAATATATAAATGACCCGAAATATTTTTCCATTTTGTCTTTCAAAGATTGCAAATTAGGGATAAATCTTTTACAGATGGTAAAAATTTGTCTTCATTTTATGAAAACATAAAATGCATGAAAGAAAATATTTTGAATTTCTGTATTCCATCACAGTCTCTTAGTTTCTCACTAAGAAAACTCTCAATGAAACTCAAGAAAATATTCATGAAATTTTTACTTTTAATTAAAATAGTTTCCATTTCTAATTAAAAAAACTAAGAAATCATTTAAAATAAAAATAATATTCAAAATGCAAAAAATTACTCTATTAATTCCTTATTTTCCTTACTGGGAACGGATAGTCTAATAGTTACATACGGTTGTTTATTTTGATTAAGCATAAATTTCGGTTTTCCAGAGCTATCTACAAATTAGTTTATGATTAATATTAATATTATTATTATTTAAAATAATAATAATAATAATAATAACAATAATAAAAATAATAATAATAATAATAATAATAATAATAATAATAATAATAATAATAATAATAATAATAATAATAATAATAGAACATGAAAGTTTTCAAGCAGCAGCATAAATTCAATGTGAAACAAGTAAATGATACGATAACCCTTTGCTTTAAAATAATTATTATGTGAAAAATTTTGATTCTGAATATTTTTCGATAAAAGTTTATTTTGTCATAATAATAATAAAAATTAATTTGATTATGAGATTATGTATAATGATTCATTATATTAAATTAAAAAAGTTAACCTGTTATAATTAATCAGCGGTGACATTTTTATTTCAATGACATTTGAAAATAAACTTTCTCTATCGAATGATGAATGAGTTCTTTTAAAACTTATTTGTTTTTGTAAAAATATTTTTAACAAAAATTGTTTCATTTTATGATTTGATAAACATATTATAAACATTTTATAAATTATAAGCTATCATAAAATGGCGAAATCATCTAATAATATCTTCACTAAATTCTCTGACCTATTCGGTGGTTTGTATAGTCTTTGAGAAATCGTTAAATGATAAGATTCAGAATTATTAAATGTTACAGATGAATTTATCTGAAACTAAATTATTGAAATAAAAAGACAGATTTGTGAAAGCTCAGCCGCGGAGATATAATTGCATTTATAATTTTTCGATATAAATTCATGAAAATTCAAACTAATATGAGGTGAGGTGCCCAAGTATTTACCGTCAGGAAAATTGTAAAATTTATATTTCATCTCACAATTTTCATTTCGATTTTGATCAAAAAAACATTAAAAATGTTGGAAATAATCTGTCGAAGCTCTAAATCAGCAGATATAGTTATTGGTATTCTATCTACTCTAATAAAATTTACTAAAGATAAAAAGTAGTATGCAAAATGAAGATTGCTGTGAAAGCTTGATAAAATAAAGTTGAGATACTTTTACAGGCCATTATTATCTTACTGGAACATCCCATGCAACTGGTGTACGAAATAACTAAATTCGGTATATAAAAACAAATGAAATTCAAAATTTTTCAATATTTGTTAAAATGTTTTTCAACGATAGTTGTTTTATATTTTATAGTTTTTTGTTAGATGACAATAGATCAATAAATTCTTAAGAATGACAAAATATTTTCGGTGAAGTCCTTATTACAAATCATAGTTTATTTATAGCACTCATAATCAATGTTCAATCTGCTATAAGCAGATAATTGTGTATACTGCAAGATAGATGCACACATACGTTTAAGTGAAATGCATTCAGATCCACGGGATAAATGCATCAACTGATAAATGAATATAAAATTTAAACCTAATTGAAAAAAAATATTTAAAAAAATTACTGCTCATACAATTTCAAGGTGGAAATAGTGCAAATAAACTATTTCTTATATTAAAACTGACCAAAATTTGTGTGTAGGTTTAATTTAAATTATTGATATATTTTTATTGTAAAGGTGAGAATTACTATATGTTGGTAAAGATAATGATCTTTTGATTATTCCATCTCATGTCGCTTATATTTTGTTTTTTTCTCTTAATCTCGTTGATAAAATCGCAATTTCATCGTTTAAAAGCAACAGTATTTGAAAAATATTTAAGGTCATAATGATAATGTAGATAAGTATGCCACCACATGCACTATTACTACAATTTCATCAGCAAAAACAACACATTTTATTTTTATTTTTCTATTAAGTCAAAAATAGAACTGTATAAATTATGTAACCAGTTCACCTCGACCAATGATGCCGAAATATTTGTGTTTTTTATTAGGTGAGATTGAGATGTATCAAAAATAACTCTTAAACTAATAATATTCTGTCTTTACAATCGTGGAATAAGACAGAATAAAGCAATCTTCATAATACCTAAAAGTTATGACAGTAAATTATAAACTGATGCAAACGTCATGAGCCGTTATCAAAACTTTAACAAAAACGATCTTTCATTGCAAAATTATCTAAAAATTTATTAATCTAACAGTAATAATTGGAAGTTAGATAGTCTGATTGTAAAATATTTAATCTGAATTTTTTCATCTAAAATTACCGTTTTTATTAAGAGGATCAACCTCTATACCTTTCTCGAAAGGAGTTCCCCCATTAAGCACGTAGTCACCTTTCCTGAAAATTATTGAATGAATTAAAATAAATAAATCATAGTAAAATACTAAAAACAAGGGAAAAGAATTTCAGGAAGATAATTTTAAGAATTTATGAAAAGGATTGTAAATTATCGATATCAATTAACGGCAGAGGTGTCACTTGAGCTGATGTCACACAATTCAATTAACTGATGGCGTCACCCACTCACCCATCCAGAATCTAGACTTCCAACATCAATTTCGGTAGAAAGTGAATAAATTTTTTTATTTGGGTAGAAGGTGCAATGCCCCTTAATTAAATTAACATGTTACGCAATGCTATGTAAAAATTATAGTTTGAAGATCAGAAGTTGGTTATGATGTTTGATGGTTGTGTTTGAATGTTGGTATGTTTGTGTATTCTATATCAATAATTAGAAACCATTAACCTTCGTTGTATATGTTACGCGACGAAGAGCTATAAAAAAATGGGTTGGATATATTTCGTCATAACAAATATTGTGCACTTTTGTCTCTTTTTAACAATTTAGTATATATATATATATATATATATATATATATATATATATATATATATATTTGTTCATGATATTATTGACTATGCATTTATTTTATAATATTGTGAAATGCAAATAATAATAAATAAGACATTTGAATGACAAATCTTTAGACAGTACATACAAGCACATCTAGGGGAGGAAGAATGGGGCTACATGAGTTTCAAGAATACAGTTTTCGGGATAACTTAACGTACCAATTTTTGCACTTAAAGTTTCCTTTTACGTACCTGGGGAAAGGCCACAAATTTTAGTTCTTAGAACTTTAAAACATTGTTATTTAATAATCGATATTTTAAACTATATATTAATCTATATATAAAAAAAACTTTCCGAAAAATCATCAAAATTGCAGATAATTAATTATAGCCATGCTGATTAAATATGTATAGGTAGACCAAGTTACATCGGTCAAACAGTTTTTGATTTAACAAAGCTTTATTCATTTATTTTTTATTTGGAATAAAATTATTCGACAATCACAGTCCTTTTTAAATCAGTTCGGTTCAGGTTTGGAGTGTTTTTGCAGCTTTTCATTCCGGTTCAATTCCGTTACCCGTAAATTTGACGGATTTCAAAATTCATGATTAAAAATAAAAAATATATAAATATAAGTGTGGATGGTGTAACTGTCGTACAGTTGTCGGTATTTACATTAATCTATTTCGCAAATATTTCATTTGTACTTTAAACTTATACTAAAAATGACAAAGAATTTTTTATTATTTGACTATGAATCAGTAATGATATCGATGTTTTATTGATATGGTGCTAGGACAAAATGATATAGAAAAAATTATAAGATTAAATAAACAATGAAAAAATTAAAAAGTCATCTTTATGGCAGCTAATATTAAAAACACTTGCGCTGTGGAAATTTTTTTTCCCAGCGCCAGAAAAGTGACCTTGAACGATAAGTTTACAGTTTCCTTTCTGTGATGTAACGAATCCTAACACTGTGGTCAGCTTTGAGTAATTTATTTATGAATTCTAAGTAGCAATAATAATCTACAAGGAAATATTACACAATGAATTATTAAAATAAATTGAAATTTTCCACTAATATAAAATATAATTTATGTCTGTATTTTAAATATTATAAATTTTAGATTTTCGATAATTTTTCTAAATAACTTATTAAAAACACAAAAAGAATAATTCCAGAAAGACAATTTTAATTTTCTATGACTATTGGCACTGGATTATCTTATTTTAACATTTTATTAAAATTTTTAGAGAAATATTAGAAATTTTAAAAGTAATTTTAAATTTTGGCTGCATGACATTTAGGTCTGTGAAATGTTACGATATAAACAAAATTATAGGAAATGCAAACTCGCGGCTTTTATTTGTTTATAAAAAACAATAAAATCATATATTTCAATTACTACATTTTAAAAAAAGTGTCACCAAGATTTGCATATCTACTTAACACTGATGAAAAGTGTAAATTATTTATAAATAGATTACTTTTTTAAGGTTTTCAAAATAATTTCTGAAAAAGGAATGGCATAATAGGAGAAAAGATCAACTTTAAAGATAAAAACAAATAGACCTTTTTATTATATACAAATTTACTTTATAATTCTTGGGAAATTACGACTGCGTTATAGCTTACCAAAAATTGTACTGTTCAATCGATAAATGATTTTTATAAAAATCTAGAATATTTAATTAAATGATATTGAATTTTTTTTTCCTTAGAGCAGAAACTCGGAGTTTCAAACTCCCAACAGGTACTTTGCGAGAATGTTACAAATCAGATATCTTCTTATTTTATGTTTTTTTTGTAATCTGCATTGATAAATGCAATTTTTACAAACATTTTATTGCTATTTCAGATTTTTTATAATATTCGGTGATCCGTAACTTCAAAAAAGTTTAGCAATCAGTTTTTTAAAGATTGACATGAATAGTATTTTAAAATTGCATTTTTAAATATGTACTTATAAATTTAAGAACTATATGAATATTTATAAAAATAATACTTTGTAATTATTGGTTGGCCGTTACTTTCGTAAAGTGGTATACTTGTCCACCCAATGCTAAATTCTAGTAATTCATCATTTGTAAAGTCTTCATCTATCTGAATCTATACAATTAAAGACAATTAAATAATATACAATTAAATAATTACGGTTTTGAGAGTGTCCGCATTTGCAACCGTGTCCAATTTCTGAAAACAAGTAACATCTATTATTTATCTTGATAATATTTATATTTTTTAAGAAATTTTGAACATAAATGGTGACAGATCGCTTTTTACAAATTATGTTTAATTTTCATATTTTTTTTGCATTTTAAAGTTGTTCTTTACTTATTTTAAAAAATTTACAAAATTTATTTTCAAAAAATGATGAATTTTGAAAGGAATATGATTTATTTGGAAAATATATTTTTAAATAATATATTTTTTAAAAACTTGAAAAAGCCAAATAAAAGAAATATATTTCGAGGAAATTATTCTCATCTTCATAATCTCTGTTAATGCTATTGTTGGGCTCAGAGCCAAAATTAAAACAAAAATTACAAAACCAATTTAAACAAAAAGGTGAAAATTGTATAAGTTAAAACAAAATAATTAATGTCGTTTGGAAATTGTCAATATGGCTGCCGTAACATAAGCACTCACCGCAAGAATATATCAAAAATAAAATAAAACATATTAATTAAAACAAATTAAAAATATAACAAAAATTAAATAAAACAAATAATTAATTAAAATTCGGAAAAATGCCTACAGATGCAAAAAGAAACATACGAAAAATAAAATAAACTGCCAAAACCTTGCAAAATAAGGTTTAGAAAAAACACAGGCAGAAGAGGCGACCAGAAAACAAAATATTGAGGTTAAAAAATAATATTGTAATAAAATAATAATAAAAATAAAATCCAACAATAAAATATTAATATATCAAAAAATAAAGAAAAATATATAAAAAATTATAAAAATATTTTGAAATTAATAAAATAATTTAAAAACCCTAAAAATCGCGAAAAATCGCCCATTGGTCGCACACAGGCACAAAAATACTATATATACGGCAGTCATTTTCATAATTTCTAACCAAATTTTAGACAGAATTTTTAAAGACTTACAGACTTACAGAATTTTTAGACATTCTTAGATAAACCGTGAATCACTTGTAGTCAAAATTTTTAGGCCAATTTATGCCAATTTTTCAAATCTGGTTGCATGATTGTGGATTGTAAGTACTGTTATTTTTTGTATAAATATATATTTCGAAGTCTTGTTACTTTGATTTTATTCTGGATGGTCGTGGAATCTTTTGGTGCCACTGACAAATCCCCCTAAAATCTTATTTATACTAAGTATTTAAATAGATGGTTCATGGGACGGACCGTGTGCCGGCTAGTGGGTGAAAACCCTTAGTTGAGCTCGTGGGTCGTGCCTCGTGAACCCCTCGGCAGTTCGCAGTCGGTTCTGGCTTTGTGCACAGGACCGCTACGCAGGGCGCCGTTGTATACTCGAGGCGGCTGCTGAAAATGTGGCCGGAGCGAGTAGAAAATAAAACTCTGGAAGTGCGACTTTAGTTAAGCGGGAATAAAGTTTTGTAGGGAAAATTTAAAACTTTGTCAGAAAATAAATCAGAAAATCAAATAGGAAAGGATAGGATAGGCTAGGAGTGTAAATTTGAAAGTAGTTTTCCAAAAGTTGAATGATATGATCTGACAGAAGAGAGTAGCGTTTATTGAAGTGATCGCAGAGGGTTTTAATTACTTAAAATCATGGGAAACGTACCGGGAATTAAGGAATTGTTGATCAAAATTTTAATATAGGGAAAGATAAATGTAAATTAGGAAAAATGTAGTCGATTCCGTGATTGAACAAATGAAATAGGAAATTTACCGAAAATAAGGGAGGAACGCTGCCCAAATTTTTGAAGGATACATTTAAAAATAATGGGTAAAGATGATAAATAAGTACGGAAATTGTAGGAATAGACGAGTAAGGACCAGGATATAGAAAAAGAAAGACGTAAGACCTTCCATCGGCAGTCCAGAACCCGAAAGTGAAAATATCATGAGGAGTAGTTCTAGTAATGGAGCTCACCTGCTCATGAATTTTCAACCTCTATGTACAGTACCAACATGGCAATCACCATGGGTACATAGGAGGGATAGAATCATAATCCTGCTGGCGTTTAGGGGTTAGATTATCAAAAAACCCTAGAAAAAATAAATAAAAAACCAACCCTATTCGCCAACACTATATACGGAAACAATAATGATGTAATAGTTAAGATTTAATGATCTAAATAAATAATCTCAATAAATTTGTTGTTGATTGAATGTTTTTTTAGAGAATTGTGATTAAATCATCAAAGCTTCACATAAAATTTTTTCCTAGTTATTAACGAAGTTTTTATAAAAAAATTTTAAATCTTTTAAGTCAGCTGTGCCTTTGCACATTTTTCTTTTTACATTTAGGGGAATAAATCTCTAAATTTTATTTATATATATATATTTCTGTTATTTATAGGTATCAGTAAGTAATAAGTAATCTTTATATAATGAAACATGGCATAGGTACTTAGCCGTACTTCATTTTGTTACTATTCTTATTAGTCCTCGTCAGATACAAGCAAACTGCGTTATGTAATTTTCATATAAGAAGTCAGATGTATAATAGTTTATCGCTGACATATTATGTAATAATTCGTCATGTCCCTATTCCATAATATGCAGTTATTATGCTACATGTGGGGTTTGTATCTGTTCCTGATAATTAAATGAAACTTAAAATTACAACATGAAGCAAGAATTGAAATTATATAATTCATAAATATATTAAACTTACTGATTTATATCCTTGAATGCAAAACTCCATAAGTATTGAAAGATCTGTGGATGACTGATTAAACTTTATAAATACTTCTCCAAATTCCACTGATTTCATGTCCTCACTAACCTAAAAAATTGAGAAAAGCATATTTTATAGTATCGCTAGTTTTCTGATTTTAATTTCTTCTAACATTTCATTAACTTTCATTATAACTATAGATAAAAAATTAGGAGATAAAATTTTTTTATATATTGCCGTAATGAAAATAAATGAAATGTTTAAAGAAAACAATAACAGATCAAAGGTGAACAAAGAAATAACATGCACAAATAATATACAAAAAGAAGTATATACATTCAGTCTGCGAAATACTATCAAATTGTTCAAAAAGTGATCTCAGTTCATAAAGTATGAACTTAATCAGCTAATTATGTTAATAAATTTAAATTATAAGTTTCATTTGGAGTGATATTTCAGACAATAACTATAATTTATATTTTGTAAAACTTGAAGGTATTGTAAATTTGATTTATAAATAACGCTTGACCTTGAATACTATAGTCATTTAAAATAGTAAATTCACATAAAATAATATAGTCATTCTAAAAACATTTTGGCTATACTATTTAATACTATAGTATTTCGTAGTTTTAACGAACCATGTAATGAATGGCTTATTAATAATGACGAAGGGTCTATTTCAAACAGAGATGCAAACCGGTTCGCGAACCGAACCAAAATACCCCTCACATTTTGGCCAATCAAAACCGAACCAAAACCAAACTATTTTTAAAATAGTTCAGAAACTAAACCAAACCCAAAGAATTATGTGGTGGTGTATGGTTTGGTTCATGTTTGAATTTAATTTAAAATTTTCTGTAAAAAAAATCTGTGAATTTTGTTCACATTTCGTTTGCAAAATAATCATCACCATTTTTGTATGCTCTGATAATATTTTTGTTATTTAGTTGACATTGACTTGACGCTGCTTGTCGACAACATCTGGTTCATTTAATTTAAAACCTTAAGATTATTAATTAATTAAATCCACTACATAAGTTTTAAGAATTTAAGTATTCTTAGTTTCAGTTGATTAATATTTCAACTAAATTATTATTGATCCTTTTCATATTGACCAAGTGAAAATGGCAGGAAGCGGCAATAATAAGAATCCGGTGTATGATAAATTTATTTTTGATAGAAACAACAAAAACCAACTTGAGCAAAGAATGATGTTTCGTTTGGAGTAACAGTCATTCAAAAAAATTAATGTGCCATCTTAAAAAGAAACACTTGGAAGATTATGAAGACCTTGATTATAAACGAAGAAGTAAATTTAAAAAGCCAAAAGAGATTAGTACACATAAATCTATATTGGAAAATTTTATTTCTGTCACAACTCAATGAAAAATTAATATATTAATGACTCCAAAAGAATTAATAGAAGAATTCGTTGGGTTGATTATGATGGATGGACATTATCTTTGATTGAAGATAGTGATTTTCAGCATATTTTAAATCCAATATTAAATTGGTTTACGGAAAAAATTGTCATTAACAATCAAAATTTACGAGATGACATATTTAACAGAGCTAAAATTATAAGACAATAGATTTCAGCAAAATTAAAAAATAAGATATTTCCTATAAAAGTTGACAGTGCGCCTAGACTTGATATATCAATTTTGATAATCAATGTACAATTTATTGGAAATGGAAAAATTCAAGTTAACACTTTAACTATAAGAGAAAAAAAGTTACACATCGACAATGAATTTTTTTTGATTTCGAGTATTAACTAGAAATTGTCAACTTCAAAAACAACTTTTTAAAAGTAATTCGTTGTGCTACATACACACGCTGCAATTTGCAGTTGGTGATGTTTTGAGAGATCACTTTTAAAGAAACAATCGATAAAGCAAACCAACTTGTGAAAAAACTCCAAATGAATACAGTGCTAAATTTACTAAAGTTGGAAAAATATTGTGAAAAAATTGTGAATAGTAATCAAATGCTAGCGCTTATGTATTTGGATCTGAGATAACAAATTCATCTTAATGATTTTTAAAGAACAAGAGGAAAATCCTGCATGCTTCAAATATATCAAGGAAAAAAAAGAAACTGAAGAGGATTATTTAATAATCGAAACTTTTTTCAAAAATATAATTATTAATTCGCAGCAAGGGCTTATTTTGTTACTTATCTGCTGCGTCGCAATATTTTGTGATTAAAATGTAGATAATAAAACTAACAATATAGTTTTAACAATATAGAATTTAAGTTCTAATATAAATGAAAATTCTAAGATGCAGGTCAATTAACTGAAAGAAATTATTAAAGATAATGAAAATGAGAGACATAAAAAACTTCGAGAAATGGAAACTAACACTAAATCTTAAAATATGATTTGTAAAATACACTCTTGAAAAATATTAAACGAGTTTCTTTTTCCGAAACGAATTTTGATAAAATACAATTTTGGGAAAATTGTGATGAGAAAAATAAGGAATTATGTGAGCTTGTAAAAATAGTATTTGATGTTCCGGATACTCAGGTGACAGTGGAAAGGGCGTTTTCTAATCTAAAGTTCAAACTCTAAGACAATCGAGGCAACATAGAATATGTCCTTAAGGAAGATATTTTATTGATTAATTTGAACTTTTCAATTTATAATGGTGTTAACTTTGTTTTTATTTTTCTTATATTGCTTAAAGTAATATTTTTAGTTGAGGAGAAAATATTCTTCTTGGGTCTTAATTATTTTTTTAAATGTTCGTATAGATAATAAGGAGAAATATTGAATAATATATTTTATACTAATTGAGGTATTTTAATAACATTGGTTCCTTTATACATAATTAACATCCTTACTTGTTCTAACCACCAATTAAAGTTCCCCAAAAAGATGTTTTTGTTTTCCAATGCACTGACTGCAATATTTTATTTAAATTTTTTTTTATACTATACTAGCAGGGAAAAAAATATTACACATAGGAATTTCATTTTATAAACCAAAACCAAAATTTTGATTCCTGAGCAAAACCAAAAACAAACCAATATCGAAAAAAAATTATTATTGAACCAAAACCGAACCATGTCGAATTTTTCTTTTAGTTTGCACCTCTGATTTAAATAAATAAAACCAGATTCTATTTATTTTATTTTTAAATGTATAATTGAATTTATTAATTGTATATTAAATATAAACTTAAAACCTTTAAATAATATAGTCATATTAATGGTGTTAAAATTTTTTTACTATAACATAATAATATAGCCTACACTATTTGAGGATATTCATTAATCTAACATTTTAACTAAAATGCATGAAAAATATTATTTTATAAATGAGTTGCAACATTGAAGTTTTAATTAATTTTATTAAATTTGAATAAGATTGCATATGCGTTATAAAAAATAACAAATTTTTTTGTTTGAATATTATAAAACTTTTTAACATGATCGCCACCATTTTTAAATAAAAAAACGTTCCAAACAACTGGAGATCATCAAACATAATTTTTCACTTCAAAATCCAATCGTGAAAATTGCTGCTTTGTTTCATACTAGTTTCAGTACATTCAAATTCAGTACATTCAAATTCAGATCCTAGCTTCCTAGAAACTTATAATAAATTGATTGATTCGTAGGAAATATTATATAGGCAAAACAATCTCGAAAATTGAAACTAATCAAGTCCCAGTAAATTAGTTATTCCGTCAATACGAATGTCCTTATATATCTCACAAATCAGCAAGGCATTTAATACATCAGTAAACATTATCACTCAATCCTCAACAATCACACCAGCCTCATATTCCTTCGCAATTACTTCTTACTCTTAAAACTTCCCATTGAATGATAAATTCTCTAAACTATGTCAATTCAATCATGAATCTAATCAACCAAAAGCTTATTGAATTTATTTGGAATATATTTTGGACGTTATTGTTATGTTCCCACATGAGTGCTGATAATTATAATAAGTAGGTAGATGTGTCCCATCTGGCCCACTTTTTGGTACCCCCCCCTGACAAAAACAAAACAAACTAAAATATAATGTAATCACAAAAAAAATTATAAAATAATGAATAAAAAGAAGATCGTATATAGGTATACATTTATTAATTCAATGAACAGTTGGCTGAGCTGTTACATGATCTGTTTGATAGGATGTTGGATGTGCTGTTGGACGTGCTGTCGGATAATCATGTGGAAAATTATTATCTTTATTCATTGTCAGTCTCAACCATATAAGTAGGTAGTTAGGAGCTTACGGGAACATTAAAAAAACATAGGGGGAGGGGGGGGGGATTATTGCAGATTAAATTTCGGATTATCTTGATTACATAATGATGTAATCAACTTAATTAATTTTGTGTGTATTAAATTTTTTTCGAGTTTTTAGCGCGATTTTTTTTTTGAATTCAAATTTTTGGAACATTTTTTTTAAATTCAAATTTTGGCGAATTTTAGAAATAAAATAGAAATATTTTTTTTGAATAAATTTTTTTTAATCACACTATAGTCAGGGGGTATTTTTGAAAAAGACTAAAATAAATTGGCTTGAATCGCCTAACGATAAAAAAGCATAAAATTAAAATCGGCTCAAATCGCCTAAGATAGTCAGAGAGGGTATTTTCATTCACAAAATTTTTTTTTAAATCACACTATAGTCAGGGGGTATTTTTGAAAAAGACTAAAATAAATTGGCTTGAATTGCCTAACGATAAAAAAGCATAAAATTAAAATTGGCTCAAATCGCCTAAGATGTGATATAGTCAGGGATATTTTTAATTCGTAATAAAAACTAATGCAATATTTGGTCTCAATACTTTCTATAGGTAAATATAGGCATAAAATAAAAATGGCTTGAATCGCCTACTGATAAAAAAAAAGCATAAAATTAAAATTGGCTCAAATCGCCTAAGATGTGATATAGTCAGGGATATTTTTAAATCGTAATAAAAACTAATGCAATATTTGGTCTCAATACTTTCTATAGGTAAATATAGGCATAAAATAAAAATGGCTTGAATCGCCTACTGATAAAAAATAGACAGGGGTATTTTATAGGCTTGTTAAAAAAAAACACTTGAAATATTTGTTCACACAATTTTCATAGGCAAATTTAGGCTCTAGATAAAAATAATTTAAAATACCTAAAGTAAATTAAAGTACATTAGAATACATTAGAGTATATTAAAGTAAATTAAGGTAAATTAAAGGGTCTAAAGTAAATTAAGATACATTAGAGTATATTAAAGTAAATTCAGATAAATTAAAGTACATTAGAATACATTTAAGTATATTAGAGTAAATTAAGGTTCCTCTAGTAAATTAAGATACATTAGAGTACATTAAAGTAAATATAAGTAAATTAAAGGGTCGAAAGTCAATTTAAGTACATTGGGGTACATTTAAGTAAATTATGGTTCATAAAGTAAATTAAGGTACATCAGAGTAATTTAAACTACGTTAGAATAAATTTAAGTAAATTAAGGTTCTTAAAGTAATCTAAGGTGCCTTGAGTAAAGTATGATAGGTTAGGTAAGAATTTTTTTAAAATTAAATAGAGAGTCAACAGTTAAGTTACATAAGGGTAATTTTTAAAGCTGAAAATTTTAAAAGCAGTTATAGTAGGCAAATTACATAAGGTAAGAATTTTTAAAGTTAAAGAGTCGACAATATTGCATGATAAAATTTATTAAATAAAATTTTTAGTATAGTTTTATCGATCAATTTTTATACATATTTTTAAATGATAAAATTTTTAACATAAATTTACAATGGAATTTTTTATACATGATTTTTAAATAGAATTTTTAGTATAATTTTATCGATGAATTTTTTATATATAATTTTTAAAGATGAAATTTTTAGGATAATTTTACAATGAAATTTTTACACATGTTTTTAATTGAAAAAATTTTGAATGTAATCTTACAATGAAATTTTTTAGTATAATTTTATCGATGAATTTTTTATATATAATTTTTAAAGATGAAATTTTTAGGATAATTTTACAATGAAATTTTTACACATGTTTTTAATTGAAAAAATTTTGAATGTAATCTTACAATGAAATTTTTTAGTATAATTTGTACAATGACTTTTTTATACACGTTGATTACGATAAAATTTTCAAAGAAATTTTTCAAAAACTTTTTTCAAAGAATTTTATTAAATTAAATTTTTGAGTTTCAGTGTTACATAGTATTGCCTAAGGTAGGTGGTAGTCATTCGCAAGAGCAACCCATCTCCTCCACTCTGCAGCAACCCATCCTTAATAAAAAAAAATAATAAAATAATAATAATAATAATAATAATAATAATAATAATAATAATAATAATAATACTTTCAGAAAACATAAAAAGTTAACTTACTTGGTATCAACTTCTGAACACTGATAACCCATACACAGTGAATAATTCATTAATAACTGAACAACAATCACTAGGTACTGTATACAAATAACCGAGTACTGTACAGCACTCTATATACATATTAGGCATTGAATAATTTACTTATTCATTAAAATGACATATTTAAATAATATTTACTCTTTCAACACAGATATTGAATCAACTCAACCCACTTAAAAAATAAAATTTTCTCTCAATCATTTCCCTTTAAAATACTTGGTTATTCACACAATCACAATATGTTATCAATAACTAGTTACTGAACAATTCAATATCAAAAACTAATTACTGAACCAATAAATATTAATGATGGGTTACTGACCAACTAATTTTGAAATAAATCACATAAAAGGTTAACAAAAAGAAATACAAGTTGAAACTTTATTAACTTTTTCACTATTTTAAAATTTTTGGTTGCTTAGTTACCTTGTCGTTATCAGGCGATAATTAATCAAATTCATTGAAACCAAATCCATTGTTATATTTACTTGGTATCAACTTCTGAATACTGATACACAGTGAATAATTCATTAATAACTGAACAACAATCACTAGGTACTGTATACAAATAACTGAGTACTGTAAACCTCTCTATATACATACTAGGTATTGAATAATTTACTTATTCATTAAAATGACATATTTAAAACATATTTATTCTTTGAACACCGATATTCAACCAACTTAACTCATTTAAAAATAAAATTTTCTCTCAATCATTTCCCTTAAAATACTTGGTTATTCACACACTCACAATATGTTATCAATAACTAGTTACCGAACAAAACAATATCAAAAATTTTTACTGACCAAGAAATCTTTAAATAAAAGCACATATAAATTTGAACAATCAAAAGAAATACAATTTTATTAACTTCTTGACTTTTTTATCGATCATTGATGCCTCCAAATTGTTTTATTGTTTAGTTACCTGATTGCTATCAAGAAACTATTAATCATTGAAGCTCAATCAATTGTTGTATTTTCTCTGAATAAAAATTTATTTCTTTACAGTCTTGTATGTGATTTATTGAAATTATTTTGTAAAACTTAGTTAAAAAACTTTGAAATTTTTCTACAATTTTTGTAATATTTTTAATTGCGTCCAACAATGAACATTTATTAAAAGTTATTTTCAAAGATGAATGTCAACCTTTTCATTTATTTTTCACATGCCCTAAATAAATTAATTGCTAACAGCTCAAAAAAAATTACTTAAATTTATTTTTATAGATTTTCTTTTCACTCACACTCTTGTTGTTTACTGAATGACAAATTAATTAGTAAGTATAAACTTGATTAGAAAAATATTTTTAAATTAATTTCACAAAACATACATTACTTTCACAGTACTTGAAATAAATTTTCATATATTTATTGTAAATTATTAGATTTTTAAGTTTCTAAACATTAAATAAAGTTAATAGATAAAATAATTATCATCTACCACATTACTAAAAATTAAATGGTTATCGACCAACCACTAAATAAGTTGAATTTCTAACAAAGCTTAAAAAACCACATGGAACAGGTACTTGTGTACTGATAGATACCGATAAAATCTACTAAAAATCCAAATATGTATGTTTAATTTTTGTAAAATATTTGATTTTGTAAAAATAAGACTTATCCTTAAATTATGATTAGCATGTGAATAGAATTTGATTAAATTTAAATATTTTAAGATGTTAAATAAAACTGATTAATTTGTAAATAATGTTAGTACTTTGAAATTTTAAAATAAGACCTTCGGCAAATTGGTAAGAAAATAGTTGTTATTGAGTAATACATATTAAAATTACCAAAGTTTTATAATTTTTGTCAATTTTTGATAGATCTTTAAAAAAATTTGTTAGTACTTTGAATAAAAATTTTAAAAAAGTTTCAACATACTAGCAAATTGTAAAGAAATAGTACTTATCAATTAAAAAGTTAAATAAACTAAGTTGTAAAATAATTGAAAAAATTTGTTAGATCATTTTTTAAAATTTTATTAAGGTACTTGTTGAATAAAAATTAGTGTATATTATCGACTTCTTATAGTATTTAATCGTACAATTTCTCTTCATTCCTGGAAATAATCGTAAATATTTAAATTATTCAGAAAATTGTCAATAACAACATAAGTAATGAGTAATAAAAAGTTTTTAAATACTAGTTAATTTAGTTTTTAATTAAATTAAATTACAAATTTATAATAAAATCAAATAAATACTTACTTGTATACAAATAGTTAGTACTTTGA
Organism: Schmidtea mediterranea; assembly: GCA_022537955.1. Lineage (NCBI taxonomy): Eukaryota > Metazoa > Platyhelminthes > Tricladida > Dugesiidae > Schmidtea > Schmidtea mediterranea. Next base: position 60,419,952 of record CM039680.1, on the reverse strand, counting down.
ATAAAAATTTTAAAAAAAGTTTCAACATACTAGCAAATTGTAAAGAAAATAGTACTTATCAATTAAAAAGTTAAATAAACTAAGTTGTAAAATAATTGAAAAAATTTGTTAGATCATTTTTTAAAATTTTATTAAGGTACTTGTTGAATAAAAATTAGTGTATATTATCGACTTCTTATAGTATTTAATCGTACAATTTCTCTTCATTCTGGAAATAATCGTAAATATTTAAATTATTCAGAAAATTGTCAATAACAACATAAGTAATGAGTAATAAAAAGTTTTTAAATACTAGTTAATTTAGTTTTTAATTAAATTAAATTACAAATTTATAATAAAATCAAATAAATACTTACTTGTATACAAATAGTTACATGAATCAAACTATTTCTTAGAACCGAACACGTATCGTATATTTTATTCAGATTCCAATAATATCATTAAAATTAACCAAAATCTTATTGATATATTTTGATAACCCTTAAACCAATGAAAATGTATCGATTTCACTAAGTATCCATCCTTTAACATAGATATTTAAACGAATAAATCCCCATAAAAATATCATAAATTCCCCTCTTATCTTATCGTTTCCCCTTAAAATATTATAAAATTTACTGTCAACCAATCATTTCCCTTTAAAATATCAACAAGCCTGTTCTTAATCGATCATTTCCTATTAAAAAATCATAAATTCTCTTCTTAGCCAATTGTTTTCCCTTAAAATAAAATTTACTCTCAACCAATCATTTCTCTTTAAATGAGATTAATCCCAGTTTTATTCATTATTTTCATAAAAAATCACCGACATATTGATATTCAACCGAATAAATCTCTTGAAATCATCTTAAAATAAAATTCCTCTCTTGACCAATCAAATCCCTTTAAAAATATTATAAATTCGCCTCTCAACCAATAATTTCTCTTTAAATTACAATAATCCCCGCTATATTCATTATTTTCATAAAAATCACCAACATATCGATATTCAACAGAATAAATTTCTTGAAATCCATCTCGTGACCAATTATTTCCCCTTAAAAGATCATAAATTCTCTTCTTAAACAATCATTTCTCTTTTAAATGACAATATTTCCACTCTCTCAAAGATTTACACACATCTTGATATCTATCTGAACAAAGCCCCTTAAAAATATTATAAATTCCTCCTCTATATTCTCCATTTATAAAATATTTATTCTTTGAACACAGATATTCAACCAACTCAACTCCCTTAAAAATGACAACAAACTTGTTCTTAATAGATTATTTCCCCTTAAAATATCACAAAATTTCCTCTTAACCAATCATTTCCCTTGAAATCACATTTTCCCCACTGCACCAACAATACACATATTTTTGGTAATAACCTACAAGGTAAAATTTCTTTAGAAATCTATATTTAACCGAATAAGATCTTTAAAAATTCATCATTTGGATCATATTTACTATATGTATTCAACCAATCAAATTCCCTTAAAATAAAATCTGAATTTTACCAATAAAAATAAATTTTCTTTAAATTATTACAAAATTGTTATCGATACCCAACATTTTCCGTCGAAAATCACCACAATTTGATTCTGGCAACAAATTCAATCAAATAAAAAATTCATCAAAAATGACTAAAATCGAATAAAGTCTATGTTTCCCACATAAATTTAATTTCACTCAATTAATGTAAAATCATAAAATATATATCATGTTGCTCAAATAATTAAAATTAATCAGTAAATCAAGTATAAATTCAATAAAAATTACCAGTCAACCCATAGATATAATTCAACAATTTTCATATGTATATTGTTAACCACACTGAGCATCCTCTTAAAAATCTCTACAATATACTACTTTTGTGATAGATATCCACGAAATCAATAAATGGAAAAATGATAATAATTATTGATCTCCTTTTTTAAACTGTAAAATCAATTAAAATCTTAGGTTTCACTAAAATATTTTTAAAAATTAACTGATTTAATCAACTATTTAAATATAACATAAAATTATAATTAAAATATCATTTACTATTCAAAATCTATCAGTCAAATTGGAATCTAATTGGTAAATAATTATCATAAATATGTTTCATAAACATTTTGTTCCTAAAATAAACTTTTATTTAAAATAATCCTAAAATCAAGTAAAGTTTATTAAATTATCAAGAAATTAAGTGCTTCTAAAATTATAGATTTACCCTCATTTCTTCAATATTTTCTACAAAAACATAATAGTCCCCAAATCCATTAACATTCAAATGAAAACCATAAAATTCACATAGATGATTAAAATTTACTAAAATAAATACCTCGTAAAACTAGATATCACTTAAATTATCATAAAATTTTCCTAAAATCTCTAATTAATTTACATAGCCTAAAAATATTTTATTTTTGTCGATTACAACCTAATCTATTTAAGTGTGTAATTAAATTTATTTAAAGTTAATTAAATTTTCAGTGAAAATGACAAGTCAATAAAAAGTCAACAAATGGAATTTTAATTAGTAGAGATTATATTCTATAAAGAAAATTTCCAGTGAAGAAGTAATATTGGTGGGAGAGTACATTAAGTGTCTAAAATCGTTGAAATTACTGGAAAAAGTGGGATAGCTAAAGATATCTACTAAATAGATGAAATATCAATTGATATATTAAAACCTTACAAGGGTAATATACTTTGAATGAAGAAAATATACATCGAAGAGGAAAAATATTCATTAAAGTGAGAAAATATTAATTAAAGTGAGAAATTATTCATTGAAGAGGAAAATATTCATTAAGAGAAATTATTCATTGGAGAGAAAAAATATTTTTTGAAGAGGGAAAAAAAATCATTGAATAACGTAAAATATTGATAGAAGCTAAAAAATATTCAGTGAATCGAGAATTGCATATAATAAATTAGACGGTAAAATTTCTCAATGATGAGATAAAATATCAATTAAATATTGGGAAATACTTTAAATGGAGTCTGTATTATTCACTGTTCAACAAATATACTTAAAAGATGAAAATATTCACTGAAAATGAATTGTACTTTAAGAGTGGATGAATTACTATTATATTCAATTAAAAATTATTAAAAATTGAGTAGATTTTGTCGGTTAATTATATTTAAATAGGGATATATATTGTTGATGGGTGCGCGGATGAATAGTTATTAAAAAAACGCGCGCGCGTATATTAATCCAACGAATATTCAACAAATCCGGCGAATATACCAATCCGGCGACTATACCAATCCGGCGACTATACCAATCCGGCGAATATACAAATCCGGCGAATATTCAACAAATCCGGCATATTTAATACTATAAACACGGGTGGATCAGATACAATTTAATAAGTAGAAAGAACGAAGCAGAAAGTCCAACAAATAATGGAATGTAGTAAACAATACAATGAATAGATGAATAATTTGGTATTATGATTATAAGAAACATTTAGTTTATTGTAATATTAAATAAATTCAGAAAATTGATGTATGTTTTATATTAATTATTGCTTTTTATAAAATGTTATAAATTTACTTTTAGAAATAATAATCATTTTTTGATGTTATTATTATTTTTGAATTTAAATTATTATGTTGTCATTAGTTACAATTGAATAAATTATTTAAATTAACTTTACATTTGGATAATATTTATTTATAGCCATCAATTTATAAATATATTATTGAAAATATTTTTAATTTGTCAAAAGGTTTTATTTGAGTATAAAACTAAATCAAATATTCTATTTACTAATCATTATAAAAAAAAAATTTTTTTTGTAACCAAATTTCAAAAATAATTTCAAATAATAGAGTAATTTAAGAATTTAAAATAATATATTGTCAATAGTTACAACTAAAATAGTATTAAAATATAAGATTTTCAAAAATTTATTACCTGTAGATAATAATTCTTAATATCAATAAAATTCCATAACGTTCATTTAAAATATATCATTCAATGTGCTTTGAATGTAAGAGACTTAGATTTGATTTCTACAATCTCATTGTTTGATGTATATTTCTCGGATTTGTTGAATAGTCGCCGGATTGGTATATTCGCCGGATTGGTATAGTCGCCGGATTGGTATATTCGCCGGATTTGTTGAATATTCGTTGGATTAATATACGCGCGCGCGTTTTTTTAATAACTATTCATCCGCGCACCCATCAACAATATATATCCCTATTTAAATATAATTAACCGACAAAATCTACTCAATTTTTAATAATTTTTAATTGAATATAATAGTAATTCATCCACTCTTAAAGTACAATTCATTTTCAGTGAATATTTTCATCTTTTAAGTATATTTGTTGAACAGTGAATAATACAGACTCCATTTAAAGTATTTCCCAATATTTAATTGATATTTTATCTCATCATTGAGAAATTTTACCGTCTAATTTATTATATGTAATTCTCGATTCACTGAATATTTTTTAGTTTCTATCAATATTTTACGTTATTCAATGATTTTTTTTTCCCTCTTCAAAAAATATTTTTTCTCTCCAATGAATAATTTCTCTTAATGAATATTTTCCTCTTCAATGAATAATTTCTCACTTTAATTAATATTTTCTCACTTTAATGAATATTTTTCCTCTTCGATGTATATTTTCTTCATTCAAAGTATATTACCCTTGTAAGGTTTTAATATATCAATTGATATTTCATCTATTTAGTAGATATCTTTAGCTATCCCACTTTTTCCAGTAATTTCAACGATTTTAGACACTTAATGTACTCTCCCACCAATATTACTTCTTCACTGGAAATTTTCTTTATAGAATATAATCTCTACTAATTAAAATTCCATTTGTTGACTTTTTATTGACTTGTCATTTTCACTGAAAATTTAATTAACTTTAAATAAATTTAATTACACACTTAAATAGATTAGGTTGTAATCGACAAAAATAAAATATTTTTAGGCTATGTAAATTAATTAGAGATTTTAGGAAAATTTTATGATAATTTAAGTGATATCTAGTTTTACGAGGTATTTATTTTAGTAAATTTTAATCATCTATGTGAATTTTATGGTTTTCATTTGAATGTTAATGGATTTGGGGACTATTATGTTTTTGTAGAAAATATTGAAGAAATGAGGGTAAATCTATAATTTTAGAAGCACTTAATTTCTTGATAATTTAATAAACTTTACTTGATTTTAGGATTATTTTAAATAAAAGTTTATTTTAGGAACAAAATGTTTATGAAACATATTTATGATAATTATTTACCAATTAGATTCCAATTTGACTGATAGATTTTGAATAGTAAATGATATTTTAATTATAATTTTATGTTATATTTAAATAGTTGATTAAATCAGTTAATTTTTAAAAATATTTTAGTGAAACCTAAGATTTTAATTGATTTTACAGTTTAAAAAAGGAGATCAATAATTATTATCATTTTTCCATTTATTGATTTCGTGGATATCTATCACAAAAGTAGTATATTGTAGAGATTTTTAAGAGGATGCTCAGTGTGGTTAACAATATACATATGAAAATCGTTGAATTATATCTATGGGTTGACTGGTAATTTTTATTGAATTTATACTTGATTTACTGATTAATTTTAATTATTTGAGCAACATGATATATATTTTATGATTTTACATTAATTGAGTGAAATTAAATTTATGTGGGAAACATAGACTTTATTCGATTTTAGTCATTTTTGATGAATTTTTTATTTGATTGAATTTGTTGCCAGAATCAAATTGTGGTGATTTTCGACGGAAAATGTTGGGTATCGATAACAATTTTGTAATAATTTAAAGAAAATTTATTTTTATTGGTAAAATTCAGATTTTTATTTTAAGGGAATTTGATTGGTTGAATACATATAGTAAATATGATCCAAATGATGAATTTTTAAAGATCTTATTCGGTTAAATATAGATTTCTAAAGAAATTTTACCTTGTAGGTTATTACCAAAAATATGTGTATTGTTGGTGCAGTGGGGGAAAATGTGATTTCAAGGGAAATGATTGGTTAAGAGGAAATTTTGTGATATTTTAAGGGGAAATAATCTATTAAGAACAAGTTTGTTGTCATTTTTAAGGGAGTTGAGTTGGTTGAATATCTGTGTTCAAAGAATAAATATTTTATAAATGGAGAATATAGAGGAGGAATTTATAATATTTTTAAGGGGCTTTGTTCAGATAGATATCAAGATGTGTGTAAATCTTTTGAGAGAGTGGAAATATTGTCATTTAAAAGAGAAATGATTGTTTAAGAAGAGAATTTATGATCTTTTAAGGGGAAATAATTGGTCACGAGATGGATTTCAAGAAATTTATTCTGTTGAATATCGATATGTTGGTGATTTTTATGAAAATAATGAATATAGCGGGGATTATTGTAATTTAAAGAGAAATTATTGGTTGAGAGGCGAATTTATAATATTTTTAAAGGGATTTGATTGGTCAAGAGAGGAATTTTATTTTAAGATGATTTCAAGAGATTTATTCGGTTGAATATCAATATGTCGGTGATTTTTTATGAAAATAATGAATAAAACTGGGATTAATCTCATTTAAAGAGAAATGATTGGTTGAGAGTAAATTTTATTTTAAGGGAAAACAATTGGCTAAGAAGAGAATTTATGATTTTTTAATAGGAAATGATCGATTAAGAACAGGCTTGTTGATATTTTAAAGGGAAATGATTGGTTGACAGTAAATTTTATAATATTTTAAGGGGAAACGATAAGATAAGAGGGGAATTTATGATATTTTTATGGGGATTTATTCGTTTAAATATCTATGTTAAAGGATGGATACTTAGTGAAATCGATACATTTTCATTGGTTTAAGGGTTATCAAAATATATCAATAAGATTTTGGTTAATTTTAATGATATTATTGGAATCTGAATAAAATATACGATACGTGTTCGGTTCTAAGAAATAGTTTGATTCATGTAACTATTTGTATACAAGTAAGTATTTATTTGATTTTATTATAAATTTGTAATTTAATTTAATTAAAAACTAAATTAACTAGTATTTAAAAACTTTTTATTACTCATTACTTATGTTGTTATTGACAATTTTCTGAATAATTTAAATATTTACGATTATTTCCAGGAATGAAGAGAAATTGTACGATTAAATACTATAAGAAGTCGATAATATACACTAATTTTTATTCAACAAGTACCTTAATAAAATTTTAAAAAATGATCTAACAAATTTTTTCAATTATTTTACAACTTAGTTTATTTAACTTTTTAATTGATAAGTACTATTTTCTTTACAATTTGCTAGTATGTTGAAACTTTTTTTAAAATTTTTATTCAAAGTACTAACTATTTGTATACAAGTAAGTATTTATTTGATTTTATTATAAATTTGTAATTTAATTTAATTAAAAACTAAATTAACTAGTATTTAAAAACTTTTTATTACTCATTACTTATGTTGTTATTGACAATTTTCTGAATAATTTAAATATTTACGATTATTTCCAGGAATGAAGAGAAATTGTACGATTAAATACTATAAGAAGTCGATAATATACACTAATTTTTATTCAACAAGTACCTTAATAAAATTTTAAAAAATGATCTAACAAATTTTTTCAATTATTTTACAACTTAGTTTATTTAACTTTTTAATTGATAAGTACTATTTTCTTTACAATTTGCTAGTATGTTGAAACTTTTTTTAAAATTTTTATTCAAAGTACTAACTATTTGTATACAAGTAAGTATTTATTTGATTTTATTATAAATTTGTAATTTAATTTAATTAAAAACTAAATTAACTAGTATTTAAAAACTTTTTATTACTCATTACTTATGTTGTTATTGACAATTTTCTGAATAATTTAAATATTTACGATTATTTCCAGGAATGAAGAGAAATTGTACGATTAAATACTATAAGAAGTCGATAATATACACTAATTTTTATTCAACAAGTACCTTAATAAAATTTTAAAAAATGATCTAACAAATTTTTTCAATTATTTTACAACTTAGTTTATTTAACTTTTTAATTGATAAGTACTATTTTCTTTACAATTTGCTAGTATGTTGAAACTTTTTTAAAATTTTTATTCAAAGTACTAACAAATTTTTTTAAAGATCTATCAAAAATTGACAAAAATTATAAAACTTTGGTAATTTTAATATGTATTACTCAATAACAACTATTTTCTTACCAATTTGCCGAAGGTCTTATTTTAAAATTTCAAAGTACTAACATTATTTACAAATTAATCAGTTTTATTTAACATCTTAAAATATTTAAATTTAATCAAATTCTATTCACATGCTAATCATAATTTAAGGATAAGTCTTATTTTTACAAAATCAAATATTTTACAAAAATTAAACATACATATTTGGATTTTTAGTAGATTTTATCGGTATCTATCAGTACACAAGTACCTGTTCCATGTGGTTTTTTAAGCTTTGTTAGAAATTCAACTTATTTAGTGGTTGGTCGATAACCATTTAATTTTTAGTAATGTGGTAGATGATAATTATTTTATCTATTAACTTTATTTAATGTTTAGAAACTTAAAAATCTAATAATTTACAATAAATATATGAAAATTTATTTCAAGTACTGTGAAAGTAATGTATGTTTTGTGAAATTAATTTAAAAATATTTTTCTAATCAAGTTTATACTTACTAATTAATTTGTCATTCAGTAAACAACAAGAGTGTGAGTGAAAAGAAAATCTATAAAAATAAATTTAAGTAATTTTTTTTGAGCTGTTAGCAATTAATTTATTTAGGGCATGTGAAAAATAAATGAAAAGGTTGACATTCATCTTTGAAAATAACTTTTAATAAATGTTCATTGTTGGACGCAATTAAAAATATTACAAAAATTGTAGAAAAATTTCAAAGTTTTTTAACTAAGTTTTACAAAATAATTTCAATAAATCACATACAAGACTGTAAAGAAATAAATTTTTATTCAGAGAAAATACAACAATTGATTGAGCTTCAATGATTAATAGTTTCTTGATAGCAATCAGGTAACTAAACAATAAAACAATTTGGAGGCATCAATGATCGATAAAAAAGTCAAGAAGTTAATAAAATTGTATTTCTTTTGATTGTTCAAATTTATATGCGCTTTTATTTAAAGATTTCTTGGTCAGTAAAAATTTTTGATATTGTTTTGTTCGGTAACTAGTTATTGATAACATATTGTGAGTGTGTGAATAACCAAGTATTTTAAGGGAAATGATTGAGAGAAAATTTTATTTTTAAATGAGTTAAGTTGGTTGAATATCGGTGTTCAAAGAATAAATATGTTTTAAATATGTCATTTTAATGAATAAGTAAATTATTCAATACCTAGTATGTATATAGAGAGGTTTACAGTACTCAGTTATTTGTATACAGTACCTAGTGATTGTTGTTCAGTTATTAATGAATTATTCACTGTGTATCAGTATTCAGAAGTTGATACCAAGTAAATATAACAATGGATTTGGTTTCAATGAATTTGATTAATTATCGCCTGATAACGACAAGGTAACTAAGCAACCAAACATTTTAAAATAGTGAAAAAGTTAATAAAGTTTCAACTTGTATTTCTTTTTGTTAACCTTTTATGTGATTTATTTCAAAATTAGTTGGTCAGTAACCCATCATTAATATTTATTGGTTCAGTAATTAGTTTTTGATATTGATTTGTTCAGTAACTAGTTATTGATAACATATTGTGATTGTGTGAATAACCAAGTATTTTAAAGGGAAATGATTGAGAGAAAATTTTATTTTTTAAGTGGGTTGAGTTGATTCAATATCTGTGTTGAAAGAGTAAATATTATTTAAATATGTCATTTTAATGAATAAGTAAATTATTCAATGCCTAATATGTATATAGAGAGCTGTACAGTACTCGGTTATTTATATACAGTACCTAGTGATTGTTGTTCAGTTATTAATGAATTATTCACTGTGTATGGGTTATCAGTGTTCAGAAGTTGATACCAAGTAAGTTAACTTTTTATGTTTTCTGAAAGTATTATTATTATTATTATTATTATTATTATTATTATTATTATTATTATTATTTTATTATTTTTTTTTTATTAAGGATGGGTTGCTGCAGAGTGGAGGAGATTGGTTGCTCTTGCGAATGACTACCACCTACCTTAGGCAATACTATGTAACACTGAAACTCAAAAATTTAATTTAATAAAATTCTTTGAAAAAAGTTTTTGAAAAATTTCTTTGAAAATTTTATCGTAATCAACGTGTATAAAAAAGTCATTGTACAAATTATACTAAAAAATTTCATTGTAAGATTACATTCAAAATTTTTTCAATTAAAAACATGTGTAAAAATTTCATTGTAAAATTATCCTAAAAATTTCATCTTTAAAAATTATATATAAAAAATTCATCGATAAAATTATACTAAAAATTCTATTTAAAAATCATGTATAAAAAATTCCATTGTAAATTTATGTTAAAAATTTTATCATTTAAAAATATGTATAAAAATTGATCGATAAAACTATACTAAAAATTTTATTTAATAAATTTTATCATGCAATATTGTCGACTCTTTAACTTTAAAAATTCTTACCTTATGTAATTTGCCTACTATAACTGCTTTTAAAATTTTCAGCTTTAAAAATTACCCTTATGTAACTTAACTGTTGACTCTCTATTTAATTTTAAAAAAATTCTTACCTAACCTATCATACTTTACTCTAGGCACCTTAGATTACTTTAAGAACCTTAATTTACTTAAATTTATTCTAACGTAGTTTAAATTACTCTGATGTACCTTAATTTACTTTATGAACCATAATTTACTTAAATGTACCCCAATGTACTTAAATTGACTTTCGACCCTTTAATTTACTTTAATTTACCTTAATGTACTCTAATGTATCTTAATTTACTAGAGGAACCTTAATTTACTCTAATATACTTAAATGTATTCTAATGTACTTTAATTTATCTGAATTTACTTTAATATACTCTAATGTATCTTAATTTAATTTAGACCCTTTAATTTACCTTAATTTACTTTAATATACTCTAATGTATTCTAATGTACTTTAATTTACTTTAGGTATTTTAAATTATTTTTATCTAGAGCCTTTTTTTTAACAAGCCTATAAAATACCCCTGTCTATTTTTTATCAGTAGGCGATTCAAGCCATTTTTATTTTATGCCTATATTTACCTATAGAAAGTATTGAGACCAAATATTGCATTAGTTTTTATTACGATTTAAAAATATCCCTGACTATATCACATCTTAGGCGATTTGAGCCAATTTTAATTTTATGCTTTTTTATCGTTAGGCGATTCAAGCCAATTTATTTTAGTCTTTTTCAAAAATACCCCCTGACTATAGTGTGATTTAAAAAAAAATTTTGTGAATGAAAATACCCTCTCTGACTATCTTAGGCGATTTGAGCCGATTTTAATTTTATGCTTTTTTATCGTTAGGCGATTCAAGCCAATTTATTTTAGTCTTTTTCAAAAATACCCCCTGACTATAGTGTGATTAAAAAAAATTTATTCAAAAAAAATATTTCAATTTTATTTCAAAAATTCGCTAAATTTGAATTTAAAAAAATGTTCCAAAAATTTGAATTCAAAAAAAAAATCGCGCCAAAAACTCGAAAAAAATTTAATACACACAAAATTAATTAAGTTGATTACATCATTATGTAATCAAGATAATCCGAAATTTAATCTGCAATAATCCCCCCCCCTCCCCCTATGTTTTTTTTATGTTCCCGTAAGCTCCTAACTACCTACTATAATATATTCAATATATTTGAATTCTAGTGGAATTGACCCTATATTAGGAAAGTCAAATGTGTCATAACTGATTGAAGAAAGTGAACCTTAAAATTTCATATTGTTACAAGTTCTCGTTTCAAGGAACTTAATTATTACAAATTAATGCAATAGAAATATAAATTATTTGTATTGGGTCTTTTTGTTTCAATATAAAGAATACCTGGAGAGTAGGTAGTAGTGAGCTCGCAATGACTCATCGTTTTCTACACCAGTGTGTGTATGCAGTGGTCATTAAATAAGGTCCTAGAATTTTGTGTCCCAGTGTGTGTGTGTGCACGGGACATTTAATAGAAACCTAGAAATTTTTTTAAAATACATGTATTTTTCTATAAATTTTATCAAAAAAAATTTTTTTTTCTTAGTCCAACCCCCCCCCTACTAAAAACTTTTATGAATTTTAAAACAAGGAAATATTTTCTATCCCTCGTGTGTGTATGTGTTCAAGCGACATTTAATAACATCTTTTACTTTGAAAATTGTAAACAGATAAATTATTATTAATATTATTATTATTATAACTATTATTATTATTATTATTTTTATAACTATTATTATTACTATTATTTTTATAACTATTATTATTATTATTATAACAGATAATTTTTGGTAAAAAATTTCTAAGTCCAAACCCCCACCCCTACTAACAAGTTTATGAATTTTAAAACAAGAAATTTTTTCTATCCCTCGTGTATGTGTGTGTTCAATAGACATTTAATTGCAACTTTTTCTAAAAACTTTGAAAATTCAAATATTAATGTTATTATTATTATTTGTATTATTATGAATATTGTAATTCTCACAAAATAACTATTATTTTATTATTACTAATAGTTTTAGTATTCGGAAATTTAACATTATACTATTCGCAACTTATTAATATTTTTATTTTTAATAATTTTATTATTATTTTTCTTAAATTTAAAGTTATAATTCTCACAATATTATTATTATTCGCAAATTTAGTATTATAATTCTTGCAAATTTAGTATTATAATTCTTACAATATTATTATTATTATTACTATTCGCAAATTAAACATTATAATTTTCACAGTGTTAATAATATTATTAAAAATAAAAATATTAATTAAATTTTTAAATTATAATGTTAAATTCGAGAATAGTAATAATAATAAAAATCATAATAATAATAATAATAGTTATAAAAATAATAAATTTCAAAGAAAAATAAAAATATTTCGGACTTAGGAAAATCTTTGAAAAAAGAATGAGTCATAAAACTTTTTGCTAGGAGGGGTTACGCGAGCTCACTACTACCTACTCTGGAGTCATATTATAACTGAAAGCATATATCTATCGAAAAGTAGGCCAAGTATTCGATCATAGTCGACTTTGCGAATTGATTGATATTAGTAAACGTAATTTTGTGATGAAGGATGAAAATAAATGCAAAATAGTTTTGTTTAAAATTTTAAAATATTTTATTGAGAACTTATTAAAATTTTGTTAATGTCTCGGTTTTATAAAACTTTTAAAAAAAAGAAATTTGTTTACAAAAAGTAATTTATTCTATATTGTTTTAAAGTTCATATATACCCAACGTTGACAATGAGTCTGTCAAAATATATTGTAGCAAAATATAAATGTTGAATTGGAGCTTTATTTTATTTATTTTTTTAAATATATCATTAAAATATTAAGAAGTTAATTTTCCGATCTCAGATCATGAATTCAATTTTAACCCGCGATAAAATTTAAACATATATATTTTTCTTATCAATACCCAATGCGTTATTTTATTTGGATCAAAATTTTTTTAATTTTTAAAATTATATTCTATATAAATAAACCGCATAGAATGAATAATTAAACATTATTTTAAAAAAAATAATTTTAAAAACCTTTAAATTAAAATTCCAGGTCGTTAAATTTTTCCCGCTAACAGTAGCACGAATCAAATGAATATTACTTAAAACCTTAAAAAAATATTTTTAAAAAATCAAATTTAATTATATGGATTCGACTTACTTTATTTCCATTGAAAAGACAAAGTCTTACATGGCGGCTTTTTATAATAAACTCTTAAAAATTCATTCAAATACACATGGAAAATTTTAAGAACTTACTTTCACTAATAAATGGGAATTTATTTAGTTTAATTAATTGTAATTGCCTTTGTATCTTTTGCTGGGAGTTGGCCTACCAAGAAACAAGTTGGTTAATAAAATTAATAATAATAAAAATGAAAAATTTAACAGGTAATATTCAAAAATGTTTTAATGAATTAACTAAGATATAGATTGAAATATGAAAAAGAAAATAAAAAATAAGAAAATAGAGAGTTGGCTGTCCAGAAATGATTAGATAGTAGCCATGAAGAATTCCTTATTATTTAAGTACAGATAAAATGATTAATCCCCTTCGGAATAGCGAAATCAAAGCTTATTAAATAAATTTGTAAATAAGAGGTGTACTCGTAGATATTCTTCTCTGGTTTCTTGAACCTGACATCTAATGAGAAAAGTGAGTTATAACCTTGATCGAATTCTTCAACACACGGTTTTGAATTAGTGGATCCAAAACACACCTAAATTTTGACATATATATTCTTTGAATTTGGAACTTCACGCAAAACGAATACTAACCTAAATAAACTTAATACTGTTTTATGGGGATAATGTAGAATATAGCTCTAGAAATTGTTCTACGTCTGTTACACAATCACGAAGAAAGGGACAATTTTATCAAATATGACAACAAGTTTGTTTCAGTAAATAAGTCAACCGATGAATGGGGAGATTGCGCAATTTAAAAATAGTATTTTCGTAAAACATTTTTGAATATACTGCAATTTCTAACTTGCTTCTCTTTGCCAAAAATTTTCATAACAGAACAATAACATTTATATCATTTCTTACAGATTGTGAATTTTATTTGAAATAATTCATTAAAAACAGAATTTGTGAAATTCTTTGAACGATAATAATGTGATATAAATTATTTTCCCCCGAAAGTTCGGTTGTTAGAACTAAATAGTGAAAGGGAACTGTTTAAATATTAGACAAAAGATCGTGTCAGTTAGACGTATGCGCTGAGTAAAATAATTTTTTTTAAATAAAAAAATATTCTTTTTGTTTAAATAATTAAATCTTTTTTTATTTGTTTAAATTTTAATAATATATGGCTATTTTGTTTAAAATTTCTATTACGATATCCATTAACGTTTTATTTTATTTGTTTTAATCTTCAAAATGTTTCTTCAACCTACCTCAATTCTATGCAACTTTGAAAATGATCAACTTATTAAATGCACTGTCTCTGGACAGTGATGACAAGATAATTTTCTATAAAATATACTAAATAAAAATAAGATAAAAATTACGAATTATCAAAATTAATTAACTGGTGACAAATGAGATTTCGAAGACGTTTTAAATAATTTCAAATTGATTAGAGACTCATTTAAGATTTAGGAGCCCAAAAACAAATTTATTTATTGAGTTTAAGGCAAGCCTATAAATCAGGGAGAATTCAGATAAACATCAGTTTAATGGATAAATAAATTTTGTTTCATTTAAACTGGGATCAACTTAATTGGACGATAAATTATTTCCTTAGCAAATTGCAGAATTAATGAGATGAAATTCGTATAAACATGCGAACACAGAACGAAGCACCAATTGGTTGAAGAGAGAAAAATTTTACCAAAACCAGGGTTTGAGCAAAATTTTGAAGAAATTAAAAAGTCAACAAAAACAAAGTTACGTAGAGAATAGAGCAGTCTTTGTTTTGATTTTTTAAGGTATAATTAAGAAATAAGGTTATTTTGTTGGGATTTGAGTTTGATTCATTTGGTTGCTGAATATGAGGAGTCAGACCGATCGTTAGTTCCTATCGACAAAATTTATAAAACATCAATACTTTAAAAAATTAAAACCTTTTCGTAAATTTTACAAAAATAAAATTTTCATCATTTAAAAACAATATTTGATAATTTTTAACGAATAATTAAATACAGTAGAATTGAGTTATTTGTTTGATTGAATGAATTGAAATTTAATCTTACTAAGTTTATGAACATAACGGATTAAACCACGCTTTATGTATATATATATAAGCTCTTTTACTGTGAAGGATTGGAATTTTTGAAATGTTCAAAGTACACAGTGACGCTTTGCTATGAAAAAAACTTTTTTCCTATTCTTTTTTATTATCTAAAACTGATTTTTTTTGTTGTTTTTCTCCTGAAAAATGATGAAGTCAAAATAAATATATTAAGTCAATTTATTTGACTTTTCATTTCACTCATGTTTTTAATGAATTATTTTATAGTAAAATATTATTATAATTTCACTTTTTACCTGATCAGCTTGTAATTCAGAGAAATTCAAATGAGAATCTGATAACTTTGGACAGAGAAAAGCAATGAAGCTTGAATTATTAGAATCTAAGAATACTTATCATGCAAAAATTTATAACTATTATCAATACTCATACAAATAAATAAATAATAATTAAGAAGAGCATGCGAAAAAAATATTATCTAAGATTTATTAAAAATAATTATATATCGGACAACATTTAACATGAAATTATAAGGCTATAAATCGGTCATTCAAATATGATAAATTTGTTTAACATTACAAAACTGATATATAATTTTGGTTTCCTCATAAAATTCAGTACAGACTTTTGTAGAATAAGGAATATATATATATATGCAAGTATTACAAGAAGGTTCAAAGAGTACGCTCTCTTTAAATGTCGCATCAAATAGGAAATGTACATCAATCTTCCTCAACAATTTTTACCAAATAATCTCACAAACCTTTACGAGAGGTATTTTTTCCTGAAAAAAAAATTCGAAAACCTTTAAATTTTGATATTATTTTATCCCAGGGCTGATAATTTTGCAGCTAGTTGTATCTTTGAACGCATTCTCTTTGTAGCCCGTATTTCTTAGGTATTCTCTGATAAATTTCTTTTTTGAGAAATAATAAAGAAAGCTTTATGGTATTTAGTATTTTTATACTTTACAACGCCATTTTTCATTAGTTTCCTTTAAGCCGATACTTTGAAAATATGATTTTGCTCTACAAGGATAACACGCATAAATTTTGAAGTCCATCACAAATGTCGTTTCATAATCACAAAAAGCGGCATTTTTATACCGAAACAATTTCATTAACTTCGTACATACTGACGAAATGAAAGTCTTTCTTTCCACTAAGCTAAACTTTTATTAATAGATAAATTTCCAGATGAAAAAACCTTGTTTGAAAACTTTTTCTTTGGGAGCCTAATTATCGTTTCTATATTTTTCAAATATGTTTACATGAAACATTTTTATATTATATTCGATGGCATCAAAATTAATAAAAAATAATGAAATTATGGAAAAAAACATGTTGTGTAATAAATTTATGATACTATATAAACAAAATTATTTTCCGCTATATCAGTAATCTATATTCTAAACTTTATCACCTTATGCAAAACCTAGAGACATTGTATCAATCGAACACCATTTACATCAATGGTTCTCATTCCACTAGAGGTTGCCTTACAATTTTTCCAAATTACAAGTTAAATTGAAATTTATCATCAGTTACAATTTTAACTTTGGTTCACACTTTAGTCAACGTTTTCTATTATTAACTTTATAAAAAATAACCACAAGTTTATAAGTTATTAGTCAGTACGTTATTAATAATTTTCACTTTAATTCTCATATGAAATCCTCATTTTTGAGTTGTTAGAACACTCATGACATATATATCCGAATTTGAAATCCACTAAGTTATTAAAACATAGAATACACAACTGCTTATTCAACATTTTTTTACAAACAAATACAATAGAAACACAAACACAAAAAATTTTCTCCGTTTTCAAGTTCTTGATCACTGTCGACTGAAGGAATCGATTAATATTAGTGAACACAATTTTGTGTTTATTATGTTGTTTTTAAAGCGATATATGTATGAAAAAAAATGTAAAATGATATTATGTATGAATGTAAAAAATATTATTAAAATATTATGAATGTTTTATTGAAATAAAATTTAATATGATAAAATATAAAGATAGTGTTGTGATAAACGCAAGAGATTTAACATAGATAAATTATCAATTTTCGATAATAATTAACTTACATAAATTTCTAGTGAAAAAATATTTTTTATTTACATTAAAATAATAAAATTTGAATGTCCAATGTATAGCCTTCCATATTATAATAGATAAAATATGTCCAGTAATGAGCTAATAATACAGTTTATTTTTTGCCATGACCATTCAATACTATTTTTAGACAATTTTAATAATTGATAATACAATAAAATAATTTTAATCTAAATATTAACAGACGAAAACTGTCGCTTCTAATAGGCAATATTTAGAAAATGTAAAATAGCAAAAAATAAAAACACGTCCAATGTTCAACTTGGACATAAAATACATAAAAAACATTTGATAAAAATAGGATAGGTTTAATGTGTTAAAAATTAGTATTAGTGTAAGATCAATTGTTTTAATGAATGTAAGGACAGCAAGAATCCAAATTGACGTCATATATTTAGTCAAACACAAAATCCATATGTGAAAGTCTTGATTAAAACAAACCGACAAATTTGACAATAAAAAATAAATATTTTCTCAATTATACTTTATAATTCTCCCATTCTCCCATTCTCCTTATTTCCTAACCTTTGACATTGCAATATTTCTAATATTACGTGTACACTATTACTAGTTACGATTATTAATTTATATTGAGACTTTTATAATTTGATCTTCTCTGTATTTGATTGAAATTTTTATTTTTAATATTTTGTTGCTTTCGGACACTTTTGTATTTCTATTGAGCTCTTTAACAATATTTCCATCCATAAAAAACACCCTTGTTTGAGACGATTTACTTACATTTTATGCATTCCACAGGTATCCGAGGCCTGATTTAATAAAGGATTTCTCAGAAAATTGATGTCAACAAAAAAATTCGATTTTCAAGGTGCAATTTCACTATAAACTGGTGAACACGGAATGAACGGATGATCTGAAATGTACTCTGTAAATTGATCGACATTGGAAGGGTAAGTTCATTTTAATAATCAAGGTCAACATTTAAAGAGCTCATGACTGATTACATTTTCTAAAAATCTAAAGTGCTTATAATTACAAATATATATATATATATATATATATATATATACATAAAATGTAGCTTCCAGATAACTAAAATTAAAACACTACCGTTTGTTTATGAGATAAAATTTGCAATTCTTTAAATGCGACGTTTGAGTTACTCAATTTTGGAAGTATTGAATAAGATAAAGTAAAGAATGCTAAGAGAAAAAAATAATCAAATAATATATATTGTATAAAAATTTATCACTTTTTTATGTCAGTAAAATAGCTAAGTAGTAAAGTAGTTTTAACCCAGTTATTCCTGAAAGTTTTTTTTCTTATATTTGATAATTATTTTACAAACGTGCTATCGGTACAAAAGCCTAATGGCAACTTATAAAAATAGATGTATCATCATATCATCTAGTGTTGACATAATCAAAAATTCTATCAAAAATAATGTTCTCATATAATTAAATATTTTAATTTGTAACAAATTACCTACTGTCCTTTTAAAGGGACAGTAGGTTTATCTGGGTTAAATTAGAAGAGGGTAAAGGAAGAATACTAGAGATCTGGGAGAAATTTTGATATCCAAGGAAAATTTCATCTTTGAGATGTGCTAAGAAAGTGCTCATAGGTAATAAATGCATTATAATTAGTATATTAATATATATTTATGAACTGAAAAAGATTGAAAAGGCAAATAATAATAATAAACCTTTTTCATTTTTATAATAAAACCCAGGAATGAAATTATACTTTCCAAAAATTTACTTTGAAATAAATGAACATAAAGTCTCATGGAGTATAGAGGAAGCCTTGTCGAAGTGCTCTAACGTGAATACCAAAAGTCACATGTGGCCTATAAATCATGACTTCTCACCTTTGGAATAGTTAATGAATAGTATTATAATATCAGGAGAGCAGAGTAAAAAGTTAAGATCATAAAGATCATAAAAATGACTGAGACACTCATTAAATGAAAAGTGTATGTGGAGAGAGATGTCATGATAAATCAACGTTCCTAATACGATTTTGACAGCCTCTGCTTTATAGAATTCAGTTGGGCGTTAAAGTATAATAAAGACAAATTTCTTTCTATAGAAAACGAATTTAATAATAATAACTAAAAAAACTCTTCCTCGCTGTTCCAATATAGAACTTCAGTTGGAGAACTAGCAAAATATACATACAAATCCAGAAATTCGCAAATCCAACACAAAATTTGCCTGGTAAAGTTTTCAACCTGCAGTTTATTTCAAGTAAAATGGAGAGAAAACTGAAAAGACGAGGGAAAACAATTGCACTGATCTGTGATTTTTTTTAGGAAACTTTTAAAACTTCTGACTAAAATTAAAGATAGCAAATAAATGTGTGAACTAATTTTCCTCAGGGTCAAAGAAAAACGATATATAAGGTATTTCAATACATTTTCTGCAATTCTAGGAATTCAATTTAACAATAAAATAAATGCATTAATTTTAATAGAAACCGATTTTAATATTTGACTATAAGTTCAACAATTTTTATAATAAAAATATTATATCTGCAAACATACTTTCTTTGGACCAGTTAAAAATGGTACTGTACCGGAAACCCGATGGTAAATTTCCGCATTCTTTTAGGATGTCATTTATCGTTTTCTAGAATAAAATCACTTATTATTAACAATTATTTTATTCACCAAATTGTATCTGAGATATTATCAAAATAATATTACGGTTTTTTGTGATTTGTTTTATTGGTGTAAATTTCATTAAATTAATATTGGAAACAGACTGCCCGCAAGAGAATGCAAAATAATCTAAGTAAACCTTGAAGAAAGACAACTTTGTCAGTTCATACCAGTCCAAATCATTGAATTATAAAATATATTTATAATATGTGAAAAATATGATTGTTTAAGAATTTCTAAATGCAATATTAAAAAAAATTTAATTAAATAATATAACTTCTTTAAAAATTATTTTGACAATACTAATTAATAGTATTGTCAATTGAAATAATATGCACCTGTTTGCATGGAATATGAACATCTATAATAAAAAAAAATCAACAAGTTTTTATTATAGAAACAAACGCATTTTAAATGTTTATTTTTTGAACGACGATAGATAAATATTTAATGCGAAAAACTGTATTTGAGTTCAATCTTACAACTCAATAAGTTTTTGAGAAAATCAAGAGAAATTTAAAAAGATGATGAATTTCATTTTAGACTGTTATTATGAATATGAAATAGTTCATTAAGCTCTATAATTTACAAATTTGAAAAGATAAACTTTTAAAAGTCAAAAGAAAAATCTAAAAACATTATTTTTATAAATATTAGCCATCTTTCCCTCAAAATGCATAAGTAGAATGAAAATATAGAGTAAATAATATAAAAATATTAAATTTATATTAAAAATGATTAAAACTTTTTTAATTTGTAAAAAATATCTAAAAGAAATCCAAGTGTTGCAAATTCATAAATTGAAGAAATAAATAAATGACAAATTAAACACTCATCTATATACTTTCCAAACCAACCTGTATTATAGATGAGTTTACTTCATGCCAACCAGTATAGTTATTTGAAATTTTGATGAAAAGATTATTAATGAATAGATTATTAATAATGGCCAAGTATGTATTTCAGGATGTTCAAGTAATATTTCAGTGTAACTAATGAGTAAATCAAACCAAATACCATTTATTTGAAATTTAAATGTATAATTGAATTTATTAATTTTATATTAAATGAAAAACGTACAAAAACCTCGAATACTAGTCATTTAAAATAGTATATTCACTTAAAATAATATATTCATTCTAAACATATTTTGACTATACATTTTAATATTATATACATTTGTAGTTTTTGTAGTTATTTGTAATACAACAAGTGTGTATTTCAAATTTTGTTTTGATGTAATTGATAAATAAATAAAATCAAATTTCATATATTTTATTTTTAGATATATAATTGAATTTAATATTGAATAAAAAAATTTAAAACCTTTAAATAGCATAGTAATATCAATGATGTTAAAATGTTTTCACTATACTTTTTAATAATATAGCCTCTACTGTTTGAGGATATTCGTTATTTTCTTCAATATTACTAATTAGTAAAAATCTCCTAAAAAATGAATCACAGTCCTCCCCTTAGTTATTAAAAATTTTACAAAAGCCCAATTTAATAGTTTTATTGGTTTTAATTTTTTAATTAATTTTAAATTAATCTCTATGTATTTTTGATTCAAAATTAAGTTTATTAAATATTACGTCACGGTTATATTTTAAAAATAATTACCTCGTGCATTGATTGCTTAATTTGAATCCAAGAATCAGAGGAGTCCCTATAAATTATTAATTTAAATGAACCTCAAAATAAAGACAAACTAACATTAAATTGAATCAAAAATATTTCGTGAATTAAATAAAAAAAAAATTTTATATAAAGTAAAACTGCAGTATAACATACAACATAGGTCAATTTTTCGTTATACGATAAATTTTTTATGGATTAGGTAAAAAAATCGGCCCCAACTGTTTTGAGGGCCGATTTTTTGACTTCATCAGGTTTATTTTTGAATTAGTATTTATAGAATTATGTCTATAATTTGATAAAAAAAAATTATATTGTAAAACAAGAGTTTGAATGGTGCTTTTTTTAATAATAATAATAATAATAATAAAAATAATAATAATAATAATAATAATAATAAAAAAATAATAATAATTGTAATTATAATAATAATAATAATAATAATAATAATAATAATAATAATAATAATAATAATAATAATAATAATAATAATAATAATAATAATAATAATAATAATAATAAATATATAAACTTATTTGATTCATTTAATTTTTGGATTAGTTTAAAATAATTATAGTTTATTTATTGATGACAAATGTCCGCTTTTAGCTTATTTACAAAATAATTTAAATTTGACTTCAGGCTATATAAAACTATTTTTTGAAAGAAATAATCAGAAGTATCATGAATATGAAAGACTGACAAAAATTATTTCACTGATATTAATTTAAAAGCATTTAAAATTGAGATAAATAATAATAATTTAATAATTACTCAATCTTGGTCCCTAGTTCACTCTCAGGCATGTTACCTTCCTTTAAAGTGTCCAACCCCTTTTCATTTTCGTCTTCGTTGTGTTTCGGAACCAAGATCTCTTCTACCTTCGGCGTAGGAGCATTTAATTTGACCTATTAAACATGATAAAATAAACTTTTCTTAAAAAATGTACTCTAAAATTATTAAGTAACCATTAAAAAATTTATTTTTGATAAAAATTATGGCACAATAGTATATAATATTTTTAGATATTTCTTGGCATCCAAATAGTGGTACTTTGACTCTTACAATGCACTAAATGAACAGTAAAACAATATTCTAAAAATAATGAGTCGAATTAAGAAAACTGAAGAAGAAGCAAGAGAAAGAAACAAATAGACAATATTTGACAAAACAATTGAATGTATGGAAAGCAAGATACTAGATATACTTCACTTATCAGTATTTCTGAGAAAGAAGAATAATATATGAAAATGCTAATAATAATGGACCAAAACTGTAAACTAAAAACGAAAAAAATGAACCATTTCAGGAACAGTTGATGTATATAACACATCAATCTTCATGTAATGAATGCCACATACATTGGAGAGACTGTCCGTCATCCATGTACTCGAGTCCTTGAGCTTTGTTGACCTAATAGATTGACTCACATTAGTACTATTAAGAAAATAGGTATGTCGTATTTCAAGATAATTGCAAAAAATCTGAGTAATTATTGGGAATAAATAACTTGTGAGGCGTAGTTAATAAAATCTTTAAATCCTAAAATTAATGTTCAAAATACTCAGTCTACATGTATTTTGAATTTATTTAACTAATTGAATGTGAATTGTGTGTATACAGTGTATTTGATGTAATTTTTTGGGAGATTAAAATGAGTGAATTATGTAAAAATAATTTTTAATTTAATTTTTAAAATTTTAGTGTTTTAATAATAATTTTTGTTTTTTTAATAATTAATTTAAATGTTTAATTTTTTTAAATTAAAATAATTTTATATTTTGTGGTACGATTTGATTACGATAATTATTGGTAAATTTGTTTAAATTTCTTATTTTCACTTAGATTTTGATAAAGTGATTTCTAGCCTGAAGAAGACCGATAAACGGTAGAAATATATAGTGAAATGTTATATAGAATATATAGTTGGCGTTTTTCAATTATTAAAACTTTGCCTTCTTTCTTTGATTAATAATAATAATAATAATAATAATAATAATAATAATAATAATAATAATAATAATAATAATAATAATAATAATAATAATAATAATAATAATAATAATAATAATAATAATAATAATAATAATAATAATAATAATAATAATAATATTAATAATAATAATAATATTTATAATAATAATAATAAAATATAAATAAATAACAAAGTTAGCCAGTTTCCGCCATGTTTATTCATAAAATATTAAAAATTTAGACCGATAAACGGCTTTGATATTTTCTCTGATTGATATTTCCTTTCCCTCAACTGTAGTCAACAAATATATTTATTTAAAGAAATTTTCAAAATTTTTTTTTTAAAATTTTTTTTAAAAATAAGTTATTTATTCAATTCTAATAAATGTTTTTTAACATTAATAATAATAATAATAATAATAATAACAACAATAATCATAATAATAATAATAATAATAATAATAATAATAATAATAATAATAATAATAATAATAATAATAATAATAATAATAATAATAATAATAATAATAATAATAATAACAACAATAATCATAATAATAATAATAATAATAATAATAATAATAATAATAATAATAATAATAATAATAATAATAATAATAATAATAATAATAATAATAATAATAATAATAATAAATAATAATAATAATAATAATATAATAATAATAATAATAATAATAATAATAATAATAATAATAATAATAATAATAATAATAATAATAATAATAATAATAATAATAATAATAATAATAATAATAATAATAATAATAATAATAATAATAATAATAATAATAATAATAATAATAATAATAATAATAATAATAATAATAATAATAATATAATAATAATAATAATAATAATAATATAATAATAATAATAATAATAATAATAATAATAATAATAATAATAATAATAATAATAATAATAATAATAATAATAATAATAATAATAATAATAATAATAATAATAATAATAATAATAATAATAATAATAATAATAATAATAATAATAATAATAATAATAATAATAATAATAATAATAATAATAATAATAATAATAATAATAATAATAATAATAATAATAATAATAATAATAAATTATCTAATTCATTGAATTTCTGGATTTAATTATTAAAAAATATTGATTGATGATAAACATCCGTTTTTGCCTTTTCATATAATAATATCGCAAATAAAATATTATAAATGGAATTGATTTCAGTCAATGCGTTAAAATGTCACATTAAAAATATGGAAAATCCGAAACAATTTAAAAAAAAAGATAAAATATTTTCATCTCAAATTAATTAGAAATTCTTTAAAAAATAATTTAAAAAAATACCTTGAGATAAGATGTTGGAACATACCCCGTTTCTCCTCGATTGTTTTTTACATATGACCAATCACCTTCCCTAGACGATTTCAAATTAAAATTAAGATAATATAATTAAAATGTTAACATAAAATATAAAATCTGATTTATTTTGATTTATTTACTGTTGATAGAATATTTATTAAACTATTTTTGTTTTGAGGCAATCTTTTTACGTGAATTTGTTTTACCGTAATTCAAAAAACTACATTATGTTTTGACACAATTTTACTTGATTTAACGAGATGCAGTTACGGATTTATACTTTATGAGACCCTAAGAACGTGAGATATGGGACTCTCTATAAGTCCAAATATATGTCGGTAAAATAACAATTTTGAAATAATAAATAAATAATTATATTTATTTATAACAAATTGAATAATGCAAACTCTTTTAAAAAAAAGGTTTTTTAACTCTTTGAAGTACAGTGACATGAAATATGTCCCACCTATTAAATGTGACTGTAAGTATTTTACATATTAAATATACAGGTTTTTTTATTGACTACAGTTGAGGGAAAGAAAATACCAATCAGAGAAGAAAAGAAGAAAGCGAAAGTGTCTTATATATTAAATATACAGGTAAAACTTTTTTTTAAGTTACTTTTAAGCCAAAAAATAATATAAATTGATTCTGTTACATTTTTTATTAAAACATTTAGCGAAACTAAGCTTTTTGATTGTCATAAAATTATATGGTTGATAGAGTTAAAAAAATATCCTCTTCTGCTGAAAATAATATCTTTTTCCAAAGCAATTTCCAGCCATCTGAAAACTTTTTCTGGATTAGGAAATGCTGATTGGACATTATCATTAAATATTACCCTATACATGTCCTGATGTCTCAGACTATCATGCGCCGGTGCTCACTCGGATAATTGGGGGTGGGGGTGGGGCTAAGCTTGTTTATGTGTAAATTATGCATTGATGATGTCCATAGAATTTCCATTTTGAATTAACTTTTACAAAGTAAGATATATTTTAATTTACAATTATAGAAAAGACATATATGGATAAAAATTCTCGGTGAAGAAAAAACTCACTGAAGTTATCTTTGAGGCATGTATGAGAAAATAATGAAAAGGACGAAAAGATTCTTTGGAATATTAAAAGTTTAATAAAACAAAGGCGTCAACTGAGTAGTAAATTGGGCAATTATTTTCTCATACATGAAAATGGAAGAATGAAGTGAATGGGTTGATATTATTGCACTTCTTAATATTTGGAAAATGAGAAGAACCGACGATTGATAACAGAATGTTTGCTTAAAACCACCAAAACATCAGCATCACGAATACATAAAATTAATATCAAAGATATTTTGGGAGTCCTTCGCAAACAAAAGAGTTCGTTGCTAGAAGGTTGCTACAAAAATTATAGATCAAAATTTTTAAACAACAAATTTCTATATATTTTATACTATTATTTTTTCTGGGTTTTATAGTCTTACCCCAATGTACTGTTTTCTTTGAAAATAAAGAACAAGCTTTGAAATTCAATAAAAGTGAATGATGGCCGATAGTCACTTTATGATTTACCAATGATTAGAGTTTGACATGTTTATCGCCGAGAAAGTCCTGAGACAAAATTTGATTTTTGATTAATTTGACTAATAAAGTAGAAACAAATATATAGAAAAAAGTAAACATTTTTATGCAATTTTTTATCTAGGTCCTGCTTAAAAAAACAATTTTTATCAGCCCTATATGACCGACCAAGCCCAGAAACCATGTCAGTTACATTGGTATTGTAGACTTTCGAAATATAAAACAAATGTATGCATATCATCAACTGGGTATGACTGATGTAGCGATCATTAAAACTGTGGCTGCCATTCGTATATGACTGGCATGACTCCTACATAATTTTGTGAGTTCAGCTACATACAACTACAACGGTGATCAATGTGTTAACAAATAAAGATTTATTAAAAATTATTTTGTTAGCTTTTAAAAATATAAAAATTATTTTCAAAATAAATTACATAATTTCAAGCAACAGAATTTCTTCGCCTTCAATTCCACTTAAATCATCTTCCTCTTCGGAGGAAAATGTCTTCGCCAATACATATTTCTTTCCAATCTATAGGAAAAGTAATATTAAATCTTGTTGTTTTATTTAAAAGAAATACAAAAATTAGTAAATATGATTTAAATAGCTTTTAACTGTTGTATTTTATAGCAGTAAAGAAATTAATAAATAATTAGCACATAAAATACAAAATAATGAAGCCGAAAAAGATGAAGCATAATTGGAAAAATTTAAAATACGATACTTCAGTTTTTTCCAAAGTTTTAATATGGTGATGCCAACCTTTTCTACTGCGATCATTTTACAAATTACCAGGATATTTGCGGGTCAGGGATTATTTGATTGTCTAATAGTGGTATCGTTTTTGGTACTCAATAAATAAAATAAACAAATGAATAAAGAATATAAAATATTTTATTCAAGGAGCTGAAATTCATAATTAATTTGAGATTTACATTGATGCTTTCAGTGGTCAATATTAAAATTAAATTACCTGATTGGTCACAAAAATGGTTAATGATACGATAAATTTGATATCAACTGACAATATAATATATTCCATCAAGACCGATAAACATTGCATTATAAAATCAATACTAACAATATTTAATTAAATAAACATCAACGATTTAATTACAAGAAAGGCATGCTTTACTATATATTTTGACAGTTTTCCTCA
The DNA here is from genome assembly GCA_022537955.1 of Schmidtea mediterranea. NCBI lineage: Eukaryota > Metazoa > Platyhelminthes > Tricladida > Dugesiidae > Schmidtea > Schmidtea mediterranea. Next base: position 60,391,657 of record CM039680.1, on the reverse strand, counting down.
CATCATCAGGTATAATATTAAAAACTGTGTAGATATTTAAGCAAACTAGAGAGATTTTATAAATTATACATTGTCGACCAATAATAGTGAATACAATAAACGATGTATGAGTAAAATAGGAAGTTTTATTTTATTAATTATTAGAAACGTGTTATGTGTGAAGCGTTATTGATAAGGTCATTGGATCCGTATAGTTAATAAATTTTGGATTGGTTAAATTATTTGTAATTTTTGTATGTTTAAATTAACTTTTTAATATAAAATAAATTTAAAGATTAAAATAAAATTATTGGAAAATATTTTTAAAAAAAAATTATTATGGAAATAGTTGAAAAATAAAAAAATGATTTATGTGTATTTAAATGGCACTTTCTTATAATTAACAAGTGTTCATTTTATTACGAAACACGTAATATTAAAATGAGTTTATTTCATTTTACATCTTTTTAAATGAATTCAAACTAGGAAAAATGATTTATCTTTTCTCTTTAACTAAATATTCAAATGAAAAATAAATGTTTTTATATTTTTCCTTTGTAAAACTTAAATTTTGGTTCTAATGAATTTGGTTTTATTTTTAAATTATATTATATTACATGGGCAGTAAGTTTTAATAAATCAAGCAAATTTTATATCTGTGTTGATTAACTCAAAAAATAGGATGATGTTCAGGCAAAGCTAAAAGATCGAGTTTATTTCAAAGTTAAAAGTATGATTGATATAGCATTTTGAATAAGATTATACTAGAATCTTTGATAAATGAGGAAAGTAAAGAAAAACCTCTCTCAAAAATAAGGAATTATTTGAATTTGACGTTTTCCACGCAGGACAATGAAGATATTTCTGAAGCAACCAAATCAACTTTAGATGAGATATCCGGTGGATTTAGCGAATATATTATTATATTTAGATAGTTTGGAAATGATAAATCTTGTACGTTGTTTGAAATTATTTTTTATGTATTAATTTGTTACTTTGTTGATTACGTCTATGATTAACTTCGCCAACAAATACTGAAGAATGAAAAAAATTGAAAATTGTTTATCGGCATTATGGTACAAGTCTTGCCAACAGTTTTGTAAAGTGGTGCTGAGGTGTGACATTGTTCTTTCAAAAGTGAAACTAATGCTCAGATAGTTTTTTGTAACAGAGAATTCAAAGGTTTTTCAATAAAAATTAATATAAAACTAAATTAATTAATTAAATACTGTAAATCGGAAAACAGTAATAATAATTTTTCTTTGGCTAAATTGAAAGCTTTAAACCTTTCTAAGGCAAAGGAAACTAAAAGTGATGTAAAACTCAAAGTTTATTGATAACAATTATATAGTTACAAATGATTATAATGATCTATGGTTTCAAATACTATAAATTTGTTCTCTTGTGGCTCAATATATGTCAGTAGTTGTACCAAAAGTAAAAATGATTACCGATAGCGTTACACTTAGATCTTTTTATTAGTTTAAAATGGTGTGAGGCATATTGCTACCACCTTAGAAAGGGTTAATAAAACAAGAACCTCTTAGACACTAGCATGCTATGAAAATTCAACTAAATACACTCCATGAATAATTTTGTAGATCCGACAATTATTCACAAATTATCCATGACATTTCAATGATTTTCACAATTTTCTATTCATTACGAAACCTGGAAAAAATTATTCATATAGTAGAAATGTTCCATGAAAAGGATTCTAGGAAAAAATACCAACTATGAAATATAATTATTGAATATAACATTTTTGGTGACAACTTGTATTTGGCTAATAAGAAAAAACGATACATAATAAAATAATCGGATACTAAACAATCTTTATTTCAATTATAAGAACAAATGGTGCATAAGTTTTCTAGGAAAAAATACCAACTGCATGATTATGTTCTTATGTATCGTTTATTCTTATAATTGAAATAAAGATTGTTTAGTATTCAATCGTTTTATTTATCTGCTTATGTTCTTATGTACCGTTTTTTCTTATAGGCCAAATACAAGTTATCACCAAAAATGTTATATTCTTATACTTCATAGTTGGAATTTTTATCCCGGTTGGTATTATTTCCAATTCGTATTATTTCCTAAAGACCATAATAGTAAATTATGGAACATAAATCCGAAAATAAAGCCCGTGTCGAATTAAGGCCGGGAAGAGAGTTATGATGACTTCAAATTGTAAATAATAAACTTTATTTTTAGCGTCATGTAAAAAAGAATCATCCTAAATATAATTAATGAGTTTGTGAATAACATTTTTGAATACATAAAAATAAATTTAAATTAGTATTTTACTTATAATTTGATAGCAAACTATTTAGTTAATGCTCTCCGTGTCAAAAATGACAAACTAAAAATCTGAAAATTGGTACACAGAATAATATGATGAAATTGTTACTCTACCTCGTGTTACAGGCTTATGCCGCTTTTTATAATAACATTAAATGTTAAAGCTCTATTTAAATTTACTTGTAACATATTTTGTCCGGCGAGATCCTCTTCATCGTTGTAAGACCGAACCTTTGAAGAGAATTGGGATTGGATAGTCGTTTCAGATGCTTCATTTGACAAAGATGACATGTGGCTTTCAATAACATCTATTTCCTTCTCTTCTAAACGATTAATAACCAATATAAGATAATGATAAATAAAATATATATTTTTGTGGAAATTAAATCTGTTTTATGAAGTGACGAGGATGCACTATTGTTGTTTAAGTCTTTGCAAACTAAGTTCTCTCGCTGTGATAGAATTTCAGAGTGTCACATTCAAACGGTATTAGTCTTTACAGATGTTATCAACTATGTGTAGTCCAGGTGTTTTTGAAGGAAAATCAGGTTTTGCCTTTCACCTTAATGTATTTTAGCGCTCCACCCCCATATCGAGTAAACAAAACCATATTCTTTGTTCTTAATTTCTTTAGGGATGATTATTATAGAAAGAATTATTAAATTGATCATTAATATGCATCACAAAATCCAAATTTAACCTGCTTCATTTTTGTTTTCAGAAATATCGGAATTAATTTCTAAAGAAAATTTTAAAAATATATCATTTTAATTCAAAATATCTTACTCGATAAACTTTTACTTTTTTCTTTTTTTATTGATAAATCGCCGGTACTTAAATTTTTATCAGAATCTTTAGACTCACTTTCTTTTAATTTGGTTTTATCTTCTTTACTGGTTTTGACTTTCGAAACTTTCTCCTTTTTGCTTTTTGTGAGCTTCTTGTTTTTTTTAGATGAGTTTTCTTCTTTTTGAATTTCATTTAATTTTGAATTCATGTTTATTTCATTATCCTCCTGTTCACTTTCAATTGTGAAAATATTTTCATTCAATTCTTGTTTTTCGCTTTTTTCTATTTCGTCATGATTTTTATTAGTTATGTTGAGATCTTTTGATACTACTGAGACTGTATTTAGGTTAGGATCGTCATTTAAACCTTTACCGTTGTCTTTGTGTTCAACGTTTATAGGGTCTTCTTGAATTTCATTTTCATCGTCTAGCTTATTTTTATTTTTTCCTTTGTCCTTGCTTTTAAATGACGATTTCAAAATTCCTTTTTTTGTTGATTTTTGTGAATTTCTAAAAGAAAAAATGTAACAAAAAGAAAGATTCTTGTGAAAAATGTTTATTAATTTTAAGGTTTGATTTGATGTATCAGGTGCTTTGTATAAATGCAAGAGGTTAGGCAAATTTACGAATGGTCACTTGAAGATACCTGCTTTATTAGACAACCAAGAAACAGATACAGTAGTCGCCGCGTTGAAAAGAATTTAAAAGATATTTAATTATTCAAGCTTGAAATGAAGTCCTATAATTAGAACATTCTTTTATTTCAGTTGAAGAGGTCCAATTTAATACATCAATTATACAAATTTCTCTTCGTGGATGGTAAAATCGCAAAAATAGATGGTAAAATAAAAACCTTTTTTTAATCGGTTTAGAATAATTGCCCAAACCGCTTGAAGTTGAAGCTCATCCGCATTGATTGTACCTTGTTTTCAGAGCGGAGAGTAAAACCAAGCTTAACTCAGTTTCCACCATTTATATACATGATTCACATTGAATGTTGTACGAAATTCGGACATTAAAATGATAGTGATTGCTTTATACATAAAACGTATAATTTCAAAAACTAAATTCCTACCAAGCATAGCACTTCATATTTTTTAAATAATCATTTATAAATGTAAATTTTTTAAATTAGTTAATTACATCCTTTACATGTAAATTAGCGCTTTGATAATGCCATTACTATATAGTTAATTTGTGCACTTATAACAGATAAACAAAATATTATTTTTTACAAATTTGAAGTGTTTATGAATAACAGTTCGACAGTGTTTCAGACAATAATAAACTTATATAAACAAGAATAATTTTTGAGTTTTAAAAGTTAACCTTTGATGAGTAGCATTTGAAGGAAATTTTTAAAATATCAAACATGAAAGATATTAGTGGCGATATCGAAATGTGAGCCCGCTGGCACAATATTTTCTACTACACCAAGCAGCATTCAGATAAATTCCGCTATAATGCAAGTTGATACGTAAATCAACTTTTAGAAATATTTTTTAGTGAAAAATCAATGGATTTCAGCCATTTTTGAAATGTGTGCAAAGTAAGTTATTTTTTAAAGTTATAAAGTTTGAATAGTTAGATTACGATGTCATAGGGAATCGAGATGATTATTCTAGTTTTAAAATAAAACTTTTGATCTAAAAATTCATATATATTACTATTAATAATATTTATGAATATAAAAGAAATGATTTATATTTTATGATAACTTATTTTTCGGAATTAATTCAAAAAAAGTAAGTTAAATCATTTTTGAAGTAATAAAAATACTTAATTATTTATTCTACATCTTGGAAAAAATCTTCGAATATGTACACAAAATAATTGTGTTCATGATTATTTTTTAAAACTTATAAATAAAATTTAGAATTTATGCTTTTTTTGGATCTCAGGTTTTGTATATTTTCGACAGAAATATCTGAAAACTTAAGAAATATTAAATTATTTTAATTTTAAGCGTAAATATTACAAAGATACATCCTCATTTATACGAAATTTCGGAGCAGAAATCTCAAAATTTAAATGAAAAATTTCTTCCGCCTTTTTTTTCTAAAAATGTCTTAAAATGTTTATAAATTAACTTATTATAGGAGTTTGTCTCAAAGCTGGTTGACTACATGTTGATAGTTTGTGAGGATTATTTTATTTTTCTACCACTTATTGATTTTCTATAGTGTAGGGTTTATCTCAACGCACGTTTTACAAACAACATCAAGGTGAATTGGTGTGTATATATTATCAGATTATTGATTTTTGTTTTATATTATAGAAAATACATCTGATCGCAGCTTGGTGTAGTGTGGGAAATTGTGTTATTCAACTTTTGACTGAGTAGGAAATTTTGCTCGTGTGTATGTTTGTTTTTCCCAGAACAAATTTTTTTTCTGAGTTTGTGTGCATTTTTTGACATTAGATTATTAACAAATTTTTGTGAATTTATTAGGCATCAACTTTTATGAGTTTTTGAAATTAATTTTTCAGAGTTTTTTGAAAATAATTTTGAGAATATTTTGTTTTAATGTTTCTAAGGCGGTTTTTTTAATGTGTAGGTTTAAAAAATATTTTTGGGTGTGTACAACTTCTAATCTGGATAAAATCCTCGGAAAGCTTTTATCGAGAATTAATTGAAATATCAAATAAATTTTTGAAAATGTTTGATTGTTGTACAATAATTTACAAATGACAGAAACACAGGAAATGATAAGCTTTAAATCTTTTTTTGTCGATAGCGGAATCATTTATATAAATATAATTAAAATAAATAAACTATGTAAGCCAGTTTCCGCTATCTACAAAAAAAAAGATTTTAAAGTTTATCTAAACAAGCTCCAGCCAGGCAAAATGCCGAAAATCCAACATTTAGTAAAAGAATATCAAACTTTTATATATATATATATATTTAAATTTTTATAAAGTGCAAATTGGATTTTAAAAAATCTGTCTAGATCTGTATAAATAATTTTTAATTTTTATTCGAATCTATTCAATTTTTAATATTGGTCAATTAAATTTGAACATTTTTTCTAAATAAATATGTATTTTTCAAACAGTTGAGTTAAAGAAATATTAATCAGAAAAAAAGAAGCCGAAAGCGAAACCCTTGTTAGATTTTGTTTATGAGTGATCAGGACAAGTTTTATTTAAGATCTAAATATGTAATATTTCATTAAATGAATAAATATTGCGTAAATTAGTTTAAAACGGAAATGGTCAAAAATATATTAATTCAAATTTGATTTTTTTAAATGGAAAAATACTTATAACAGCTTAAAACTTTTAAATTTATTATGAAATTCAAAATTTTATGGCGATATTAAGTCACTTAATCTTTTTATAATATTTTTATATGGCAATATAAATTTATTATCATATGAGATAAAGTCCTAAAACATCGGAAAATATCGGAAAAAATCTTACTTTGTTGATGATGCTTCGATTTCTTCACTTGATTTTATTTTTTCATCTTTGTCTACTAATTCTTCTTTATCAACCTTTTCTTTTTCTTCTTTATTGTCTTTTTTACTTTTTTTATTTTTTTTGTTTTCAGATTTTTTTTTGGTTTTTTCCTTTGAACTTTTTTCTTCTTGGTTATTATCAAGAGTTTTTGAAATTGATTTGCCAACTTCAGTCTGTAAGTCACCAGATTTTTCAATAGGATTCGAAGGGCTTTTTTTACTTTTTTCTAAATCTGGTTGTTCCTTTGGAATCGAATCCTCAAAGTTTCTAAAATAAATCAACGAAAAAGGTATAGCTTTTATTGTTTCTTTTTGAAAACAATTAAATGGATCAAATTGTTTTACATAAAAGCTTTATTAAAATGCATTTGTTATTATATTATTGAATAAAGTTATTTATAATGCAGGGTAGTGTACAAGCCAACTAGATGACTGATAATTTTTCAGCAATTATTTTTGTTCAAATTATGAAGTTGCAATTTTTTTTAGATTTTTTTAATATTTAAAGTAAGTATTTCAAAATGTTTATTATTGCATTTCTGACTAAAATAGATATAGGTTACGATGTATAAATGGATTAAAGGATTGGAAAGTGACTAAAAATAAAAGTTAAATAATGAAACAAATATGGTGATGATATAATTATTAGAAAGAGTCACTCAAACATACTTTTTACTATATATTTTGCTAGTCTCACTGCCATTATTAGATGGGATATTATTATTTGTAATGTTTTGATTTAATTTTAATTTAAGTAATTAGTTTTGCATTCTATCCTGACTGACTGACTATTGAAATGTATTGTAAAATGTATGTTTTAATGGCGCTTTCTAATAACATCAATTACAACTCTTGAAATTCAAATTATAAGCTAAAAAACCTAAAGAAATCCGCGATTGTTCGTATATATACGGCATTTGTCCATTAATAAAAGTGAGATTACTCAATGAGAAATATACAAATATAGATATAGAAGTGAAAAGTTGTATGGTGAAAAGTAATAATGCCAATCTGATTATGTGCGTCCAATTTGATTTACAAACGTACACTGCTCAACAAAATCTTTTTCTTAATTATTTGCACATTTTTTATTGTATATGTTTTGAAAGAGTCTAAACTCGATTGAATTTTTGAGAGAAAATTCACGAATTATCAAAGATCATAGCAAGGACATCAATATTTGAAATGCATACTATGAAAGATTACCTTTTACATCATATAACTAGAACGATAAACTCCTCTTATTAACGAAAACAAAACCCCGCAAAAAATCTTTTAAGGGTCAATATTGCTATTTCAAGGATCTGTAGTGGTCTGATATCTCGGGTATTTGGTGAGCATTGTAATGAATTAAGATTATCATACTAATAATACACTAAATGTACATTTTTGATATAACTTATTAACGAGTCACTTAAAACAAGAGCCCAGAGGGTCAATTTCAATAGTCGCTTATGTACCATTTAATATTTTCCGTGAGATATTCTTGGAATTTAGAAGTAAAAATAATAGATCCTAGTCTCAACATCGTAAAATTTACTTGGTAAACAACCTCATTTCGATTATTTAAAACGAACAATTTTTACGTTTAAATAAGTTGATTCTATAGAATAAAAGATGTTAGCAAAAGATATTCATAATAAAATACGATAAAGGAAAACTTCTGGAAGGTGATTGTGCAACAAAACCGCAAATGACAGCAAAGCATATGTGAAAAACAACCGAAATGTGATGGTGTTATGTATTTTTCGACCCAGAAAAGAAATCAGGAGATATTTATTCCTATAATTTATCTTACAACTCGCTAATCCATTCCGACAAATGGTCAGCGTATTCCAATATAAAATTATTAAAATCCAATGACCAACAACACTATGTTGATCAAAGCTCTGGGACTCGCACCCAAACTATCGAAAGATCTTCGCTTGATTTGAAAATTTGTATTTTGAAGATGAAAAGATCGAATAATACCCTTTTGTTTTTCTATACGTCTTGGAGAAAAATAAAGAAATCCTCTGGTGATCTTTTCTTGCTTTTTTTTTAACGGATGTTCGTTCAATTCATCAATAAAATATTTTAAATTTTGATTTTAATATTTGATTTTATTTCTTCAATTTTTAAAATGTATTGAATAATTTAATAAAGAAACGCGTATAATCTAACCATATTAAAATGTTGTAAGTCCCTCTGACTAGCGAGATCTCTAACCAAAGTAGCACCAAATAAAATATATTAGGCTTTGAAAATTAAAATTGGAAAACAAAATAAACGAATCATAAAGAAATTGAAATATTTATTACTTTTCATATTTTTATATTCTTTAAAATTTTAAGTTTAAAATAATTTTTTTTTAATCTATTTCCATTTTATCAATTATAAACAATAAAATCGTTATAAAGTTCCTGTGAAACTAAAATAATGTGCTATTTAATCATAAAAAATAAAAAACAATAAAAATTGAATTTTTTTTTGAAAATATCAATGTTTAGCACAGCACCTTCATTGATTATGGAGATATTTTTAAAATAATTAAAAGTTAAAAAAATATAAATTTAAATAAAAATTATCATACTTTTTATAGAACTTTTCAAGGTTTGACATATTATCTTCCAGAACTTTCTAAGAATATGAAAGTATTGATAAATACCAGACTTAGAAGAATGTATTATGTGCAAAATCAATGTTGAATAAATAAACGTTAAAAAGTCCTCACAATGAAAGAACAAACAATAAAAAAACACTGAGTCAATTACAAGCCGTAATGGATCGCAAAATAAGCTCAACGTCCCCTTTTTAAAACTCCAAAATTATGTGAATTAATTTGGTCAAACGGTAATGTGTTATTAATTAACATAATATTAATTATTCTTTTTAATTATATTTTTGTAATATATTTCGACAGCTCTGCTATCATTGTCAATAAACAACTTCAATAAAACGATTATACTTATAGATAATTACATAATTATACGCGCGGAATCCAATGAAATTTATAGTAAAAAATTAATTAAAAACTCTCAGGCGCATGTGTATAATACATTTAATATATTTTTTTGGGGGTAAATAATTTTATCACTAAGACTTTACAATTAATACGTTCCTAGTAGTTTTTGAAATCCTTAAAAATGTCAATTTTTAACTTATATATCTAATTATGCTCAATAATATTGCTGTTTCCACTGGACACTGATTTGTGTGTGAAACTATTGATAAGTATATTAATAAGCTGAATGAGATTGATGACATAATTTGACCTGGTATTGATCCGTTTAATTCAATTGAGAGTGGTCCTTTGAATAAAACGGATAGTAATATAATGAATGTCTGATGATATTCAATTCATTAGCACTGTTTTGGCCAATTAAAATGTAAATTTGTTAATTTTTGTGAAATTTTTATAATTTGTGGTTTGTTTATTCGAATCTATTGGGACTTTTTGAGTCGAGTGATTTTGAATTTTTGTTGGTTAGTGATTGGATAAATGTCTAAAGGTTATTTATTCTTTTAAATTGCTTAATTTAAGTAAACTGAAGTGTATTAATTTATAAATAAACAAATTTCTTCGATTTCAAATTGGAATTATACTAAATTGAAATATGTGACATTGATGGCTCATCCAATAAACTAGTTGATCATGAATTTCTTGGACATTTCAAACTTTCACTGGGAGAATTGGTAAGCAAAAAGAAAATTGAATCGAAATTAAGCAATCGTAAAATGGAGTTAATACTTTCTGTTGATTTTGATTATGCTCAAAAGGACATATGCAATTTAAAAGGAATAGAACCAAATTCAAATTTCAATCGGCAACTAATCGAGGAAATAAGTACTGATAGCGATAATGCTAAGCTTGATAAAATAAATGAAAGGGATTTGTTAGCTGGTGTAATGTTATTAAGCATACTAAGACATGAGAGTTAAAAATTGATATTTCGGATTTAAAAGTGTTATCTAAGTATTTTAAAAACTATTGTGAACGAATAGATTGTGAAGCCTTGATGATAAAATCATTTAGCCCAAGGATAAACATACAAAATGGATTATCCACTTACAAAATTTTTAAAGTGCAATATTGATTTTTGAGTGCAGTGTGCAAATTTGACTATAGTCAGAAGCACTTTTTTTACTATAGTCTGGGCACTTTTAAATAGAATGCACTTTTTACACTAAAAATAGTGCAATTTTTGTGTTTTGTTTTATCGCACTAGTGTGAAGGTTTAAGATTTTCAAAAAACTGTTCTTGTGAAAATATAGAGATTTTTGGGATAAATATTTGAGTTTTTAATAAATTTCATTGGATTCTGTACATATAATTATGTAATTACAAACAAGCATATAAGTAAATTAGTTTTGTATGAATAAATTACAATTTTTATTTAATAGTTTATTATATTTTCCCGCTTTCAAATATTAGTTAAAAATTAAAAACAAAATCAAAGTATAAATTAGAAAAATTGTAATTATTTTATTTCTCTGTTTATATGGAAACCCCAAGCAATGAACAGAGAAATAAAATAATCAGCTACCATCTCAACATGAAATTAGTTGAGCAGCGTCAATGATCTTCAAGGCAAGATGTAATCTACCTAATGGTTTTGTTTTCATGCGAGATGTCTAGTTGTTTGGTTTTCGTAAGTTTCAGGAATTAGAGATAAATATAAAATGACATTTGAGGCCAGTTGACAGTTATCATTTAATCGACGATAGAGGAGAGAAAATGTAAAAGACGAAGTAGAGACGACAAAAAACCAGAGTCAATCAATGAGTTAAAGAGTATCTAAAGACTGTCTCTCATTAAGTTACCTAAATTAGCTAAGATAACGTTACTTATAAATTCATTAATCAGAATTTTATTCTGCAGTTTGTTGGGGCTAAATTGGCATGGTTCTCAATATAAAACATCTAAATTCACAATTTTTTAGTTGCATCACAAAATGGATACGCTTTTAATGACAATCGAAAATAGTAGTAGTGCCTCCTAGTAAAATGAACAATATCCATGACAGTTTAGCACAGAGGTTCCCAAACTATGTAGCCTAGCGCCCCCTTTTCATAAAAAAACCCAGGACCTCTTAAAATATTCAAAATTTTACAATATGTTACACAACAAATGAAAATGTACGAGCGGTTTTTACAATTCTTTTTACCTTTTCTTTATGCTTTATACTTTCACCGACCCCTGATTTTTATTCAATCTCCATAAAGGCACCTGAAGCGATTATTGCCCCTTAAATCATTCCAGCGCTCACTTTGGGAATCACTGGTTTAGTAAATCAAATTGATGTTCATAGGAATTATTCTAAGCAAAACCTGAAGAAATACATTCGCGTTATTTAAAATCTGTCTAAAAACTCAGAAGCGGATTGGTTTTTGGTGCAAACGGTAAATTGATAAAGTTATGTTTAAAGAACTTTGAAAAGAGTGGCAACAAACAATATAAATGCGGTTGTAGTTATCGGAATGACTCTTATGAACTATTAACTGATTTACAATCTTTCATCCGGTCACAGGTCCATTGAAATCATTCTGTATCACAAATTAATTGCTGGATGAGCAAAATAAGAGCGTATAAATGACACTGGTCATAAAATAAAATAAATGAAATATCAAAAAAAATAAAACTGATTAAAGGTGACAAAAAAAATACAAAAAATTTTGATAATTTTTATAAAATTTTTTGATTAATTTTCATGTTTTAATTTTAATTTTTTTTAATTATTTTTAAAAAAAATTATTATTTTTAATTTTTTAAATTTATTTATTTTTACATTAAATATTATTTTTATAAAATTAAAAACATTTTATGTTTGTAAATTTATATATTTAATTGATACTCAAAATAATTTTGAAAATAAATAAAATTTCAAAAATAAAATAAAACTGATCAAGTGACAAAAGAAATAAAGATTTTTCTGATAATTTTAAAATAATGTATTGATTAATTTTCATGTTTTAATTTTAAAAAATTTTATATTATTTAAAAAAAATTATTATTATTTTTAATTTTTTTAAATTATATATTTTTCAATTAAATATTACTTTTATAAAATTAAAAATTCCTTATATTTTTAAATTTATATATTTATTCAAACTCAAAATAATGTTTAAAATAAATGAAATTTCAAAAAAATAAAACTGATCAAATAAAGTATAAAATAAAGTATTGATTAATTTAAAGTTTTAAATTTTAAAATTATTATTAAAATATTATTAGTGTTTTAAATTTTTAAAAATTATTTATTTTTATACTAAATATTATTTTTATAAAATTAGAAGTCTTTATATTTTTCAAATTTATATATATATAATTTATACTCAAAATAATTTTGAAAATAAATGAAATTTCAAAAAAATAAAACTGATCAAATAATGTATAAAATAAAGTATTAATTATTTTTAATTTTTAAAATTATTTTTATAAAATTATATATTTTTCAATTAAATATTACTTTTATAAAATTAAAAATCTTTATAGTTTTTAATTTATATATTTATTCATACTCAAAATAATGTTTAAAATAAATGAAATATCAAAAAAATAAAACTTATCAAATAACGTATAAAATAAAATATTGATTATTTTTAATTTTTAAAATTATTTTTATAAAATTAAAAAATTTTATATTTTTTAATTTATATATTTAATTCATACTCAAAATAATTTCTAAAAAAGTGAAATATCAAAATAAAAGTGATCACATGTGAAAAAATAATAAAAGATTTTTCTAATAAATTCTAAATAATGATTAATTTAGAAATAAAATATTTTTTAAATTATTATTTAAATTTTTTTTAATTATTTCTATTTTATTTTTATAAAATTAAAAATTCTTTATATTTTTAAATGTATATATTTAATTCATACTCAAAATATTTTTGAGATTATTTCATCTCTGTACTCGAGTTCCCGAAAATTATCGACCGAAGGGATTGACCATTACATTGGTAAGCACAATATTGACATGTGCGATTAAAATTTTTTTTTAATATACAAAATTATTTGGAATATGTAAAATGTGAATAAAATTTGATAAAAAATCAATTAATAAAATCACTATTGGTCTTACTTTAGCTTTTAAAGCTTTAGCATGTGAAGATTTTTTATCGGAATCGAACGTCGCAAGTGTTGGATCATTTTCCTGGAATATTGAAGGATTAATGTAAATTAATTATTTGATTAATGAATTATAATTCGATTTAAACAACATCTAATTCGAAACAGCGATAATATATTTAGCACAAAATATATAACAGGCAGAATGCTTATTATCTCTATAACTCAAAATGCAAAATTTATTTAATACCTACAGAGATAGTTGGTGGCTAAAATAATATCAAGTTTTCAGTTAATTAATATAACATCAAATAATTTTTATTAAACTCCGGGTAACATATTATTACTTAAGATAATATTACTTTTTTACATGCCAAAATAACTTCTATAATATCATCAACATCCAACAATAAATTTTGGCATCTAAAATAACTTTCAGAAATGTACCACTTTTAAATTATAAACTTTTTTATGTTCTTGTCTAGGCTCTCTTTGTCAAGCTTTTTGTAATTCTTTGATTCTTTAATTAAATCGTTTACCTAAACTATTATGAAGTATGAATATAGTGTAAATATAAACATCAGATATTATTTCTTCATTTTCTGTGATTATTTCAGACAGTTTCTCCATTATATTTGATAATAATGACTATCACTAAAATAAATGAAGTCAAAATTAAAATTGAAAAGAATTTAGAATTTCAAAAAATATTATCAATTATCATATATATTAATATATTTAGAAAATTTAATAAATTTAAAAATAAAACCAAAATTATTTTATTTAATATAATAATTTAATTTAAAAAACTGTAATTATATTTTGTTTCTTAGCAACAACCAAAACATTTATCATTTTTCTTTGTAAATATAAACAACTTGAAGCCATGAATTTTCTTTATTGTAAATATTTTGTAACTTCGACAAATTTTTAATTTTTAAGCATCTAATAAAATGTCGATGTTTTTATTGATTTTATTATTTTTATTTTGATATTTAAATATTCATGAAAACCCTTCAATTATTTAAAAGAAGAAAAGTCGAAAAAAAATATTCGTGATATAAGTAACAACAAAAAACAGGAAAAGCACAATTCGAATATTTTAACATGAGTGTAAAATAAATTAACAAAAATTTGAAAACCAAAAAAATGTATATAAATATGAATAAAATCGAATTATGGAATGCAAAAAAATGTAGAAAATTGGTAAAGATGTTAATGACTGGTTTGCAACTTTATGAATGACATAAGGCAAACGAAGAAGAAACGTTGTATTTTCAAATGATAATATAATTGAAATTGCAAAATTGTTAGTCTCTAAAGTTTACAACATTAAAGACTTAAGTGCTTCTAGCTGATGGTTGTGATTCTTCAAAGGTAGTCATAAATTAAGAATTTAATTTCTGTCGAAGAAGGAATAGTATAATTGATAATGGCAATTAATATTAATGGAAACTAACAATAAAGAACCCTTGAAAAATGAGTACTTCTGATGAACGAAAGCTAAAAAGAAAAATGGAAAAAATAAAGTGTGGACAAAATATTAGATGAATTTGTGTCTATATTTATGACACCTTGATAAGATTATTGATAATGGTTGAACATGAAATTATGACATCTGGGAATCCAACAATGTAATAACCAAAACAAAAATCGACTCATTTATACATACAATGTAAATAAAATATCTATTGAAACTTGTGTTGCATGACAACACGAAATTCCATGGACCTCATGATTTTGTCGGTGATGGAATAAAGACGGTTCTCTACCCTGTACATACACTATCAAGAGTTAAATAAAATGAATTCTTTATGAAATTTATTTATTTTATGCTTGAATTTGTTAACATTATTTATACAAATAAACTTTTAAATAACTTGTCGATAGCAGAATCATTTATAAAAAAATATAATTCAAATAAATAACTACGAATTGCCGATTAGAAATGTTCGTTTTCTTCATGGTTAATGTTTTGTTTCATAACAAAATATTTTAAAGATACAACACCAATTATAAAATGTAAATAAATCATTTGTTGTGTATTTATGTTATTGAACTTTGACACGAAGGTGTGTTCTAGCCATTATGGCCAAAGGGTAATGCCACTCAACAATAATTTATCTCAACCATACGAATTTTCTTACACAATTATAATACATAAAAATATAAAGATGTGGTGTGGTAATAAAATTAATTAGTTCTTATTGAGACTCAGTATGATAATACTTGTTATCTGAAGTCTAGCCTTTAGAGGCCTAGTACGTAATTACACATTTTAATAATTAAAAAAGATTGATAGCTATAACCACTTTAAATCATTTTTAACTATATCTGCCAATTAAAGTTATAACTTTATCTAATATTTTTAAATATCATTTTAATTTTATATACATTTTAAAGAAAAATAAAATTTCTCTATATATAATATATAGAACATGTAAATATATTACAGACTATTAATGAAAACGAAACAAATGCATACTATAAATGTATTTACAAAATAAATGCCAATTGTGTCATAAACCACTCCCAATTAAAGAATAATTTTCCCCTTTATTATTATCCCAAAATTCGTAGTTTTTGCATATAAATTTAATAGAAAATTCAACCGATAATGTTTCATTTTTAAGAACTTGGGGCAAAGGAATCTCAAACCAAAATATATCGTTGTTTTCTGAAGTTTCGAGAGTGTATGAGAAATTTGATGTAAAACAATATATCGCTTTATAATCTTTGAAAGAATTCCAATTGTTGAATGTTACTCTGACAAAAACCAGTTTCTCAAAATCCATATTTTTAACTTTAATTGTTCCACTTAGCTGCCACTTATTATCTGATTTTGAAAATATTCTGACTGATTCCAAAGCGACTTTTTGGTAGGTTAAACGTTTTTCTACTTGAAATAAATCTAAAGCAGGATCAGAAAACTTTATGATCCATTTTTGAAATGCAAGTGGTAATTTATCGGTTTGATTAACTGTAGATTCTGATATGGTTTTGTTATTAATTATAGAACGCTCAATTTCATCTATAATTTATGAATATTTAAACAATAATAATTAAAAACAAGGTAAACTTACATAATTGTTTGAAATTTAAATTTTCTAATTTTTCCTCCTTCCTTATTGTAAATAAATTAAATCCTTTCTCGTCGGCAAAGGTTACTTTCTTAGAAATTACCATTTTTTTTGATTTAAGTGGCACGAAATTAAATTGGTGATTGTTCTGAATAATTGTTAACATGTTAGTAACTAATGATTTATAATGGATTTATCTCATATTTATAATTTGAAAATGCGTACAAATATGTATGTCATGCAAGGTTATTTGAAAATTTTACTAAAAATAGTAATCAGCATTCCAGTAAAATAAATGCGTGGCTGTCAGTGTCTATTTCCATGTTGACATCATTAAAAAATTTCACAAGGTCATTGTAATTTTCCATTTATTATTATTGTAATGGTCTGATAATCTGTTGACAATATTTCAGTACTCTTCAAATTCCAAAAACAATAATTACAGTTATGATATGATTTTATTTAACAGGTTGTGACGTGACTATTATTTTAGGTAAATTTCAACCAAGCCTTATGTGTACTTTATTCAAAATTTGAAAACATTTAAGTTTTTGAAATATTTCACAAGCTTATACTATATTTTAGGAGGGTTTTCAACGCTGCAGATATTTTTCATAGAATTAATATATAGTAAAGATATTATCTAAATGGTTCTTAGCGTTTTTAGAGCTAGAGGTTGCTTCCCTGGAGTTAGAATGGTAACAATATCGAAATTTAATTGAAATTTAATTGTAGAAATTGGACTTCGCTATACACAAGTTGATCCTTTGGAGTATTTGCACGATTCTGGAATACTCCTTGCACACTACGATATTGCTTTACTCAGTTCAGTAACACTTCGCAATAAGATTGAGATGGCTCTCTATTGAAAAATTACAACAGAAAAGTCTGTCTCATAGACTGCCTTTTCATGAACAGAAGTTCTTATTAAATACAATGGCATTTGTTATGACAGTATACACTTTAGTCTTCAATTCCAAAACGATAAATACTAGAACTGTTATGTCATGAAATAGATTTTAAAATTTACCAGACTTAGAATTATATAACAATCGTAAAGATTTTCTCGTAGATTGAGAATCTTCATTTATTCCTGAAGCTTCTTCGGAAACTGTTCATCTATCTTTAATTTTTAAACCGGTTAATTCCTCTAATTTATCAAACAAATCGTTAATCAGATGTAGCATTCGTCATGCTTTTTATATTTATATTAACAATTTTCTTCCATAAACTACTTCAGCTGGACTAACTTTTATACTTGATTGCATTGTTGAATTAATTGCAAACTCTATGTGAGGTAATACTTCTTCCTCTGTTTCAAATTGTTTTTCTTACAAACAACAAGAAATCCAATTTCTCAGTGTTCGAAATTGTCTTTCAATTTTGCCATTGGATTGACGATGATAAGGACTTGAATAAACTATCTTCATTTGATATTTTAGTGCCATGTTCTTAAAACTATTCGAATCGAAACATTTTCCTTTATCAACATGAATTTCTTTCGGTGGACCAAATTTCAAAATCCATTAACTTATTATATTGTCCAATAGGGTTTTTTCATCCTGCGTTCTTACTGCTTTTAGCACTATGTATTTACTTACATGGTCAATTATAGCGAGAACATAGTTTCTTTCATATGGTGGGGTTTTAAATAGACCACAAAAATCAATTAATATATTTTCAAATTGTTCGCTAGAATTCAACTTTTCAATAAATTATTTTGTTTTACAAGTCAATGTTTTACATTTCTGGCAAATCTCACAGGTTGTTACAATATTTTTAATACTTTCATCCATTTGCTTAAAATAATAATAATTCTTTAAATAGTTTGAAGTTTTGTTAATTCCAGCATGCCACAATTCTTTATGAATTTCGATTATAAATTCATTTTTCACGTTTGATGGAATATAAATTTTGTTTTTATTAGTCATAATAATACCATTATATATAAAATATTCCGTTTTTCTTTTATCAATTTCTTCTTTTAATTCATTTACTTCTTTTGAATTATTTTTCCACTTAAAAGTGTGATCTTATGCTGACACTGATAATATTTTTATTTTAATTTTCTCTGCTTTGGAATCTATATAATTCATTTGACATTATGTACAATTCCTAATATTAAGTCGTGATAGTGCATCTGTATTATTGCGTTTCTATCATTTGGGATATTCTAATATCATATTCAAACTACTTAAAAAATTGTCCAATTTTGAAATTAGGCTGTAATTGGCTTTTTTGTTAACATAAATGAGATTGCTTTATGGTCAGTCCTCAAAATAAACTTCTTTCTATTATGATAATGTTTGAAATGCTGAGAAAAATAGAAAACGGATAATAAATCTTTTCTCGTTATACAATATCCAAATTCATGTTTATTCATAATTTTCGACCCATAAACTATTATTTTTTCTTCATTATTATTGCCTTTTGGGATAATACATCACATATATATAAAAGTGGAAACTCTATACAGTTGAAAGTGTGGTCACCATGTAAGAAGATTAAAATAACAATATTTCTGAAGAATTTATTTATGAAAGCTAGACAATATATATATACTACATGTGTGTCTGCAGCACATGTATCGTTACGATAAATAATAAGCAATGGTGTAATCCTAATAATTGTAAATTAAACATGCAGACAATCATAAACATTAATCATAAGGGTTTACAAATAGGGTACATGGAAAGCAATTATCCCAATACAATTACATCACAATGTAGATAAGTAATCTTGAAATATATTGGAAATCGATAAAAAATTAATGTTAAATTTTCATGGTTATTTGTGAAGTAATACCAAGGAAAATACACATGTAAAGGATATAAAACTGTCATTTGTCCGGTTCAAATATATTTTAAAACTTCTTTGGAAATAAAAGTCAAATGTTTATCGATAATTATTTTGAATAAAAACAAAAAATTTAATAATAATAATAAGTAGTATACAATGTCAGTTCGATGCCACTACCCATAATCAAGGTCAAAGTCAAGTCACCTGAAGGTAATATAAACAATTCTATAAACAATTTAAAACATAAATATATTTATACTTTAATTTTTACTCTTAAGTTCTTAAAATTTTAATTTTTTACTTATTATAAATTTTTTAAAATGTTAATTTTCATCAGTCAATGACATATAAAACTGAAAATTTCACTGATTTATTCTTTTGTGTTTATTGATGGATGTTTATCTAAAATAGCAACTACCTGTTAATACCTGATAAAAGATATATACCAAGCAAATTTGTATATGCAAAATAGAATGACTACAATAATTAAAAAAAATTAGAGATAGTGTATTATTCATAAACATTATGTATCAATTAGGTACAACTGCAAGTTGTATCATGTTCAATTAATTGATTAATACAAATGGTTTAATTTTGAAAATGGAATTAAGAAATATCGCAATTAAACAAATGGTTGGCCCAAGTATAAGTTGAAAGCTCTGTTTGTCTCCTATCTGTTACAAGCAGGGTTGTGGTGGGTTTCAGGGTGTTGACATTTTGAAACTATATGGTTGTTACCCAGACAACCCCATACAAATATCTTTCGCTTACCACTCGGAACCCGTTGCTAAGCAACGTTGGAACTGTATTCGAGTGGGTAGATCGTCCGCAAAAAGTGAGGGCTATTGCTAATGTTATAATTGACCGAACGAGTTGCCGATAGAAGGCCGGTGTTCGATTTCGATTTTTAGGTCCCATTATTCCCCTATCTCCTTCAAATGTTAATCCATGCTGTTATCTCATTTATCCTTACGTCTATTCCCATAGTCGTACTTATCTTTGACCGTGTTGATGATTTTGCTATGGCCTGTAAACCCTTTGTAATGTAAGTATTGTTGGGTTATTATTATTGAAAGTCGGTTCCCTCTGACTCCTCGTGTCCTTTTTCGATCAAATAAGCAAACCCAACACAGAATAATTTTATTTGCACTTTATCACAATAACAAATCAATCCTTTGGTTCAATATTTGTAATCACAATTTCACTACTTGATTTGCACCTTTTAACCACTGTTTGGCTCGGATTATCTTAGGGTAGGTTGTCCAAGGGAGAACCACCCTGTCTGATAGATAACCTTGACTTTTACTTGGATTTGGATTTCTCTACTAACCTAGCTACTGCTTGTTCACGTCGATTCACTCTAGTTAATAATATCTGCTCTCTCGTATCTAGTTAATAATAATTGTCCTTTCTTGTCTGGTTGATAATGTCTCTTTTCTTGTCTGATGAATTCTGGTCCTCTTTTCTTGTCTGATGAGTTATGGTCCTCTCGTGTTTTTCCCTCTTTCTTTTATACTCCTGCTCAGACTGTTTTCCGACGATTGTCAACAATAGGTTCTGCATTATCAAATTATCATTAATAATTACCTTTCAGACCGACATTTGTCAACAACGTTTGACGTTGTTTAGGCTAATTTATCCTACTATATTATTCCGTCTATGCGCCGGGTTTTCCTTATCTCTCGGGTTTTCCTCAGCTCTCGGCTTTTCCACATCTCTCGGGTTTTCCATTGCCTCGGGCTTCCCATTGACTCGGGCTTCCCATTAGTAATTAATTTTCTTAATTAATTTCCTTTTTTATTTTATATCATTTTCTAGGGACCCCTCACTCAATTTTTATTATTATTTCCGGACTCGTCTCTCAATTTGGCGTTCAACCATACCAATTTCCCCCCGATCATTATTACTTTCGAATTTTATACATTTTTTAATTAATATTGCACTTTTATCATTTTTTGTGTTTTATCGATTTTACTGTGCTTTTTCGTGATACCCCAACAGTATCCACACAGTATCTCTCTTATCCTTATCCCTGTTCTAACTACAATGTTCCCTATTATTATTACTAGCATTATCATTGTTACTATTACATGTATTACCTTAATTAATATTTACTATTATTACATTTATTATTATTATTATTCTTATTACTATAATTATCCTTATATTTATCATTATGACTACTGTTATTATTATTATTATTATTATTATTATTATTATTATTATTATTATTATTATTATTATTATTATTATTATTATTATTATTATTATTATAATTATTATTATTATTATAAGTACCATGATCATTATTATTATTATTATTATCCTCATCATTATCATTTTTACTATCGAATTTTTGTGTAGGGATTCGTCCTTATTCCTCGGCAAAAAAATATACTTTGCTTTATAAAAATTTAGCCGTAATCCATCCTTATTTTACAGTTTTCGACAAAGTATTTTTGTTAGTTCGAAAATTTTTAGCAGCGTTCCACCCTTATTTTTCGGTTTTATAGGATATTCTACTAACAATTGAACAACATTCCACTTTTATTTTACTATTTTCGATAAGTAGTTTAATGGATTCGGAAAATTTGAGCAGCGTTCCGCCCTTATTTTATGGTCTTATCCGGATATTCTATCAATTATTGAGCCGAATTCTACTTTTACTTTGCTAATTTTGATAAGTATTTTAGTTGATTAGGAAAATTTGGGCAGCGTTCCGCCCTTATTTTACAGTTTTATCACAAAAGTTTCAATTATTTCCGAAAATTTGCACAGCGTTCTGCCCATATTTTCCGTCTCAATTCAACATCATTTATTTAATTCTTATATATTATTTAAAACATTATTTTCCATGATTTTAGTCGTTCGGATTAATCTTTTTCCGATGGCTATTCATTTTAACTGTTGCAACGATTTCGCTATTTTCCCCGCTACCCTTTCCTTCTCTTTGTCTTTAAGGTCTATGTATGTTCATATTATATTTGATGAGTATCCACTGGACTACTCAGTGTTAGTGATTTTTAGCCGATAGTTGTTAAAGATTTTTGGTCTATTTTTCAGGAAACGGATGGCGAAGGAGCAGCCAAAAACTACTTCCCCACCTCCCAATTTCCCATATAATTGGACAATATCGACGTTCCAGCTACTGCGTTCTCACGCCGTAGCCTTCACGGGCATGAACTATTGGCGGACTTACACCGCACTTACACAGTTCAATGGTTATGTGTAATTTTACTATCTTGCGTTATGTTTTGGCTGTGGGCCGGAAAAGAAATAATAAATAAATTTTACTATCTCAGTTGGGTAAAAGTTTCGATTCAGAAATGTTTTATTTGGCATGACACATCTCCCATAGTAATTGTAAGTTCGTTGGTGTAAACACTGTTCATCGCTTTATTCTTTAATCAATTTGTCAATAAATTCACAAAGCACCCGTTCACATATTCTCATAACTGGTCAATAAATTCATACATGTTTCATTTGGCATGACATATCTCCCATAGTAATCGGGAGTTCATAAACACTGTTCATTGCTTCATTATATTCTCATAACTGGTCGGTAAATTCACAAAGAATTCATACACATATATGTCAATGTACAGCAACTGAAAGTTATCGTGTTCAGGCAAAACACTTACCAGTGTTAATTGCCTGAATGCACGGCTAACAGCTGCAATGCACACCAACCGATTTGGACTAAAAAATTTTTTCTTAAAAAAAAGACTGAAAATTTGTCAAAACACATCAGTATATATACCTATAATTTGGTCTTAACCTTGCGTGTTATTTTTATTGCGATTAAACAAAATTCGACCTAGAAATTATTTGTGTTATCTAGATTAAATTTTTATTAATTTCTTAATTTAAATTGGTAATTTATTTTTAACATTTTTAATTAAATTTATTCAGCCAAAAATATTTTATTTTTATTCATTTAATTCATTAATTTTTACTTTTATATAAATGGTCATTTTACGGTCAAATTTTCTTGTTATTATGTTATTTTTTATGTAACTTTCGTGCGGTTCTTGATGCATTTTGTATTTATTTTATTTTACTTTTATGTTTTTGATTTTATATTTATTTATATTCCCTCAGATTTTAAAATGTTTAGTTGGTGTTGTATGTTATATTTTAAGTTATCTTGGTGCTGGGTTTTCGTGCTGTATTACTGATGCATTCAAACAATTCTCAAGGCTATTTGTGTTCTGGTCCAACAGTTGTTTAATTCAAAGTTTACCAAGATTTATTGACATAGAGCTTCTGATGACGACCATAATTTAACACAGTGAGTTTTAAACTTTTTTCATTTGCGACCCCATTTATGATTGTGAGTTTTTTCGCGACCTCAGATAAATATAACATGTGGGGTTTCTGTTTAGTGTGACCTTGACCCAACACATAATTTTTTTTGCCCTCAATGGCTACCGGTTGCTAAGAAACGTTGGAAATGCAACTATTGGTTTTTGAGATCGCCAAAGGTGAGCGCTATGAAAGCACTACTCTGGCCCGACCTCAAAGCGGGTTCAACGCACTACCGGTAGAAAGTCTGCGTGCGCTTTTGCTCATCCTCGTCCCATCTGCGTACCCTGGTTTGTCTAAGTCTTGTCATTATAAATCTTATTTGAGATCAACAATTTAATCAACACAAATTTATTCAGAGATAACAAAAGAAAAAATATTCTAATCTGCTGGTTGAGCGGCTCGACGTTTGGCGCGCTCATTTCGGCCAGGTCGGTGTTGGGGCGGTTTGTTCGCAGGCTTGCTGTTTGAAGTGGCCTCCTTATAAGCCAATTGAGCTGGAGAAAAAACTAGCGGGTAAGTCACTGCATTGCCTTCCTGGCATGCAGATAGAGCTACTTCTAACCCGCGAATTTGGGTTTTCTGGCTCTGATTCAATTGCTTTTCTTCGGCCCAACCTCGCTGGGCGACAGTCATCTTTTGATATAGAGCCTTCACCTTCTTTGGCTCTACCCAGTTAGATTTGATGTGTTGGATTTCGGTTGTCAGTTGCACGATTTGTTGGTGTAATTCTCGGTTCAATCTTTGGCTTTTGTTTAACTCGCATCGTAGAATTTTGTGGGGATCCATATCTGCAAAACGGAATACAACATTAAATTCTCCTTCGTCATGAAATTTCACTTATCCGATTTCTAATTTTAATTTTTTAAACAAAATCTGCTCTTAAATATTCTATAACTCTATTTATCTATTATTATAAAAAACAAAAACAAGAGAGCTAAAACAAAATCCGATCTTTATTTGCAATTTACACTGGTATTAATCGTGTCTCCCACGGCTTCGACCTCTGAAACGCCTTGGGATCTCGCGAGCGTACGGGTGCTCTTGATCACGGTGGGGAAGTCTATCCTCGTCTCCCATCTCCCTGGTCAACATTCTTCGTGGAATCACCACGTTCATGGTCTCTGACTCCTCGTCCAAGTTTGGATCGACGAGATTGAAGGATACGTTATACGGTGGGGCGTACCGATCCGTACTGACAATGTTTCACGTTGCAATTGCCTTATTGCTTTTAGCCAGATGTCGCCTGGCCCTGTCCACTTGTCGGTTTGTCTGGCGCTGATGTTCCTCCAAGCGCGCTAGTAAGAACTCCGCCTGCCCTCGGATCTCTCGGGCTGAGTTGCGGCCGGGCTCTCTTTTGATGGCCACAAAAGGGAGGTCTACTTCTCCGTCGTCTCTTTGTGTGCCCGCGCGGGATTCCCTCACTGGCGAGACTGAGAATCCCGCGTCCCATAGAGCCTGTCGACAGGGCCCAATCATGCAGGAAATCGCACCGTGACGCGGGACGCGTCTATCCAATAGTGGTCTGCAAATTTTTAATCATTAAGTTATTTAAGAATTAATGCCTGTATGCTTTTTACTACGATTATCTAAAAATAAATTTTAACATATAAATGGCAATTTGTTTTACTGGTGGTAAAATAACTATATGGCGGCAGATTTGTGTAGGTCTGATTATTGGATTCTTTGACGGGTATTGTCAGGACTACTGCAGTGAGTATCGTCTCGAGATTAAATTATTTCTTATCTGGCGTATTTTAAGTCATGGGCTGTCACTGGAGATGGTGCATAATTTGGTCGATTTCGTCTCTCAGGTTGTTCCTCACATGAATTTATAAAAATTAAACAAGTTTTAATGAGATAAGGAACTTACCATCCTGCGGCGGGGCTGGCTCCTTTCCAAATGCGATATTATTTTCTCTCCGAGAATTACTAGTCTCTCCATTTCGTTGCCATTCGTGGTGTGGATCCATAGCTGTATGCGTTAATAGTAAAAATGAATGAAATTGTCACTACGCACTGATTTTATATCAACTACCAGGGAAGTGCACGTAATCGAAATTTTGTTTAATTGACTTCCAGTGAATTCCAGTCTGTTAGATTTTTTCAGTAATTCCACTTATTATCGGTTCGTGTTGTTTTCTACTCGGACTATAATGAAACGTGTCATTATTGATATTTTCCCTATGTTTCTTGTTGGCGTGTGAGTGAATTAGTAATGAATAGTAACTAACTAGTGGTGCAGTTGACAATTGATTCAGTCAAGATATCCTACCCGTATTAAATTTTGCTTGACTACACACACGTCGACATTTATTGATCCGATGTTGATATCTATATCTATCTCTGTCCTCTGGATTACATTTATTCTAAAGATTTTTGGAATTCGTTGTTTCATTGACCAGTGAATTTAGGTGGGGATGCTAATTTTTATTTCTTTTTATAATTATCTTATTCAGAGTTATTATGTTTAATGCGGATCTTTGGCGGGAAAACTTCAGATAGTCATTATTGTTTGTTGCCATTGATGAGAATCATGATTCGATCTACGGGTTTCGCTACTCCAACCCTGACCATGGGGTATGGTTTCGAGTTCCTACGGACAGTTGCAAATTTCGTCAGACCTAATGTTCAATATTTTCAATGTCATTATGTTAATTTTAGTTTCATTTGTGAATTTGACTTTTTAATTATGTCTGTCGGTATTACCGATTTTTACTTTTTCCATGTTGGCTGTAGAAATTTTTCCTACCCTTCTATCCATGGTTTAACATGGTTGCTATATCTACAGTCATATTAAAATATTTAAACTGGAGTTGCTCTCCTTCATCGCGATTTTAACACTCATGCTTGCTTGGTAATTAGCAATTTTTTGGGAATTAACTTATGTAATGTCGTTTTATTATAGTTGAATTCCAATGGGGTCGATTTATTTTTATCCTTCATGACGTTAATGCATTTTATTAATTTAGTATAAATCGGTTTATCTTAACCATGTTTTAATCGGGACTTCGCGGCGTTTATCAGACTTCCCCTGTTAATAAACTATCCTGGTCGAATATCCTCTTATTGACCCGGAATCCCGTTATCATTCCTGTCATCACTATTTATTATCTCCATTTTTCCTAGCCGTCTACCTCCCCCGGTTCACTTACTACTCTTGTTAATTTCACTAGTTATTTATTGAGTTCATGATCGTAGAGAGGGAACTTGTTAGCATTATTTATTATCATTACCGATTTTTACTATTTATTTATTTGATTGTGATATAACATTTGGAATTTATTCTCCTTGAACATTACCGGTACTATCTATTTATCGTGATCATAGCATTTTGGGTTTATTCTCATCGTCACTGAATTGGTTTATTCGTTCATTTAATGGCGACTAGGATAACTGAAATTTATTATCGTTAATTGTTATCCCTCCAAAGTTTATATTGGATTTTTTATTTGTAACTAAGTTAGCTGAAAATCTATTCTCAATTCATTTTTCAATTACGGGTTTCATTATTCATTTATTTAATCGCTATCGTGGTAATTGAAATTTATTCTCGTTAGATATTGCTAATTTTTAGTATTTATTTAGTCACAACTATAGCAATGATTTACAACGCCCTTTCCCGTGATCCCTTTCCATTTGATCCTAAGAATATTTATGTCAATATTAGAATATTACGAGTGTCCACTGGACTACTCGGTGTGGTGATTTTGAGCCGATTGTCGTTTAAGATTTTAGGTCGAATTTTCAGGAAATGGGATGCAGAGGGGTAGCCAAAAGACTACCTCCCCACTTCCCAATTTCCCCTATAACGGACAATATTGACGTTCCAGCTACTGCGTTCTCACGCCATAGCCTTCACGGGCACAAACTATTGGCGGACTTACACCGCACTTACACAATTTGGTTGGGGTGTGTAGATTTTGATAACTTGCGGTGGGGTGTCGGCTGTGGGCGGGAAAAAATTTCGACATGAGTTTTTTCTGAATAAAACTTTTATTGAAATATAATTGGCATAAATACATTTTATATTTCACATTCATTGTTTTATACGTAGCACATACAAACCTTTCCCCATGCCGACGCCTCAAACAGAGCTCATAGGAGGTTGTTTGGACGCGACGTGGAGAAAGTTTCCGAGCATCTCTTCACTCACATTAAAATTCTGATTAGAGAAATCTACTTTAAGTTTGCAAAACTGGATTAAACTCAGTAAACTGGCTCAAGTTCTATGAAAACTGGTTATACGGAGTAAAACTGCTTCAAGTTTATGAAAACTGATTGAAATTATGTGAAAATGAATCGGTATATATACCTATTATACGACCCTAACCTTGCGTGTTAAATTTGATTTAGTAAAACAAAATTTGACCTTGTGATTTTCTAGTATATTCTAATCTTAATTTTATTATTTTTGCAATTTTATTTGACAATTTTATTTTTTAATTGAATTGTTTCCAATTCGAATTACTTAATTCTTGTTCAATTTTTATGGATTTTCGCATTTTTTGATAAATTGTCAAATTTCGGTCAAATTTTTATGTTCTCATGTTATGTTTATGTTTATTTCGTGCGGATCTTGTTGCACTTTGTTAATATTTTAATTTACTTTTGTATTACTTGTGTTGGGCCAGCACACAAATAGCCTTGAGAATTGTTTGAATGCATCAGTAATACAGCACGAAAACCCAGCACCAAGATAACTTAAAATACAATATACAACACCAACTAAACACTTTAAAATCTGAGAGAATATAAATAAATATAAAATCAAAAACATAAAAGTAAAAATAAAATAAATACAAAATGCATCAAGACCCGCACGAAATCTACATAAAAAATAACATAATAACAAGAAAATTTGACCGTAAAATGACCATTTATATAAAAGTAAAAATTAATGAATTAAATGAATAAAAATAAAATATTTTTGGATGAATAAATTTAATTAAAAATGTTAAAAATAAATTACCAATTTAAATTAAGAAATTAATAAAAATTTAATTTAGATAACACAAATAATTTCAAGGTCGAATTTTGTTTAATCGCAATAAAAATAACACGCAAGGTTAAGGCCAAATTATAGGTATATATACAGATGTGTTTACACAAATAATTCAATTCTACTTTGCAGTATTGTTTCCGACTTAAATTGAAATATTGACCTTCAGTCTCACTTCGAGACTTGTGTTGTAGTTAGTGGGCGTTACAATTAATTTTAAACGCATTGATGATTATGAATTTAATGATCGATAACCTAATACTATTGGAAATGTTATGAACCATGGATGGACAATGTTTATTTATTATGATAATGCGGATCGAAAATGTTATTTATGGACAATAAATTATGATGCTGTGATGCCCCTTTATACAAATAAACGGTTTGATGCATTCGAGACTTTTACCCGATTGGTACGGTAATTTTCATTCAATTCTTTTTCGGCCCACAGCCAAAACATACAACAAGAAAGCAAAATCTACACAACAATGCAGGCTGTGTAGGTGCAGTTTATCTGCCAATAGCCTGTGCCCGTGAAGGTTCCGGCGTGAATAACGCAGGGCCTAAACGTCAATAATATCTGTTATAGGGGAAACTGGGATGAGGGGAAGCAGTGTTTTAGCTGCTCCTCCGCCACTCATTTCCTGTAAATTCGACCTAAAATCTTTAACAACTATCGGCTAAAAATCACTAACACTGAGTAGTCCAGTGGGCACTCATCAAATATAACATGAACATAAATAGATCATAAGGACAAAGAGAAGGAAAAGATAGTGGGGAAAATAGCGAAATCGTTGCAACAGTTAAAATGAATAGCCATCGGAAAAAGATTAATCCGAACGACTAAAATCATGAAAAATAATGTTTTTAAATAATATATACGAATTAAATAAATTATATTGATTTGAGACCATAAAATATGGGCGGAACGCTGTACAAGTTTTCGGAAATAATTGCAGCTTTTATCATAAAAACATAAAATAAGGGCGGAACGCTTCTCAAATTTTCCGAATCAATTAAAATGCTTATCAAAAATAGTAAAGTAAAAGTGGAATGCTGTTCAATTGTTAACATAATAGCCTTACAAAACTGTAAAATAAGGGTGGAATACTGCTCAAATTTTCCGAATCGATGAAAATACTTTATCGAAAACTGCAGAATAAGGATAAAACTGTAAAATAAGGGCGGTACGCTGCAAAAAAATATTTTTTTCGACTCAAGGAAAATACTTTGTTGAAAGGATGGACTACGGCTAAATTTTAATATAAGTAAAATATTTTTATAAAGCTGAGGAATAAGGACGGATCCCTACAAAAAAACTTAATAATAATAATGATAATAAAAGGATAATGGTTATTATAATAATAGTAATAATAAGGGTGATAATAATAATAATAATAATAATAATAATAATAATAATAATAATAATAATAATAATAATGATAGTAATAATAATAATAGTAATAATAATAATAAATATAATGGTAATTATAGTAATAAGAATAATAATAAAGGTAATAGTAGTAACAATTAATAAAGGTAATACATATAATAGTAACAATGACAATACTAGTATCAATAATAGAGAACATTGTAGATTTAATAGGGATAAGGGTAAGAGAGCTAGTGTGTGAATGTTTGACATAACAAAGGGTGTACGGGCCATAGAATAATCACCAACACGGACGACGATAAGAAGGACTATGAGATGGGACATAACAACGAATGACATGATAGTATAGGTTAACATTTGAAGGAGTTAGGAGAATAATGGGACCTAAAAATTGAAATCGAGCACAGGCCTTCTATCGGCAGCTTGTTGGACCCATGGATCGTTCGGTCAATTATAGCATTAGCAATAGCGCTCACTTTTTGCGGACGATCTACCCACTCGAACACAGTTCCAACGTTGCTTAGCAATGGGTGCCGAGTGGTAAGCGAAAGATTATTGTATGGGGTTGTCTGGGTAACAACCATATAGTTTCAAATATCAACACCCAGAAACCCACCACTTGATTTTATATTTAATTGTTTTTCTTTCTCATATTTTAGCATGGTTAGTTGATGTTTTATGGGTCCGATTTTGAATCTGCGTGTTGTGTTTGCGAGTGTGTTACCGATTCATTTAAATGATTCTCAAGGCCGTTTGTGTTCTGGCCCAACAAACATAAAGATATATTAATATTTTGTGATGATTTATTGATTAGGCAACAATAAACAAACATGAAAAAATATAGAATTTCTTTAGAAACATACAAAACTATAAAATTAAAATTTGCATAAAAATTTTTAAAATTGTATTTATAATAATTACAAAGATTATATGTCCTATTTTTTAATAAAACTGCATTTTTTGCTAAAAACATAAATAAGAGAATATTGATCAAATTATGAATTCGCTGGTATACATTTGAGTCCTGGTATTTTGGCCGACTTTAGTCCGTTCGAATATATTTGAGCGCAGTCGTTAAGTGGTTTTAAACGAAAAAAATCGTTTTTAATGAGAAATGTGCTTGTTTTTAACTGTATAACAAATTAAATCGTGGTGCAATATTTGACACTGCTAGACGTAAAATCAACATTTTTAATAAGTCAACAAGCTACACTTTTAACAAGCCAATTGTTGGGCACTGATGGGTCATTAAAATATTAAACCTGCCTAAGGGTCACTACTTCCCACCCAGCGCCTACATAAGAGATTTTAATCTCTAGTCACCCGTCAAAAATTGACGTTGGTACTGTGAACTAGTGGGTGGAAGGTTAGCAAAAGGTGAGCTGCTTTACAAGAACTGCTAATGCCCTAACCCTCCTCGGGTTCACGAGCTGTCATAGAAGACTTCGTTCTCTACTCTATCGGTCCCCCTCTCGCCTATTTACCTCATTAAGAATTAACTTGATAACTCAACTATTCCGGCATCCCGATCTTTTACTGCTTTAACTCATTTTAAACACTATTAACAAAATTAACACTAATAAATTATTATTCAAATCTATCAACAATTACAACATTAAATAATCTATCGTGAGATCAAAGTTAATGAAAGCGCGGGATTTAGAACCCGTTCGTGTTAAGGATACGTCCTATCAAACGAGCTTTATGCAGCTTAAAAAACTCTCACGCTTCTTCTTGCTAGGCCGATTTTTCTTCCTGCTTCTTTTCGGCGCTTCTACTAGTGAGCGTGAAGGTCCTGGGATAAGGATCTTTACGCCAATGTCCTTCCCCATCACGTTGCGGACCACTATGGCTTCATGCTCTGCCGTTAGTGTCGTTCCACTCTGCACCAGGCCTGTGCAAATTTCGTCTCTTAACTTGAGATCTTTGATTTCCTTCTCCAGCACCTGGGCCTTCTCTTCTGCTTGCCACAGGGCTTCATCTTTCTGAATTAACTTTTTCTTCAATACTTCTATCTCTGCCCTCAGGTTTGATGTGGCTTCTGGACGTAGTCAGGTTTGTTCCATGTGACGGCATTTCCGTACCATAGCTTCCTTCCCTTGACTCTGATTTAGAGCCTCCCTATGATATTCGGAGATATCCCTGCGAAATTTTTCTATGATTCTTCTTTTTGGTTCCACTGAAAGAATAAATTTTAAGATCCCTATCTTTATTAAAGATTGATTTAAATTATGTATCATGATATTAAGATATTCATATATTTCTAAGACAACACTCTTCGCAGGGTCAAATTATACTATCTTGATGAGTGAAAGGGTGGGGCACGCACATTTTATTTGTCCTATACGTCCAGGAAGAGTGTTTACAACAGTGCTCATAGACGTGGCACCGGCCAACGCGCTATGCCCACTGCAGGGGACACTCGGGGTCCATTTAATCCCACAATGTTTCACAGAATCAACCTGTTATCAAGACCCTAGTATGAGGTCACTAATCACTTAAACCTTGGGTCAAAATTCGTGCCTGATAATAATAAACTAATAGTAATGTTTACAATAACAGTAACAACTATAATAATTAATTTTAGTCCAATTGCATATACATTATTAATAATATAATAATATTAAAATTTTTATTTTATAATTCAAAAAAAAATTTATTTCTAATTTTCTTATTAAAAATCTATTTCGAACCCCAAGAATCTTAATTTATTAAAGTTAAAAAATAAAATTATTTAATTTAAATTACTATTTAGCAATTTATAAAATTTTAATTCAAAAAAATGAAATTAACCTTACCCAAAGATAAAAAAATCCTATTTTATATTACAGGCCACCCTTTTGATCTTTAAAATTCAAGGGTTTAAGAGAAATCTCCTGATATGTCATTTTACCTACATATTTTATATTTTGCTTGCCGCTTATTGTCATAGCAACATAAACGAAAATTCTCAATTCCCATATTATAGTAAGTATTGATTTTTTTTTGCTGCATTTTACTAATAATTTTTCTCATTTTAGGTATTTTAGGAACCTCCAGAATAAGTGCTACTGCCTTCATTCCGCGAACATCTTCAGTAAGGTATATTTGTTCTATTCTTAATATTTTTAACTTTAAATTATAGAAACCATCGTCTATTTTCGCCCCGCACAACTTAGAACTTTCCGATTTGGAATATTTGCTATTTTTTTTTTCATTAAATAAAAAATTTTTGTAAGTGTACTGTATTATCTTTATTGCATATTTCCATTTAATCAACACTACTGATAGCAGTTAGATTGTAATAATTTTCACGAATAATAATAATATTAAGTTAACCATGATAATAATACTATTAATAATAATAATAATAATGGTGGGTTACAGGGTTCCAAATCTTGCTTATCCTTCTAGTTGCCCTCGTAACGCCATACAAAATGATTCTGATCCACTTGGCACCCGTTGCTAGGCAACGTTGGTAATGTGTTCAAGTGGTGGATTGTCCGCAAAAATTGAGTATTATCGCTAGTACTGTAATTGCTCGGACAACCCTCGGGTTCACGAGCTGTCGATAGAAGACCTGTGCTCGCTTTTGATTCTTAGGTCCCCTTATTCTCCTATCTCCTTCAAATGTTAACCTATACTCTCATATCATTCATTGTTATGTCTATTCTCATAGTCCTTCTTCTTGTTGTCCATGTCGAAGATTTTTCTTTGGCCTGTACACCCTTTGTTGTGTTAAATACACCCACATTATATCTTTCACCCTTATCCCTATTATAACTACAATGTTTCCCATTATTATTACTAGCATTATCATTGTTGCTATTATATGTATTACCCTTATTAATTGTTACTACTAATACCTTTATTAATATTTTTATAGCTATAACTACCATTATATTTATTGTTATTGTTACTATGAGTATTACTATTATTATTATTGTTATCATAATTATTATCAATCATTACTACAAATACCATGATTATTATTATTATTACCATTATTATTATTATTATTAATATTATTATTATTACTATCATTACCCTTATCATTATCGTTATTATTATTAAGATTTTGTAGGGATCCGTCCTTATTCCTCAGCGTTAAAAAAATATAAATATTTTTCTTATATAAAAATTTTTGTTGTAGTCTTTCCGTATCTTTCGGTTTTTGATAAGTATTTTTGTAAATTCGAAAATTTTAGCAGCGTTCCGCCCTTATTTTACGGTTCATCCCTATTCTACAGTTTTCGACAAAGTATTTTCATTGACTCGGAAAATTTGAGCAGCGTTCCGCCCTTATTTTACGCATTCCATTTTTGCGTTACTATTTTTGCTAAGTATTTGAATTAGTTTGGAAAATTTGAGCAGCGTCCCGCCCATATTTTCCGCCTCAACTCAAATTAATTTATTTAATTCTTATTTAAAAACATTATTTTTCATGATTTTGGTCGTTCGGATTAATCCTTTTCCGATGGCTATTCATTTTAACTGTTGCAACGATTTCGCAATTTTCCCCGCTACCCATTCCCTCTTTTTGTCCTTAAGATCTATTTATGTTCATTTCATAGTTAATGAGTGCCCACTGG
This sequence comes from Schmidtea mediterranea, assembly GCA_022537955.1. Lineage (NCBI taxonomy): Eukaryota > Metazoa > Platyhelminthes > Tricladida > Dugesiidae > Schmidtea > Schmidtea mediterranea. Next base: position 60,356,918 of record CM039680.1, on the reverse strand, counting down.
ACTACTCGGTGTTAGAGATTTTGAGCCGATTGTTGTTAAAAATTTATGTAAATTTTACAGAAAACGGATGGTGAAGGAGCAGCCAATAAACTACTTATTTACCCTCCAATTTCCTCTATGTACGGATAATATTGACGTTCCAACTCCTGCGTTCCGCACGCTGAGCCTTCACGGGTACATATCATTGGCGATTTTCCACGCTCTTACACAAATCTGTACTATGTAGATTTTGCTTTCTTGCGTTATGTGTTGGCTGTGGGCCGGAAAATAACAAATAATATTTTACCATAGCATTTGGAATAAAGGTTTCGATGCACTAAGGCTGTAGATATAAAATATTTATTCAGCATATTGCATCGGCTACATACATTTGAAATTCATTGTATCCATTCCATAAAATTTACTTCGAAAATCCCATAAATTTAATTCGATAAATCATCTATAAATTCAATTAGAAAAACAAGATTATCCATAAATTCAATTGAAAAATTACCCACAAATTTGATTCAAAAAAAATCATCCATAAATTCAAATGGAAAAACAAAATTATCCATAACTTCAATTTGAAAAACAAAAATTATCCATCAATTCGATCTGAAAAGTCATACATAAATTCAATTGAAAAATTACCCATCAATTCCCTTCGAAAAAATCAATTACTAATATTGCACCAGTTGAGAGTGATCGTGTTCAGGCAAAACACTTACCCGTGTTAATTGCCTGAATGCACGGCTCTCAACCAGTTATACAACCAGTTATACAGTTCTATAATGAAAATTTTCCTCCGAAAAATAAGACTGAAAATTTGTGAAAACACATCGGTATTTATACCCATAATTCGGCCTTAACCCCGCGTGTTAGTTTTACTGCGATTAAACAAAATTCGACTTTGAAATTGTTTATGTTATCTACATTAAATTTTTATTTATTTCTTAATTTAAATTGGTAATTTATTTTTAACATTTTTAATTAAATTTATTCATCCAAAAATATTTTATTTTTATTCATTTAATTCGTAAATTTTCAATTCTATATAAATGGTCATTTTACGGTCGAATTTTCTTGTTATTATGTTATTTTTTATGTAAATTTCGTGCGGTTCTTGATGCATTTTGTATTTATTTTATTTTATTTTTATGTTTTTGATTTTATATTTATTTATATTCTCTCAGATTTTAAAGTGTTTAATTGGTGTTGTATATTGTACTTTAAGTTATCCTGGTGCTGGGTTTTCGTGCTGTATTACTGATGCATTTAAACAATTCTCAAGGCTAGTTGTGTGCTGGCCCAACAATAATAATAATAATAATAATAATAATAGAAATATTGATGCTAAGTTAATGATAATAATAATACTAATAACTTCAATAATAATAACAATAATAATAATGATAATAATAATAATAATAATATTGGTGGGTTACTGGGTTTCGCTATTTGTTTAAAAACCATCTTATTGTTGCCCCGGTAACGCCATATAAATATTACTTTGACTACCACTCGGCACCCGTTGCTAGGCAACGTTGGAAATGTGTTCGAGTGGGTGGATTGCCCGCAAAAAGTGAGCACTATTACTAATACTGTAGTTGCTCGGACAACCCTCGGGTTTAACGAGCTGTCGATGGAAGACCTATGCTCGCTTTACAATGTCCCTTGTGTGAGAAAGTTCAAGATCAGACTCATGTTGATCGATAGAAATAGAACGATGTTCCAGTGACGTGGTGTGAATACTCACGACTTTTCGACGACAATTCAATATTATTTATGTCTTATAACATACTACTTTAGATTAGTTTAACAATAATTACAACTTTATTCGATAAAACAAGAAAAACCGATTAACAATAGATAATATCTGTAAGTTAATTCAGTGCTAAAATGATACCGGACACTTTAAGTCGATTTGCTTGTCAGACGTGCGGCTCTGCGTCGGGCGCGTTCTTTGCGTCACGGCCGGTGATTGTTTGACGGCACCGCCGATGGAGTCGCTAATCGTGGGGGATTGCTGACTGAATTCCGGTACGCCAATTGAGATGGGGCGAAGATGAGAGGGTAAGTCACCGCTTCCCCTTCACGGCTGGCAGCCAGGGCGACTTCCAACCCCCTTATTTGCGTCCGGAGATTCTGATTTAGTTGGCGCTCCTCAGCTCAACCCTTTTGAGCGGCTGTGAGGCGTTGGTGGATGGATTAGAGCTTTGCCGGGTCCACCCAGGTAGATTTCACCTGCTGCACCTCCTTGGTGAGCTGAATTATCTGCTCGTATAGCGATTTGTTGGATTGCTGGGCGCTGGATAATTCCTGTTGTAATAGTTGGGCAGGTTCTATGACTAATAGAAATAAAATTAATTAAGAGGGGTGGTTTACAATTAGGGCGGATTCGTACAATGTTAGATTTATTTCAAACAACTAATGACAAATATTTAACGATAATAAAATTCTAACTAATCAAAACAAAACAAAACAAAAAAAAATTTTAGCTTTAATTATTATCAATTCAACCTAATTAAAAAAAAACAATTTGTTTTAATCGAAATTGTGTCTATGCCATTCAGGGGAAGCCTTTCGCTACCCATTCCTCAGGAGTATAGCCCGAGATCGACATAGTCGGTCTCTTTGTATTGCGGGCTCGGGTTGCCGTGGGTTGCGGGGTCTGGATCGGGGAGAGTTGTTAGGGGTGCCAATAGATGTCGACGATCCGACCCGCCAGTAAATCTTCTTCAACATTCGCCAGATACTGACGAGCTCGGATCACCTGTAGATCCACGTCGAGCTGATGTATTTCCAGATTCTCCAGCAGCTGTTGAGCCTGCCGGTAGATCTCTTCGGTCGGGCTCCATTGGTCGGTCATCCCTAGCCCCAGATTGTTTCTGTCGAGAAACTTCGACGGGCGGAATTCGGGACATTTCTCCTGTCTATATTGGGCCCAGGCCCATCTCCATCGGTCTGCGAGGGAAATTGATGCTTGATCTGTGGAATTAATGACTGAAATGAATGTTATTAATATGAGTGTTTTGACAACGAAAAACAGTTATAAATTGTTATAGTTATTTAATTTATATTATTTCTACCACTCTTGTGCATATATAATGTAATATTTATTCAATTCGGTTTAATACCAGACCACATATCATAAATTTTATTAAATCGTTTTCTTGTCCCTTAAAATCACTACTCTAATATACTGCATTTTCTAGCTCAGCTTTTAAGGTCCCCTACCTAGTTAACAAAATCCTGTATATTCGATAGGATGCATCAAAATTATGCACAAAGCTCTTTCACGAGTTTTCGGGGTCTACCGATCAGAGAATTCTATTTCCCTTAGTATCGTTAAGTTTCCATAATTACAAAATCTTGGGGTGTCATGATGGTACGAAAACAAAATTGATTGTCAATCTTTGGTTCGAATACGAGAGCAGGTGATTTATAACTTCCTACCCCAAAAATGATCAAAGCGTTTAAACTTATCCAATTAAAAAAAATGTTTCATAGGACAATGATCAATTATTTAAACTTGAAAATTTAGTATCCATTTAAGGTTTAGATAGGTAATTGATTATACAATAAATAAACAAAACAGTGATTATAGATTAAAAATTTACATAAGGAATTTTTAAGATAAATTACCTGATGTTGTGGGAATCAATTCCCTTGGCGTTTCTTCTCCTGGCACCGTAGACATAGAATTCATATTTCCAAATTGCATATTAAAATAATAAGATGGTGGATCGATAATCCATCATATAAAGAACTGGTCCAGATGTGTGTGTATTCGCTGCGCTACGGTTAGATTCGTTCGTGCGGTAATGGACTTTTGACCAATCGGATAATGGTTGTTATTCATTTTAATAAACAACTTGTTTGATCACGAAATTTTCAAAATTTGAATGTCAAATTCGACGTGGTTAATTCGGTAAGTTTTTATTTTTCTCTTTGGGTAGTAACGGCGGAAAACTCACTCGTCTCATCGTCAATTTCACGATGTCACGGTGGGTGTTCCCACGTTAACTCCAATCTACTTCTGATTTATTGGACTTTAATTTATTTAATATATTTATATTTTTATTAACACATTTACCTTTCAGGAATATTTCAATTCATTCATTTTACTATTTAATATATTTAATCATCGCGTTAGAAAAGTCGTGAGATCCTTCTCGTCTCTCAATTTTGGAGTTTCTAATTTGATTAGTAATGGAATAATGGGTTCCTTAATTCGCTGAATATCGTACATGGGTTTGAGTTGGTGATTGGGAATCAGTTACAAATCAGGGACGTGGTGGGTATTCAAATCGAAATTAACCGCCTTATCTTTTAGGGAATGAATATCAATGAACGTGTTTCGTAAATTTATTCGTTGGTGCTACGGAGAAATAACGGTGGACGAAACAGATGGGTCAGTCGATTTAATCATTCAAGTGGGTTATAATACAGTTTATTCTATATTTTTGATTTAGTTATTAGTTTAGGCTGATTCGGTTTAAACGGGATCCAAATTAATTTATGGCTGACATTTTTAAACCAAAATATAAAAGGAGATGTCTCTAACAGTCGTATGGATTTAGGTTGGAATAAATTCTCTATTTCGTTAGGGCAGGTGATTTAATAAATAATTTAGAAGTTTTTATTTCAAGTTTTATAAAATTGAATTTATGAATTTATGTCATAGCAATAATTTCGTATTAATTTCTCCCCCGTATCCTTTCCCTTTAATAAGCCTTAGGCGCATATTATGTTTATATTATATTTAATGAGTGCCCACTGGACTACTCGTGTGGTGATTTTGAGCCGTGTGTAAAATAATTTAGGTCGAATTTAAAGAAACCGAGAAACGAGGAAGAAGCCAAAAGACCTCTTCCTTATTTCTCCTTTCTTCTATACGGGATAATATTGACGTTCCAATCCCTGCGTTCCACACGCCGGGTCTTCACGGGCACAGATCATCGGCGATATTCCACGCACTTACACGAATCTGAATTGTATGTTGATTTTTCTGTCTTGTGATGTGTCTTGGCTGTGGGCCGGAAAAATTTCGACAAATAAATTAATTTTACGAAAAACAAGTTCGGTTTTAGCATTATAAATATTTATTAATATATTAAAAACAAGATACAAATTACTTGACCAAAATCATCCAATAAAATCATAAAAATACATCTCCCCCCAAGCCGACATCCAAGCAGAGCTCTACCGAGGTTGCGAGAATGTGACGTGGAGAGAGAGTTTCCAAATGAAACTACTGCTCACCTAAAAATAGATTTAAAACGTTTGAAAAATTCTAAAACAAATTTTTGGTTTGAAAATGGTTAAATATTATGTGAAAATGCATCGGTATTTATACCTATTTTCTGTCCCTAACCTCGCGTGTTATTTTTGATTTAGTAAAACAAAATTCGACCTTGTTATTTTCTAGTGTATTCTAATCTTTATTTTTATTATTTTTTAATTTATTTTGACAATTTTTTATTTAGAATTTTTATTGAATTATTTCTAATTCAAATTCTTTGATTTAAATTTCATTTTCATGAAGTTTTATTGATTTATCAAATTTCGGTAGAATTTGTTGGGTTTTCATGTTATGTTTGTGTTTGTATCGTGCGGATCTTGTTGCATTTTGTTATTATTTTAAATTATTTTTATGTTTATTTATTTTATATGTAATTATCTTTTTTTCTCATATTTGATAGGGTTTAATTGATGTTTTAATAGGTTTGAGTTTAAATTTGCGTGTTATGTTTGCATGTGTGTTACCGATCCATTTAAACATTTTCCAAGGCCGTATGTGTTCTGGCCCAACAATATTCATAATAATAATAATAAATTACCAATAAATAACAATA